>BMAW01072990.1:7761-27060 GCA_019974015.1 Nephila pilipes
CTAGGAATTCAGATTTTGAGGAGGTAGTTTTTAATTACAACTTAGTAGACATTGATAACGTACCCAAAGGTCTTTGTCTTACTCTTTAGGTTATAAAAATAATAAAAGTTTATTAGATTTCTTTTTTTTTTTTTTGACCATTTAACACAGGTTTTAAGTTTTCGGCAGTTTTGAATTTTGCTCTTGTCTTCAGTTTTTTAGTTTTTAAAAATTACATGCTAGAAATACTTATGATTTTTTTTTTATTTAATCATATGATATTCAAATGAATTTTAGTGAGCTATTACAGATTGTCTGAGCTCTAAAATTTTGCTCGAAGGTTTTAATTTATTTAACTTTTCCAGACGTATCATTCAATATTCGAAAGGTTATTAAAATATTACGTTATTTTTTTTACTTGTTGTCGGCTAGAATTCTAGAATTTTACCCGAACATTTTGATTTTATTTAATTTTTCGAGACATACATATTTTTTTTTCCTTTAATGTTGGATTATCATGAAGAATTCGAAAGGTTATTAACATATTACTTCAACTTTAGAATATTTTTACATGTATATTAGTACAAACATTTGAGCTTGGACTTTAAGGGTTCTCAAAACATTTTCTATGAGTTATATTTAGGTCAATGCTATTGGGATCATATTAATGATAATTTATTATTTAGTGATATATCACCAATTTGTTTCTTCCTTTAAATGAAAATAGGAAATCACAAAGGTACAACATCAAAATTTTTAAGAATTTAATACGTTTTATTTTAAATAAATTTATATGTTGGCTCTTTATTTCTTTCAAACGTCTGAAGGTAAATTTATTTAAATGGTGAATAAGATTTCAAATATATAACAAAACGCAATATCCTATCCTCTTGCATTATTAAATTAAACATTCAGTTGTATACAACATTTTTTTAAAAAAATAGTATTGCAACATTACTAAAATACTCTCTGTGTTAAAAAAGATCCATATCATTATTACTAGTATCGATCTAGTATGTCTGATTTGCATTTTTTAAAAAAAAAAAAAAAAACAAAAAAAAAAAACCCGAATGAGGTAACAAATATAATATGTAGATCGCATCTGATATCAAGCTTGTATATAAGTTTGCGGTATTTTGCTTACAAACTTGTGATATGCTTAAAACGAAAAATACGTGTTCAAGTGAATTCAACGAAACAATATTAATAACGGAATATCATATTGACAATTTTAGTGAGAAAAAAAAATTTAATGAGATTGTTGAATTTGAATTTTATATTTTTGTGTCACTAGTACATAATCTTACCAAACGTTTTACTTTTGTATCACTAGTTCATTACTTTCAATTCATTAGTATGTCGAATGACATTAGTATATGATATATTTTCTAAATAGTAGTACTCCCCTCCCTTCACGTGTATCAGTCTTTAGCTTTTAAATTTCCCCCTTTGTCACTAAGGACTAAAGTATGAATTTGAGAAACAAAGAAAAAACATTTAAGAGCTAAAACTTACGATTTTCTTTTGTAGACCTAAATAGGTTAGAAGGAAATTGAAAATCACTATATTTTAATAATATCAGAAAACTGAATAATTACATACTAAAATATTTGGAGTCAAATAGAAGAAATTAAACTCAACAATTGTACACAAAAATATTTTGAAACAAATAGAAGAAATTAAAATGTTTAAACTTTACTCGTCCGATTTGCATACTCTATGTAATATTTAATATTGAATTTATCCCCTGCAATTTAATGTGTTTATTTAAATGAATTGAAAGTTAACGTAGGATTTATTTATTTTTAATTGTCAATAACCGAATGTCTTAGCCTATTTAGACAAGCCTATCATTTACTATTTAAAATTGATATATTATAATTGTTGATTCTTCTATTATTATAACTGAACAAGTTTGTTTCACATATAACTTGTACCAAACATAAAATTGAATAAGTATATCTATGATTGAGAGACTAATGGAAGTTTTTGTTACTGAGTGATCGGCTCTAAAGCAATTTAAGAGTAGTTATTACAATGACAATTCAAGGTTATTTCAGCCCTGATATAATATTCCTTGCTATAATCTTCGAGTTGAGTTCTTAATAATGAATTTGAAAGGAACATCGTACGTCCTTCTATTTTAAAAAACATATGAAACATTGAATACTCACACATACACATGTAAAAAGATCATTATCCGATTGTGACCTCATTTTCGTTGTTTTAGAAATGTTCAGCACCTCAAGAATATTGAAAAAGAAAATAAAGTTTTAGAAACTGCTAAAATAATCTGAAAATGCTTTTTTCTCTCAAAATCATTTCAAATCGTTTTTCCATGGATAAAAAATTAATTATCCTTATTATTAATGGTATAATGTAGCTTTCAAATATTTGAATTGTGAAAAATAAGAGTTTTAGAGGAGCACGAAGTGTTTATATTGGCATTTAATTCCATATTCAATTTAGTTGAGATAGTAAATTTTTTAGAAAGGCAGTTTTGATAATAGTTTGGAGTTACTTTGAAACAATTCTTGGGTTTTATTCTTTTTATTAAATTATTGGTGATTTCATTATTTTATTTTTGATTCCCTATTTAGGACTATTTCTTATCCCGAATTTGTGTCTGGTTATTTTTTTTTTTAATATGATATACTTCTGATTAATTTCGTTATTTATTTCCCAGCTCATTAAATACTTAATGGACTTAATTACATTTTTTTGTTCTTTGCTTCTGAAAACTCATATATTTTACTTATTTTGTTTAAATTCGTTTAAATTATTATTGATGTGGCTTGAATTTTTCTCTATTTTTCTTTAATTTATCTCAGACTCCTTTATTCACATACTTTGCTGCTTTTTCAATAATTTTAAAAATTTCACTCTAATCATAGTTTTATTTCTACTCGTTTAATTCCTTTTGCAATTTCACGCTCGAGACTAATTTTCGATGATATTTCAATTTTTATAGCATTCATGCACGTTAAGAGCCAAACATATAAGTCTTTAAAATATTTGAATTTTTTTTTTTTTTTTTTTTACAATTTTTGCACTAAACTTTTTTTTTAAAGAACTTTCTTGGTTTTTTTTACCACTTTTAACTTTAAATTTCATGTTTTGATCACTTTTTTTCAGCTTTGGGTCGTCAGAAGTAATTCGAGTCATTTGCGAGAATTAAAAAAAAATAATAATATTTCACTATTCTTGAGTATCATGGAGGAAGTGCTACGCACGACATATTTATTGATACTCACCCCATATTCCGCGGCGCAAATCTCTTTAATCCACTTAATCCGAGGGATTAACTCCTTGTTTCCGCGATAATCCAAGTAACCAAAATCCACACCATCCGACGACTCGGTGTCGCTGCTCGGACGAGTCGGAAAAAAAGGCGGCAGTAACACTTCGCAAGAGTCTGGCGCTTTCCCGAAACACGGGCCCGGGACCGTATTAAACTTTGCTGGTAGGCGGGGGGCACCCTAATTTGGGAAAGGCCGCCAGGTGGCGTTACGTAAGAAGGGATGCTTTTTTGACACTTTTCGGGTGTTTTCTGTAATGAGCTTGGATGACAGTTTGAGACATTCCCCTTCCTCTCTGCCGCTTTCTGTTTTGGAGGGTGAGGAAAGATACAAAATTGCACGGGTGTAAGAAAATATTTTGTTGAATTTTGTCGTCCAGGGAGGTTTCGACTGCTCGTTGGCGCTGTGAGAAATTGTAATGGCCTGGATTTCAGACGTATTGCATAAGCAGTCGAAGTTCTTTATAGGGGGCATTCGGTTCGGATGTTATGTAATATAAAATTATTGCAGATATAATCGAACAGGGTTTCAGATGCAAAGTAAAAATGATTGAAATAATAATAGTGATAAACTGTTTTAAATATTTTTAAATGAATTATAATATCATAATTAATATTTTTTTAAAGCTAACGGTAACGAATATAAGTAAAATAATTTAACAATGGTAATGTAAAATTAGCCATAAAAACCAAACAAATTTGTTAATAAATAATTATATATTAAATATTTAAAAACAGTATGTACTCTGATTGTATCACACTAGTCAAAATATTATGTAAAGTTAAGCCGAATGTTGCAAATAAGATAAATTAATAATCATTCAAAAATTTTGTATATTGTACAAAATTATTATTTATGTAAAATAACATGTAAATACGTATCTGAAGACCTAAATAAGTATTAGAAATTACGATTTATTGAATAGATTCTCTATACCATTATACAGTTTCTGTTGGTTTGAATGGCCGCGGTAGCCTAGACTTACAGCCGATAGCTTTCGTCCAGTCATAGGTTCGAGCCCTGATGCTATTAAATACCGCCATGTATCCGGGGTTGATTAACATTAAATCTGTCGAGGCTCAAAGTCCTCACGTTGGCGTGGTGTGGAAGTTTGGAGAGGATGGTAACAGCTCAGGTGTCGTCCTCGTCACTTGATCGAGGTTCAAAATGACGAAGTCCGTCACCAATAGCCCTCTTGATTCGCCGTGCGTGTCTTCCACCTGGGTGACCTAAATAGTGTCTTTGTGTTTAAGCTAATTCTTATAATTCAATTTTCCAGGTCAAGCTTTCAGCAATCGGATTTGCAGAATTGTGGACCGTCTTTTATATGACTGCAAAATTTCTATTTATCCCGTCAGTTTATAGTCAATATTGCTACTGCAGACCACCAGAAAAAAAAATCAGCTCTTATTAATACCATTAAAGAAAAATTAACAACTTATTCCGATTTTTACAATTTATAATGGGTTCGGGTCCACGTCGGAGACTATCACAACGAAACTGATGATTCATTTGCGAAACTCGCTGTCACTGATGGTGAGAGAAGATTGTCCCTACCCCTCGGTTTCATAAGCTTCTTTCTAACTGGGAGGTCTGGTCAAGTTGCAATACCAGTATACAGGTCCAGTCTTAATTATATTCCAAGACCAAATCTGTATTTTTTATTCCAATTCTGATTTTATTAGACGGTTCTTAACCCGTCATGATCCTTTCGTTTATTATTTTTCTTTTGAAAAATACAAGTTTATGTTCCTGTGACTCTATTGGAGATGCTGACCACTACGTTTTCTCTTGCCCTTTTATTAAAAGTTTTCATTTAAATGATCCTATTATTGATGCTAAACTTACTTGGCTGTGTGTGAAAATCCTTACTTACACTTAAAGCTTAAATTCCGTATTTTTAAAGCTCGTAAAATTGCCCAACAAATTTAATAACTGTTTCAATATTTGATTACACTTTTTAATATTTCAAATTTTCTTACTAAGCGCTTGTAATTGTATGCCTTCTATCTATGTAAATATTTTTGTCTTATATTTAATTTTTAATTCACGAGTTTGTATTCTGCTATTTAACCAAACATACGTCGCCTGTTGTACGACTTATTTCTGCAAGGAAAATTGCCTACTGTTAATTTTTTATTCCTGTCATGAACATTTTCTGCTCTGCAAGTCTTATTAAATTTTGATTTCGAAATTATGTAATATCTTATGTTCTTTTGACAATAAATGGTGAATGCGGGAGTGATTATCTCCAGGGAGGCCGGTTTGTAGCTCTAAACCCCTTGGGGGGGGGGACTCGTTCCCCATGGGTATTCTGCCCAAAGCCCTCGAGTTGCTTCTAGTGAAACGTTAATAAAACTAGTCAATCAGCTGCTGGCGCCAAATCTCAGCTTTATTAACATAAGAAACATTTATAAGACACAAAATGTGTTATTACTTTATATAACAAATTGCAAGTTTAGGATCTATGACAAGCAATAGCAAATCTAAATTTACAGACTGTATGTATGCATTTATGTTATATCGAATTCAGTATGAAAATGTAATAAAAACAGATAAAATATCTCAGCATATTGTTTTTTATGAGTTAATTCAGTTTCTTTACCGGTGTGTCAAGAGCGCTACATGATTCGTTGAATCCCTCACAGGGGCTTTTTTAAGTAAGTATGGGAATCTTAACCGGTAGGTACCCTGGTGATCTTTTTATTCCTGTTTACTGTCTTTGGCAAGCTCCTGTGACGCGCCCCCGGTATACCCTAACGATTCTTCTCCAGTTTAGACTTTCTTCTTGCGAACCATTTTTCACTTTTTTTCTATTTTTCTTAAGTCTAGAACGCCATTAAACTTTGTTTGGCATAACAGAGCTCCATCTGGCACTTGTGTAACTGAATGCAACTGTCATTATCATCGTATGATTCGAACAAATAAAAATACAGTAATACCTCAAAATAAAGGACACCACCCACCAGTTTATTCCTCAAATAGAAGTATCCTTTAATAAGAGGTAAATACATATAATAATCAAAGGGACCTGTTTGGTTTGGTTTCATTTAATAACGTCGCACTAGAAGTAACACGAGGGCTATTCGAGATGGACCTCGTAATTTTGAACCACGGTCAAGTGACGAGGACGACACCTGAGCTGGTACCCTCTCTCCTAACTTCCACACCACGCCACGGGAGGACTTTGAGCCCCGATTGATTTAACAGGCATCAGCCCCGACTAACGGTGAGTGGTATCAAGGCTCGAACCAAAGAGACCGGGATCAACACAATTGTCCCTTAAATAGAGGTGTCCCTTTTACCAGAGGTATTTCTGTATATATTCACATATTTTTTTAAAAAATAGTTAATTGCCTCTTACCCCTAAAACTTTAAATAAAATCTCCCTGAATCTTACAAATTCATGATCATCTTCTGACTTTGTGATAATGGTGTTGTATCTGTGTGAATAAGGTCATGACATTTGTGTTTAAAACTTTGAAGCAGTGTTGTGAGTTTAATTCCAGAATCTACATAAGACCTGTACTAATACCTTACTCCCCTTATTTCAACGACGCTGCAGTAGCTTAGTGGTAATGGGGGCTGACGGCGTTGTTTCCGTCGAGTGGTGGGTTCGAGGCCTGATTCCACTCAAGACCCTCAGTGTAGTGGGGCTGATGCATGTTAAATCTGGTCGAAGTTCTAATTCCTCCAATTGGCGTGGTGAGGAAGTTTGGAGAGGGAGATACTAGCTCAAATGTCGTCCTCGTCACTTGCAAAGGTTCAAAATTACGAGGTCCGTCACCAACAGTCTACGTGCTGCTTCTGAGTATGACGTTAATAAACAATCACACTCCTTATTTCAATACGGATACAAAAGAGAGATGAAACCATTTTACATTAAACATAGAATAACTTTATAGTCCTACGTGACAGTCTGCTGTAGCATCGAGTCTCGAACTGCAACTCATCCACAGCTGTCTTTTTAACGTACAAAGTGAATTAATAAGCATCGTTTAACATACAGTATTAATAAGCATAGTTTTTCTAATTGAATACATTTTGTTATGAACATGCAGAAAATAATGTAAAAAAAAATACGAAGGGTAAAAAAATATATCCTAGAGTGGTCAGAAGCGTAGCGAGAAGTTTCTCATGGAGGAAGAGGGCTTCTCTCCACATCAACTCATATCTCAAAACTAATTTCATTTTCATTGTTTATTTTCTAGGAGAATTAAAGAGACACGGGACGCAAAATTCTAAAATTTCTAACTTTTGCCTAGTCTTTATGGAATTCAATAAAAATACGTCCTAATTCGCGTTTATATGGTAAACATTTTTTCCGACATTATTCATAATACTGTGAAACTTTTTTTTATCATTTTAGTGCATCTTTAAAAATCGTTTCCTGTAAATCAAGGATTTTTGAAATGCGTCATTAAGCAAAAGAGGACAAAATTTAATAGCACATTTTTTTCCTGAGTAAATTGATTGAGTGTTTATTAATGTCACATTAAGTAACAACAAGAGGGCTATTGGCAACGAACTTCGTAGCTTTGAACCTCGGTCAAGTGATAAAGACAATACCTGAGAGAGGTGATCTATGGATATTTGGGAAAACAGCCTTTGTTGCTCAGTATCTCATAAAACCAATCAATCAATCAACCTGAGCTGGCACCTCCCTCTCCCAACTTCCACACCTCGCCAAGGGGAGACATGGGACCTCAACGGATTTAACGAACATCAGCCCCACTACACGGCGGGTTTTTAATGGGATCAGGATTCGTCCATGACTTAACAAAAACAACGCAGGTCCCCCAGCGAGTTCATGATCATGATTACTAGGCTACCGCGGCCACTTTTTCTGAAAAAAAATTACCATATACTTTTTGCTGATCTTTTATATTAATTATCAAAATAATGAAAACCTTATACATGATTGTTTTATTATACTAGGGTGGCTCAAAAAGTACACGTTTTTGACGACAGATGACACTGATAAGAAAAGTTGTTGTTACCATTGTGTGCTGCGATCTGTAGAAAGGCACCAAACAAAGTTTGATGCTGTTTCTTTGGTATTTTTTGGTTTCTTCCGCATCAAATAGTTCATTGTCGATGAGACTTGGATTCATCAAAAAATACCGGAAACTAAGCAACAATCAAAACAATGGTTTCTTTCGAAATGAAGGCGAAGATGGCCTTATCGGCTGAAAAGTTATGTTGGCGATTTTTTTGGAATGTGAAAGGCATCACATACATGGATTTCTCAGAAATATAAAAGATATTAATGAAAAATCGACAGTTGAATTACCTCATTTCCCATCCCTAGCTCGGGTACTTTTTGAACTACACTCGTACAGTAAAAAGTATAATTTTAAAATAGCGTATCTTTAAATAAAACTTGAATCTGAAGAAGCTTTTTGAATGCAGAAATGTAATCGAAATGAATCTCTGTTGAAAACAGAAAAGTCCTTTAACCTAATTTCTTAACACTAGATGCCTGAAAAAGTAGTTGATTTGAATACCTTTTGATATAGAAGATAACATTTTAAAATATGTTTATTAATCAAAAAAAAAATCTTTCATTAATTTGACCTTTTGTGTCCTTTGCTTTCCATAATTTCTTATCGAACTTACAAAAATAGCAAATGTGAAAATTTAGAAGAAATTGGTCTTAAATGTGTTTTTTTTTTTTTCCCCCCTTTTTTTTTTTTTTTTTTCAAAATAAATACGTGTTATAAAAGCTTATTTTAAATTCTAAATTCTAATACGTGAAATGAAAGTTATTGTCCATACAGTAGGCATGAGACTCAAAATGCTTGAAACTGTACAAATAACATTTAATATCTGATTATATCATACTCAGAACAATATTGAAACACATTTATAATTTTTTGATAAAAATTATCCTTCTTTTTAAATATATTTATACTGATCCTTGACATTTAAAATTTTAAATTTTTGGCAAAATTTCTATTTTTGTATATCGTGGTGCAAAAGTTACTTGTGGTGCAAAAGTTACTTTCTAATTTTAAAATGTTTTGGTGATATCGTGCACAACTAATGTTTATCTGTTTCATTTCAATTTGAAGAAAATTTGTTTAATATGCTACAACGTCTGAAATTAGGCAGCTGGTTTTTTTTCCCCAAAAACCATCGATCTGTAAACGCAATGCAACGAACTTTCGGAAAATGTCGGAGAGGCCCCCTTTAAAATATTGGGACTACTTTAAAAGGAAAAGTTTATTGTAATAAACTTGTGACCTCGGGACATTTAAAAAATAACATTAGAGAGAAGGTCATCAGGATACATTAATGACATACAATGTAACGCATCAAAAGGTAATGAAAAATTTGTTAAAAAGAACCTAGCTCTGTGAGACAGGACACGAGTGTCCTTTATCACATATTATTTTTATGATAATTTTCAAAAAATACAAGAATGAATTTTATTTCAACCTTAAACAAAACAATTTTTATTCTTAATTATGTAAGTCACGATGAAAATAAGTAGGAAATTAGCTGTTGAGCCCTCTTGCATATATGTAAAATAAACAAATCAACTCGGGAACATTTTAGCTGAATCAATCGTAAAAAAAGGGCAAAAGTTTTTAAATTTCAAGTGCAATTTTTTAAAAATAAATACGAATGCTCTTTTGATTGTAACCCTTAAAAAATTTATCTAATTGTAGAAAATTCACATCTGCAAGTTTCAATAATACAAAATGCAATACCATTTTAAACATTTGTGGCTTTTTAGACAAATTTGAATTGTTAGGAACATTTTGAATATAAAATATATCAAAAATATCATAATGAGAAAATTGAAAGCAATCACACACGCAAAAGAAAATTCAATTTAAAAATATTATGCCTCGTAACACAAAATAAAGGCTTAATGGCAAAATATCCCATTCATGAAATAATTTTTTCTTTCTTAATGATAAATAACTCTTTATAGTATTGTTCACAAATTTAGGTTTTCTGCATCAGGTGCCCTTTAAAGTATAATCAATTCAATATCCTTAATTTAGACAGAATAGACTTTCACAGAATTTGATGTCAGGTATTCTCCCTGCATGTCTATGTCTCAAGATCATGAAATCAGTAATTTATCAAACGAACAAGGTTCTTCAAAAGGAATCATCCGATTTTTCAAATTGCTGTATTTTCATAAATAAATGACACAGAATGATTAATACATAAAAGCAAAGGGAACATTAAAAAATTTTCTACTAGTATTCGATATAACTTTATTAGTTACACGATTAGGTCAATTCGATGAATAAATTCTTGCGAGACTCGTAGCAATTGTCGGTGGCAATTGAATGAACAACAGCAGAAATTCATTGTTTTAAGTACGTAAATTTGTGGGTAATGGGGATTCATACACTTTATCGTTTACAAATCCCAAATGAAGAAATCGTATGAGACTATACTAGGTGACTTAGGTGGCTAGCTGTGTGATATCAAGTGAAATAAGTCACTGTGGCCGATTCATCTGCAATGGAGCTCCGTGAAAGCTAGTAAAAGAGCTTTTGCGAAAATAGTTTCACGAAGAACACACAAGGACCATGTATTGTTCACAATACAGAATCGCCAGACTTTTTTGTGTCCATGCATTACTTATCATCTATTTTTGAAAATATGGTATTTTGAATTAGGATGATTCGTTTTGAATAATCCTGTAATGTGATCAATTTAGAAGAAAAGAATTCGTCTTTGGTCAGAAAAACATTGCAAATTATTTAAAGTAAGATTTATGCTGAACTAATATTGCTTGAAACATAAAAAAATATTTTCTAACAATCTCTAAAAAATTAGCTTTGATTATAATTTTCTTTTTTCCCCCTATTCAAATTGTAATATTTGATCTGCAATGCTAAGAAGTTCAAAGGATTTTTATCAGCAGTAATTAGTAGCAGAAATTTCAACAAAGAAAAATCACATATTTATGGACTTATATTTATTAATACCACTTTTGAACAAATAGATTGTAAATAATTAAAATTTATAAACAACGGAGTTTTAATTTCGGCCGCATTGATTGTAAATCAAAGACGCTGTCATAAAACTTTCATATCCATTCATTTAATATCATTTCAAACCATTACGATTTACAGTCTAGAAATAACACGAATGATCTAGCATTTCCTCCTAGTTATAGAAAACAGAGGACATTTATTTGTCCCACTGAGCGCGTAAAGCGATTCGTTTCGTGTTAACTCCAAGAACGCATCTCTCGGTCGGATGCTGTTTCTATAAATAGCATCCTCCCCCTCCAGCATGTTTATAGAGAAACTCTTCAGTTAACTGAGCCAATGCTTATATAATGGAAGCGTCTCTTCACAGCTGAGGAAAAAATAGGGATCACGATTTGTGTTCGAACTGGATAATTATATAATTTTCTTATAGTGCTTTTCTGAAAAAAAAATAGAATTATATAATTGGTACATGTTTATTGCTTAGGGAATAATGAAGCTAGAATTCATTTCGCTGAGTCTTGAAATACCGTATCTATAAAGCACTTGAATGGTAATTACATGTGCAAGCATGTAACACTCTTCAATTGACCCAGATCAGTAGGTTGCAAATGATTTTGGGTTATTTAATGTTTAAAATATTAATATTTATTTGTCATTTAAGTTAGTATTCTGCATAAGAATATCACTCGTTTAAGACATGAAGGGGAGAAGTTAGCTGAAATATTTTCGACATTAATTGTTAAACAATAAATCAGAGAGATACAGTACATAGAGTATTATGAAGTTATGATGCTAAGAGTGAATATAGCGATGCAGAACAAATCACGAGGAACGTCGTAGACATTAATACAGGCATTTCCGAAGTTTACTTAATTTGCATCACGTTTCATTTGATTGGGAACGAGCTAAGAACTTAAATATAAAATGTAACTAAAAATAATGCAAACAATAAATTATTAAATTGAATATATTTATGCTACATGTAATTTAAATTAAAGCAAACGATAAATGTTGTTGAATTGACTATATTTAAGCTAAACGTAATCAAAACTAAGGCAAACGATAAATTATTAAATTGAATGTTATAATAGCTACATGTAATTAAAAATAATGCAAACGATACATTATTAAATTGAATAGAATTAAAGGAAATGTAATTTAAATTAAAGCAAACGATAAATTATTAAATTAAATATATCGAAGCTAAATGTAATTAAAATTGAATCAAACGGTAAAAAAAACTTAAAAGTGATCTGGTATGCCAAACATGATCCAACTAGAACAATAACCCCTTGAGTGACTAATGTTTCAGCATATTAAAATTAAGACAAAGCCAGTTCTTAAAGTTAAAGTAACGCTTATTCTGAAAATCAGCTAATTTTGTTTCATATGTTTTTCGGAGTAGAGAAACCTCCAGAAGTTTTAGTTTTTAAACTGTGCTTTCTTCTTTTTATTCGCATCGAATTAAGACCGACAGCGTGAACTTTTGATAACATCAACTTCTGGACCAATTCCAAAGCAAATACTCATCGACCATTGCGAAGGGTAAGTACACTTTCCGGGAGATTCCTTCAAGGGAAGCTGACTCACATTTGCATGACACAACAAGGAAAACTCCAACGCAATCATCCCGACGACAATAAAGCTATTAAGCAAGAAATTTCAAAACGATGAGGTTCCCCTCCATGACGAAATTTACACGTTTACATCAGACGCGTCAGCTACAAACTCTAATCAAGATAGTAATCAATATATGATGATTTAAACAGGGGGCTACCTTTTTAAGTTAGACAACTGCTTTGCAGCATTTGTATTCTTAATAAAGTCGCAATAATTTATTTACGATTCAATGAGTACTGGATTTTCTTTACATGAGTTTTAGTCACACACACACATTTATATATATATATATATATATATATACATTTTAGGATGCCTTGACGATAACGAGTCTTGGATTGCCGTTTAGTTCAGTTTTATTAACGTGTGACAGCAAACTATGCCTGTTCGCTTCTTGTGCCATAGCTAAACTCAATATAATAACACGAAAAGTCAATCAAGGAGACGTTAGACCAATACACACATTATTTATTGGTTGATTGCTAATATAACGACAATTATAAATGCTCTCCCGGACGAGGCCTTAACTATATTAACTCGATCTACCAGTAATAATCTAACTGACTCTTACCACTAAGAACACACTGAGGCTGTCTTGACTTCAAGCATACATTAACCAGCCGATAACTTGTAACAATTTTCGACTCCGACTCTGGAATAATTGCTGAACTCTAGAGCCACTCAACCTCTCTATCGCGACTCTCAATCTGAGTTTATATATTTGCTAACTCTCCTGCTTCACTTCATTTCTACCTGCTTTACATATTCATGTTTCATTTTTGGTTGGGCAAAGGTTGTTTAGCAAAAGCAATCAATCTTAATTAAAACTCCCCAAGGTTAGTGAAGAGAAAACAGCGAAAAGCCCAACGTCACAAACGTCGTGCTAGAAGCAACACGAGAGTTATTGGCGACTTCGTAATTTTGAACCTCGGTCAAGTGACGAGGATGACACCTGAACTGGCACCCCTTCTCCTAACTTCCACTCCACGACCACGGGAGAACTTTGGGCCCCAACAGATTTAACTTTCATCAGCCCCAGCTATACAGCGGGTCTTTAGTGGCCAAGACTCGAACCATCGACTCAACGGAAACTGCCGGCCTCGTATCTGAAACCATGACCACTATTCTACCGCAGCCACGCCTTAGACTGCAGAGTTACCAGGCAAATTTTCTCACAGCAATAAAGTTTTGTAATGAATATTGATTCTTTTGTAAAACTTATACGAAATTAGACTATTATGACTAATTTGACTTTCAATATAGCATTTAGATTCGTTCAGAAAACCGTTCTTAATAATTCAACTGCGCACATATTCCTTAACTTTGACACAAAGCACAACTCCAGTCCCTCCCTCCAAAAAAATTCTAAATAACCTGCCATGGATCAGTACCATTCATAAGGATGAATGGTAACTGGGAACCATGTAAATATCCCATTATATCTTATAATGTATTAATTAAAATAACGAACACATTAATTGTATACGTTTGAATCATATCGGAGAATTATTCTCTTTTAACTAGACCCGTGAAAAAATATTGCCTGCTATCTATTACCCAACAAAGGTTGAAAACCATTGAGACGTAACAACATTTGAAAAACACTCCATCTGGACCCAAAGATATGTTTTTCAAAATTATACCTAGGTTCCTGGATTCTTAAGACAGCCTTCGTCTAATGTCGAAGAACCCTATAGATACTTCGAATACATATCTAGGCAGAAAGTTGTTCCAATTTTCATATAAGTTTGCGACGTTTTAACACTTTCATTCATTTACTATGCAGTATTCTTAAAATTAAGAAACGTTCCGAAAATACGCCATTCTTCAAGTGAATACGTGTAAAGTTTATTATTGCTACAGTATAGAAGACGAAATATGGAACATATATTACATCAGAAAAAGAAATTGATTCGGGAAAGAAATTAGCAGAATGATAAAATATACTGTTTTCTAAAGGATAGAGAAGTCAAAATATAAAACCAATGTGTTCCAATTTCTGATGTTATTCTATAATATTACGCAAGGACAGCCTTAAATATCTAAACGTCTAAATTTTCGAAACGAGATTCCGTTTCCGAAATTTTTGGAAAGATTTCATCAAAGAATCCGCCTATTTACTGAGTGTTTGTATTCATATTCATCTAGGCACTCATCCAATTTTAAAAAAAAAATGCGGAATGCAGCCAAAACTGCAAAAGAACACCAATCGTTCAAAAACGGCTGTTTTAACTGACCATTTCTCGAACCAAACCTCCCAAACCATATAGTTCCTGCTTCCCTTTGAGGTTTCCTTTATCGTGACAGTTACATCTAAATTTAACTCCTCAAAACTAAGTCGTCAAAATATTGACTCTTCAGGGGGACAAACGGACGTAAGAGGCGTATCGCACTGGCGGATCGTTCCACCGTTCGGGGGTGGAATTCCGCTGATAGTGGCAGATATCGCAACTAAAATGAGAACGAAGCGTGGGTGTTTTCTGGAAGCTACAGCTCTTTTGGAAACGATGATTTTTTTTCTGTAGAAAAGGCTATTTGTGTCACCCGCAACTGTTTCTAAATGGAAAGTATACATGCTTATTTCCGTTTTTTTCCCTTCAATTTTGTGGTTTGTTTATTTAAAGGTAATCATGGCTCGCAGGTGTGCTGTTGAATGATGTAAAATATTTGAAGGAAGTGATTCTTTACAATAGTTTCTTAAATTCTAGCACCAGGATCCACAAAAGAAGAAGTGCTGTAAAATTTGCTGCATAGAAATTATAAAGGAACTTAAATATAACTTTTAAAAGAAATCTTAATAGCCCCAATGAGAAATTGTATAAAATATATAAATACAATCTGAATTAAATCTTTCAATGTTGACAAATGTGTTGATTTTCTGGTCAGCCGGAAGACACCCTCCATTTGAAAAAGCAGTATGAATACTAGTTTGAACTTTTTGAAGAAATATGGAACACACCGAAGAGATGAACGCTTCAACTTTGATTTTCAGATTACCTGAGTTATACAATGTATTTATTTCGAAAATAAAAAATATATTGTTATGTCCATAAGTCAGATATTCTTGTGAAAATAATGTAATGTGAATGACCATGTAGAAAAAAATAAAAATTGCATTTGATTTTGTGGTTTGCTTGTATTCATATTTCAAATGCGGGTAAAAAGCAAAAGAATATTCATTACAAAAAAAGAACTAGTATGTAATCTATTATCTAGAGAAATATCTCGTAATTATCACGATACATAAAATAAAATAAAAACTATTATTAAATAAATACTCATGTCTTAAGAGTTATGACTCAGTTGTGAACACTAATACCTTAGGAATTGCAAATCGAAGTTATTAAAACATTTCGTAAACTTGCAACTAATTAGAAAATATATAAATAATGAAACAATTAAGAAAATAAAAAAGAAACATTATATATAAAGTAATTTAAATTACTGTTTCAATGCCTGAAATGCATAGTTAACCATAGTTTTATCAGTTCTACACCATCCCTCTCATTCCCTATTACTTTATAATGAAAGTTAGTAAAATATCCAAAATCGGGAGAAATAATAAACAATACCCAAATATTGCTATAAAAAGAAGGATCAAGAATATGAAATAGAATAAAATATCTCACATTATGAAGACTACAGTAACTACATTAATTTATTAAATTAAATATTCACATATAAATACATAACTTATTAATAAAAAATAGAAGGGAATTAAAGCGTGCCAATAACCAAGAAAAATTAATTTAAAGAATTAAATCTTTATTTATTTATTTTTTCATATTTCACCTACTTATTGTATTCTAAAAAAAAAGTTTTGAATTGATGATTTCCATTTCCCCCTGCAGAAAATAATATACTAAACAGTTTTTGTTAATCCGTATATTCAAGGTGAATATATCAAAATCTAAACTTAGTAATTAGTCAGTCGCAATTCAAGTGTTTTCAAATAGGATCTCAGTTCCCCTCTCCCAATGTAGTTAAATGTAACTTATCTGAATTAATGTCGAATGAATACGTAAAATTTAAATTAATGTCTTTCTAGATTACTGATTCCGAAAGGGTTGGTACTACTCACCGATGGACGTTGAAGTGATCAAAAGGATCGTTTTGAGTTCAAAGAAAATTTAGGGGGTGTTGGAGACCATCTGCCCCTCCTCCCGAGCAATACTCACAAGAAAGGTCTGGGAAGTTTGATTAATACTAAAATCATCAGACAAATGTTTCAACAAATAGATCTAAATGTCTTTTAAGCAAGATTTGCTCTCATTAAAAATGCGTATCGGTACATTTTATAGCTTCGTTTCTAATACATTTTTAGTAGTACATGACGGAGTCGCAGCATGTGCAGTGCACCACACGTAGCATCACAGTGTGTGTATGTTCTAACTCGATCAACAAACAGTTTTGTTGTATTTACAAGTTTGAAAATGTCATAACAAGGTTAAAATTCCTATCAACACGCGACTGCGAGTTTCCGAGCGTATTGTTAACCTACTTTTCTTCTCAAACCTAGATTATTGCTTTAAATTGCATGGAATAAAATTCATTCGAAAGAATGAAAATATTATATTATTGACTTCACGAACAGGAATCGGTGGTGATTTTTAGAAGTAGGGGGAAGGGGAAATTAAAAATATATGCAGTTGAACTTTACGAAGGCTGTTATTACACTCGGGGAGGGGGGGGGAGACTCGCGCACCAAGTGCGGTTTATGAGTAGAACGCTCTCTCAAGTACTCTGTCCACATCACAATTTTAAATAATGATTAAGAGACCAGGACGGCAACTGAACCGCCGCTCCTCTCCCCACATATACGCTACGCCAATGAGAAGACTAGGATTATTATTAGATTTAAAGTGCTTTAGATTCTGTACACTACAGGTCTATAGTGGAATCATCTTACAAATTCAAGGCTCGACTGATTCCATATCACAACATTAAGCCACATATCTTTTAAACGTAGTAAATCCTACGTTATTCAGCAAAATAATTCTTCTAGAACTTGAAACCAGGTTTTAGTCGAACACTGCCCTCCTCGAAACTCGTGACCGTAATCAGTAAGTTATCAGGTGCTTACCAAAAAAAAAAAAAAAAATGCTTATATGGCTCTAAATAGATTGATTGCTCATTAACGTTACACTTGAAGCAGAACGACATTTATTGGTGACAGACCTTGTCATTTAGAGCCAAAGTGAAAAAACGATTAATGAGCTTTAGTTACACATCAATTCAAACTTCCACACTACACCAATGTAAGGAATTTCAAATCTCGACAGATTTAATGTACATCATGAGCGGCGGGTCTTTAGCAGCATCGGGACTGATCTTTCCAGCAGACTTTCCATCGAGTAATGAGTTCGAGTCTTGATTTCACTAAAGATCTACATTGTAGTGAGGCTAATGTACGTAAATCTGTCGATAAGCAAAATCTTTCTGTTGACATGGTGTGGAAGTTTGGAGAGGGAGGTGCCGGGTAAGATGTCGTCCTCGTCACTTCTACGAGATTAAAAATTAAAAAAAAAAGTCGTCAACAGCCCTCATGTTGTTTTTTGTTACTAATCAGCACAATCGAATCAAATGAAAACGGTGGCCAATGGATGGTCGTAGAAAAGACGGTAACGCATTTCACCAACTATAAATATTTTACTAAGCATTTTCTTACTTTAAAACAATACGGTCACTAACAATAATTAATAGCTCTATTGTATCTATTAGAAGTTTATCGGAGTCTTAATATATGATCAGTAAATATATATACTCATTTGATAAACTTCTGTGCGTAAAAAAAATACTGCAAGCTTAACTACACAAAAATTTTCTCCTTTCTTAAATTCCTACTATTAGCTCACACTCTCTCAATATATATCTTATTCAAATTTTCAATCGTGAATAAAATAATTCTTATTCATCCACTCAAGTTCAAATACATTTTTTTAAACTTGTAGTGGATGACACTTGATGTTAATACAGTTTTTCAAACAATAATTCATTTAATTCAATTTAATTGGTGAAAATGCAGTTTAGCTCAAATGCTTGGCGATATTTCAAAAATTGCCAAACTTGGCGATTTCTTTGGCTGAACGTTAAGTTCGCAAAGCGGAATAAGGTAGCCATAGTTGGCAAAATACCGCCAAATAATTCCTGACCCCAAGGGTGGATGGGCTGAACTGCATTCCAACCATTTAATTTACCGGATGAATTAAGAAACAAGTCAATGCTTCTACTATGTCATTTTTCTTGAAATGACAAATTTGGTAGAGTTTCGGCGTGGAATCTTCATGCCTTCGGATCGAATCTCGTCGAAGCATACATTTTTTTTTTTTTATTTGATTTTGAAATAATTAATTTTAGTTTTATATGAGAGAAATTTTTTTCTCTTATGTCGGATATTGAGCAGGATATAAATTTATGAATAAATACTGTCAGTG
>BMAW01072996.1:0-15556 GCA_019974015.1 Nephila pilipes
TTTTAAACAAACTACAAAACGACTTTACTCCAACCTCGATAACTCAGGTGTTTCTGGTCCGATCGACTTAAAATTTTGACACGTTTCAAGCAAAGGTTAGTACTCTTGAAAGATCTGGTTACTGGTTTACTACGAGCGCCATCTCTGGGTTAGTCTCGGGAGTTATTGATTGATGTGTTATAGTAGCAATAATGATTTTGTCTTTCATCACGCACGATTGTAGATCAATCCCAGTAAGAATCATAGGTATATTGATAACATTGCAACATGTTCATGTAGTGCTATATTTTGTTGATTTTTTTTACATTCAGATGGGGTCAAAATTCTATTTCCCAGAGGGACAACACACACATG
The DNA here is from genome assembly GCA_019974015.1 of Nephila pilipes. Classification (NCBI taxonomy): domain Eukaryota; kingdom Metazoa; phylum Arthropoda; class Arachnida; order Araneae; family Nephilidae; genus Nephila; species Nephila pilipes. Next base: position 355 of record BMAW01072996.1, read on the forward strand.
ACTTATCAGAAAGTAAACTTTTCTTAGCTAATCCAGTTGCTTCCTAGGATTAAAGTGTCTTAGATCTCTCAATGATCAAGGTATCTGGGCAGTCTTTTGCATGATTTGCCTCAGCCATAATACGTGTAGGATCAATGGAGATGAGTAAGAACACATGACCTTCCATTTCTCAAGACACTTTCTGAACATTAATTCAATATGTGCCACGTAGACTTACTACTTATATCTTCAAAAGAGATTGTGTTACCTCTTACTGAGATCTCCTAATTTTTTATTGCTATTTTAAAATTATCTTGTAAATTAAATGATCTACTTATATATGTGTTTCCTGTCTGTGTTTTTATTTCCATCACAATCTAGTCACTCTTTCATGGTATTGCATTTTAAATGTCGGGTAATGCTATGTATCTTTAAAAAAATACATATAAACCAGAAAGTATATATTAGACAAGAATATTAACATACTGCTTGCCAATTATTAGTATTTCAAAATTTTGACGAACATTTGAAATAGACGTATTTGGTTACGTTATGAAAAGATGTTCCAAATTTTTAATAGCTCTTTTAGGAAATTGGCTTAAAATTTCGTTAAAAAAAATTATTTGAGATGTCTGAATATGTTTAGAAGAAATTTTTTATAAATGTTTCATTTTACGACTCATCCGAGGAAAACAAAATTTTAAATCTTAGCTGAAAAATAAATGGTATGCTTAGGCTGCGTAAAATGATTAATGATGCATATTTTACTGCATTTAAAACTACACATTTATGGGCAAGAGTTATACATTTTTTTTGGAAAGAGTAAACATGATTTTTTCTTACAAATCGAAGCTATGCATAAAACGTATGAGTGAATAAATACTAGAGAGTTTTAGTACCAAAAATGTAATATTTCTTGATCGTAATATTACATTACTTAATCATTTAAACTAAATACCTTTTAGAATTTATTTTCATTGTGAAGCTCCTTGAATTTTGTATACATTTTTTTTTAGATAAACTCTAAGACAAACGTTCAAACTAAGACACCGAAACACGTTCTATATATAAATAGTCTGTTTCAAACTTTATTTTCAAAGAACCAAATGGCTACATCTATTTCTGACGCAATCCCAATCAAGATTTAACGTTCTAGTGTATCTTCAAATTAAGAGTATATTTTAATGGAGGTTTTGGATTATTTTCTTAGCTGAAGTTCTGTTCTGAAAACTTTATTTATGCTTAAAATTTTACAAAATTATTAAATGAAGATGACACTTATTAATTTTCACTTATATTTAAAAGTTGTTGATTTTAACTCAAGTATTTCTGAATTTTAATTCATTTTTAATTATACTGGGAGTATATAAATAAATTTCTATCTGGGATATTATTGCTTTTAATAATTTCATTGCAAATAAGTATATAAGACTGTAATTTTTAATTGTCAAATTATTACAGTTTACAGGCGTATTAAAATAATTTACATAGGATAATTAAATGTAATGTAGTATTTACATTTTAATGCAAATCATTCGGTAGTTCCCTTCTATGGCTCATAGAAGGATGACAGGAAGCTGTTTTAAATTTTGAAAAAAATGATATTTCTTACTTTAAACTGTTTCCACATAGAAAGTGATTCTAAAATAGCAGTTTAATTTGCCGGGGTGATAATACGCACTAAAACATACGTTTTTATGTTCGTAACATATGGACGAAACTGAAGCGTAGAGTCACAAACACACACAAAAATAAGATATCAGAGTGCGTTGCAACCACAGTTGCCAGTTCATGTACTATTTACAGATGAGGTGATTCTTATACATGAAGATATTTTCAAAGTGTGAAATACTGAGAGGTAGGAAACTTCAAATCTACACGCAAACAGTTCTACTTATATTTCCACAGTTGATCTTCGTGAACATTTCCAAAGGTATTGTGAAATATTTCTGATAATCTTTATGTTCTAATAACATGCGACTGCGACTCATTAGATTTGTTATGCTTTGTTTTTTTAATATGTTTTAAATATTCCTGTTAAATTTTTCGATTGTTGTTTATATTGAAATGATGATGAGGATGTACTTTTCCATTTTGCTAAAAATGTTATCAAACAAATATATCTCACTTTTTTTTTAAGGGGGAAGGGTGATGAAATGGTCATGGTGAGATCATTTCGATAACTAAATTGAAACTCAATTACTTCTTACAGAGGCATCTGAAAGCCTAAATGTATCAGAATATTTAACTCTAAAAGGAAATACTTCCCTATATTACTAGAATATTTCGTTAAAACGTGTGCAGTAAAGGTCTATCCTCCTACAAAACATGCGCCACACAGGTTATAGAAGCTGCTAATCTTCTACTTACAGCGAGTGGTTGTAATTTTGAGAATTTGATGTTTTTAATTGGTCGATTTTGTATTAACAGCTCTTTTATAAGCAACTAGAAACAGCACGTGGCCTATTGGCAATGGACCGCTTAATTTTGAACTTCGGTCAAGTGGTGAGGGTGACACATGATCTGGCACTTCTGTCCAAGCTTTCAGGGCTATAGTAGCCTAATTGTAATGGTAATGGACTAGCGACCGGCGGTTTTCTTCTAGTTGTAGATTCGAGCCTATGACAAATAGGCTTGCTTTAGACACGGTCTATTAAATAAGTAACTTATTTATTGTGGTCAATTGTATATAAATCATGGGGAAAAAATCGCATTACATAAATCACGTGTTTTAGTATTTTTGATTCATCGTCAAGGAAAAAAAAAAAAACCTTAAACATCACTCGTAAAATTCTGAGTAGTTGGAGCAAAACGGATGGGCCCGTTAATGTTACATGAATGTCCGAAACATTTGAATATAAAAAAAATGTTTTGTAATCCTTAAAGGAAAATAATTAATAAAAAAAGCTATGTTATTGTATAAAGATGAATCCCTAATTACAGTAGGTAAAAAAAATGAATTATAACGCATCAGGAGGATTTTACACGTTGGGGATTTCTTATGTTATAGAATTCTAAAATTTAACATTTAATAAAATTTTTCTCAATAATTTAGGAAATATTGTATCCATTTATGTAGCAATAACATATATTTTAACATGCTATATACTAGTATATATTTGATTATATACAATGAGGGATGAAAGAAAAGGAAAATATTAAACATTCGCGAGTATGTAATATGGAATATGGTCTCCTAATAATTTTTATAATAATTATATCTGGAAAGAGTTCATTCATTTAGATTATGACTGTTTTCTTACGCTATACTGTGAAGCAATACAAAGGCTATTGGCTACGGACCGTGTAATTTTGAACCTCGATCAAGTGATGAGGACGACACCTGATATATCACAATCCCTCTACAAGGTTCCACATCGCATCCTTCGGAGGACTTGGGACCTCTTCAAAATTTATACATGCATCAGGCAGGCTGCGCAGCTGGTCATGAGGGACATCAGGATTCCAATTTAAGACTCGAGGGAAACAACGCCAATCTCGAGTCTTCGACCAAGACCACAGAAAAGGCTACATAATTGAACCTTTTGTATTCGAAAAAATATTTTTTTCAGATGTTCAACAACCATGTAAATTAAATTAATTAATTCTTACAGTAACATTAGGATGTGATCTCTATGAACTTAAAATATGATATTTTGTAGATCTACAATCAAAATGCATAAGTTATTAACGGTATGCCATTTTTTGACGTTTTTACTTTTACATTTTATAAAAAAAATTTGCACATTTAATTTCTTACATTTTTGAAATATGATATAAGATTATGTAATTCCATATATTTTGTTTAAAATAAGAGATTTAACTAATCATGTTTACCTACGTTTTGTTCAGGTTTCTTACTTATGTCAGTAGAAGGAAATATAATCATAAATAGTAACCCAATAGAAATTTTAGGTAATATGTATAATTTTTTTGTGTATTGATTTATAGTTTTATTTTCGAAATATTATTCATCTACGATTTTTTTCAAAAATTTCTCTCAACGCAATAAATAAAATATGGTACTTTCACAATTGAATTAAAAAACTAAGTTTGTGTTTATTTTTGTTGCTTGTTTATTATTGTTTGTTAGAAGACCTTTTTTTATTTTTCCTCTAATTTCTTATATTTTACAATGAATTGAATTTTAAATCACAAAAACTGCATTGAAAAAACTCTCTTTTATGCATCACTAGTCAATATAATTCGCATTTGCATTTTCTAGAATAATGGTTATAAAAAGAGTAAAACTAAAAGGAAATAAGTAGCTTTAACCATGCAGTATTGCTTACCGGAAACACATTATTTGAATTGAAATATCAAATATTTTTTTATCAAAAGGATTGCATATTTATCTCAGAGTTGAAGAAATTTAATCATGAATGTCTTGTTCTTTATTAAGAAAAAAGATATTCAATATTAATTACACATTCTCTCTCTCTCTCTCAAAGGTGCTTTTTAGAATAAACTTCAAAAGATATAATTTTTTTGAGACGTTAATGTAGAAAATTAGACAAGAAATATTTATTCAGTCTTAATATTTAATAAGCTTGTAGAAACAATAACATGTGGAATCTCATAAGAAAAGGAACAACATATTTACATAAAAAATAATGTAAACGAATAATAGTTTCAATTGGTTTTAAATAATAGTAATGTACATTTAAATAATAGAAAGATGGAAAATGTTAAGATTGTGACTTATTAAATAATTTTTCCTCTAATTTGTAAGAAAATACAAACTGTTTTCTCGAATAACCTTAACCTTAAAAATAATCAGGAGCTCTATACAACTGGTGACTTGCAGATATTATTATTGTAAAAGATTTAGAGTGATTAAATGAATTTTATATCTTTTCTTAGTACCATTAATATATCAAACAACAAAGAATTTGTAAGGCATCCCATATCTTCAACGATATATTGAGGTAGGAGTTAAATACATATTTCTTTTACAGGTTAAATTTGATTAGTTAATGCTTAAAAAACCAGGATATGTTTTTTTTCATCCACAAAAACACATTTCAGTGCTTAAATTAGGTACTTTCAGTTCTATGTCTAGAGAAAAATATTTATAATCATCAGTGTAATATAATACTTTAGAAATAGTGTCATCAAATTACTTTTTGTAACAGTATTTATTTCATAGTAGTCATAATAATGTGTTTTTTTTTATTTCAAATATATTCTCTTCACAGAAATATTATTATTTCAATTTTAAATATGAAATATTTGTAATCAATGGAATGTATTTTTTTTTTTTTATCTCAGTAAGAAAATAATTCCATGCAAATTAAAATTATGAGTACAATAACCCAAATGAAAAATATTCTTACATCAAAATAAATGCATGCCTTATTTTCATAACTGATGTATAAATAAAACACTATTTAAGTACAAAAATGGTTCTGGATTTATTTTTTTTATTACGTACTGTTTACTGAATGGCTGAAACATTTTACAACTTAACAATAGTCATAATTTTAAGGAAACTTCTATATTTACTCTTGTTTTTGTTGCTTCACTGGCTCGCTTTCTTGTTCATTGATTATCCTTTATCCAGTAAACTCCCGATGCTTTTTTCATTGAATAAATTAAAAAAAAAAAAAAAAAAAAAAAACAGAATAAGTTATACAGTTATTCTCACAAAAAAAAGAAGCTAAAACTTCTAGCTTACAAATTATAGGTATTAAAATAACTCAAAGGGATTAATACTTATGATTTCTAACTTATAAAACATTAATATTTGTCTACATTGGATTTTTAGACCTAATTTTTTTTTATAATCATTCTAAATTTCAAAAACATTAGATATAGTTTTATGTCCCTCATTTCCGCGTTTATTAACCCCCATCTTTTGTTTAATCCATCTCCCTTTTATTTTTAAATTATAAAACTATTATACTTCACATGTAAAGTATATCCTTATTATACTTTAAATTACATCCATATAAATTTATTATACTTTACATTACATCCAGATAAATTTATTATACTTTTCATGTAAATCATTTCTTTCATGACAAAATGATTAACAGTACAGATTTGCATCATTTTGGTAAAGAAAAGTTAAGCACAGTGTACATATCCTTTGAGTTTTTGGTTCTCTCTTTGGACCGCATTCTTTGCACATTTATCTTTCATGAATTCTTGAATTTTCTGCTTTTTGATCTATTATAACTGTAAATTTCTTCGTTATTGTTACCAGAGCATTTTCTTCTTGATATTTCTATGAGGTTTAACAGTAGAAAGACTGTTGTCGTCATTTTGACAATTTCACAACCTGTATTACTTGCTATATTTTTAATTTTTCCTCAGACTTCTGAAATTTAACGGCTTTTATTAATTTTATGTAAAACATACACACACAGGTAGAAAATTTTATTGTGCAGTAAAGAGAGGAAATATATTTGTCGCATAACTAAAAAATTAGAAAACTGTTATTTATACGGTAGTATGGAAACCTAGTTAAAATCAATAATTCAAATCATAAAAAGATAATAAAAACGTCATATGTAATAAAAAAACAAATATATGGTTGTATAAAAAGTTATTATTTGAACTAAAAGAAGAAACCCTATCTCCTACTTTCGCCCCTATACCTTCCTCACTCCTCTTCCAAGCTTAGTAATGAAGAAATGTCTTACGAATGAAGAAATGTTTCAACTTTTGTGTGAATTTAGATGACCATGAATCAGATAAAGAAATACCCAAGGAGGGTCACGAATGTTTTCCATAAAAAATTGAAACATTCGACACTGATTCTGATTTTGATGACAAGGCACAAAAACAAGTTTTGGTAACCAAATCTCAAAATGCAAATCTACCTCAAAAAAGGAAAGATAAAGAAAGAAGACTGAAAACAATGTTACATTACTGAACGCTTCTGATGCAGGATATACATCAAGTAATGAAGTTGCACAAAATGGCACAATGCAGACAAGAATGCCTAAAAATATTTGACATTTTTCAAAGCCAAAATATACTATCGAGCCCCGGTGGAGTGTCTTCTTATGCAAAGAGACACGTAGAAAGCGAAATAATATCTGGCGCCTTTTAGTTATTGGCTCATAACTCTTTGAGGAAAATAATACTGGAATATAGGCTCAAAGGCAACTCCAAAACGAAAACTGGTCGATGTCAATGGAGGAGTTAGGTGCCCTTTTAGCTCTTTTGTACTCCCTAGGAGCATATTGTACAAAAAACATCTGTCAGTTTTTATAGAATAAGATGCGGGAGGAGGCTATGGATTTTTCCTCATAATATACCACGAGAGAGTTTCACGGAAATATTGAGGTTTATGAGATTTGATAGAAATTCCTCAACATCTCAAAGGTTGCAAAACGATAAATTTGCTCCAACATCTTCTGATTGGGATCGATTTGTTGAAAACTCGATTTCTTGTTATCAACCTAAAGAAATATAACAGTTGATGAGTGATTATTTCCTTCTATAACTAGATGCCCATTCTTACAATATATACCAAATTAGTCTGATACATTTGATATTAAATTTTGGATTGCTGCAGATGTAAAGTTAAAATATATTCTAAGTGCCATCTTATATATAGGAAAACATGATACCAGACCGAAAAACTTATGAATTTTTGGAATATGTCGTATTACGTCTGATGGAACCATTATTGGGCAAATGCAAGAACGTTACTACAGATAACTCTTTACTTCCCTTATACTTGCTAAGAAATTGAAGACAAAGTATATTATCACTGTCGGCATAATGAAGCAATCAAGGCGTGCAATTCCAGACGCTGCAAAATATTGAAAGCATTCACTTTATTCTTAATCTTGTTATTAACACAATAAATCCACTTTGACTGTACATCAATGTAAAAAGAACAAGAATGTATTCGTTCAAAGCTTTCTGCACCAAACTTGTTTGCGTAGTAAATAATGCAAAGAAAGTGCCTAAAACTATGTCAATTTATAATTCGACAAAGTGTGGCGTAAGCTTTCTTGACCAAATGGCATATAACTGTTCAGTAAAAGCAGGAAGTTGAAGATGGTCAATGCATGGTTTTTACAATATTTTGTATTTACCTTGAATAAACGTATGGATTATATGTAAATGAGCTACAGGAAGTTCAATATCTAGAAGATATTTTTTACGTAAACTTTCTGAAGAACTTCGACGAAACCGTAAAATAATCAAAGTCTCACCCACTCACTTTTTCTCAAATTTCTGGTTAGATATCAAACATAAGAAATCCTAGTCGTTGCCGGATTCGGCTGCGTAATAAGAACAAGCCGGATCATAGATGTTGCGATGTAATCGATATATGTGTGGTAAATATATTGTTGTTGTAAAAAAAAATAGGATTTGCCTTGAATGTAACAGGTAATTATGATATCTCCCTCATTCAGCCATTTACTAAAGGTAAACAAAAAGGTCATTATGTATCCTTTATATTATTAATTAAATTATAGCGAATATAATATTCCACATTTCAAACTGATTTTTACATAATACCATGCTTTATATACTTTTGAAGAAAATAAAAAAAAAAAAAAAAAATTAATGTAATAAGATTTTTTTTTATAAATTTTATTTCATATAATAATTTTTCTTTAAAAAAATGTGTTTTATATATATATATATATATATATATATATATATATATATATATATATATATATATAAATACCCCAAAATAAATTCAATAAATTATAAAAAATATTATTTCTTGTTTTGAAATATTAATATTCCTTATAATTTTTGTCCCAAAATACGCTTAATATATTTCACTGTTGATTTTATTTTTACAGTCATTTTGACGGTCCTCCGTTTTTTTATTAAAATGCTTTTTTATTAAAATTATATGTAAATTAGGTCTTTTTCACGTTTTCTTAACAAAAAGTTTTTTCAAATATAATGTAATTGTAAGAAGGATTGACAAAGCATAAAAACAACGAATTAATTGCATGCAGGTCAATTATACTGTGGTTGACTGTATAATTGGTTTTAATAACGTCACCCTGGTAGCAACATGAGGTATATTGGCGACAAACTTCGTAATTTTAAACGTCGATTAAGTAAGAGGACGACACATGAGCTGGCCCCTCCATTTCCTAACATCCGCACCATGCCCACGGGATGACTTTGAGCCTCGATAGATTTTATGTACATCCACGCTGCTACTTGGCAGGTCTGTAGTGGTATCAAGTCTCGATCCCCCGATTCGACGAAAACCACCAGCTGCGAGTCCGTGACCATGACCACCAGGCTACGAAGACTACAATTATACCGAGGAATAAACACAAAACATATCTTAGTTTCGCCTTTGAATATATACATGGAAGCTAATTTATCAGTAGTATCAATTCAATATTTATTTCCAATATACATAGATCTTAGAAAAGAATATACCATATTTGAAGAGCCACTAATACAAAACTAAAAAAGTTACAGCTAAAGGGATTTGTAAGTAAATCCTAAAGGCGGTAGGACAATATTTTAAATATATCGTCGATAGTTCAATTAAGAGAACAAACAGACTGTAGAAACTGCTACACTTCACTTTATTTTAAAAATAAAGCAGTAAGATAGCACTTAGTGTGCCGCCGCACGTTATGAGTGTAAGTGGAAGAGTGAGTTAAACAGGATATAGAGGGCGCCGCTTTACATCGTACTGGGGGAGGGCAGAGGCACCAACAACAACCTTTTTTAACAAGTGAAAAAAATCACAATTCAAAGTATAAAAAATGCTCTCATAAGCAAACAAACTTGTTTTTAATCAGTGCTACATAGGAACCTGGATTTAACTCTCTGTGGGTTTTTTTCTGTGAGGCTTCTTAAAAGACAATTTTTTTCCTTCGCTTCTACTGGCGAAAATTGAGGAGCACGATTGTTACATCCATTCAAACGGTTACAAAAGGCTACAAACAAGAATATATAGTTTAATTCATCAAATTGTATTTAAAATATTCTAAAACCCGTTCTATAATGGAATGGTTATCGTTTATGCTTTTAGTGATATTCTCACATTCAATATTTATAATTTTATTAACTTTAAACTGATACCTTTAAATTAAGTTTTCAATAAAAAAATATTAATTTTCAAATTTTTGAAATAATAGCTATCCAATGTTGGAACATTAAAATGTGAACACGCTATACATTTAACGATAAATAACTTCTGGCTTCTTATCATTTTTTTTGTATAGATTACTTTTGACGTTGTTTTCATGGAGTTATAGGTGCTAGCCCTGTTGCAACTTAAGACCCGCTATGTAGCTGGGTTGATGTACGTTAAATCTGGTCGAGGTCCTAAGTCCTTTAGTATGTGTGGTGTGGGAGTTTAGAGAGAAAGGTACCAGCTCAGGTGTCCTCTACGTCACTTGAACGAAGCTCAAAATTACGAAGTTTGTCTTCAATAGTCATCGAGTTGATTATCTGTGTGACATTATTAAACAATCAATCAATCGAAAATTATTTCTTATCTAAACCTTTGACTTTCATGATTTTATGGTTATTAAATAACGGGACTCAAGCTGCAAAATTGTTGATTTCGTTTTGATGTCATATATATTTACTTATTTTCACCTTCGGTATACATACCTCTTCGATCACTACAACGGTCCGCATGAATATTCCATTGTTCTAAAAAGTGCTGGTAGTCTTTTTCTGATAGATAATTCAGTATGAGTGCTACTTTCTCTTTCACAGTTTCAACGGATTCAAATATTGTTCCTTTTAAGGGGGTCACTTCACGCAGCCTTTTCCCTATCTCTGTAATGTTAAAAATGACCAATTTTAAGGAACATTTTTAAAAAATTGACTGGTTGTAGAGTTACCAATTTTTTTGTGTTCATTTATTGAATAGTTATTATTATTTTAAAGAGAGCCTTTTTGAAATTTTGAATAGTTTTTTTTAAAAAAATTATTATGTGTTTTAACACGTGAAAAGTTAAAAAACAAAGAAAATTTGTGTACATTTCAACCTCTAAAATTTTTTTAAAAACTTTTTTTGACAAAAGCTCTCATTAAAATATTTCTTTATGTACTAGTAATACATGCACCAAATTTCAAAGCTATAAGATGAGTAGGTTTTTCAAAAATGTTCCTTTTGTTTTGAAATTTACAGTTTTGAGATAATGCAATTTAAAGTACAAACTTACCATTCACTAATAGATATCAACACCAAAGCTTGAATTGCTTGGATAATCTGCTAGACCATCTTCTTGTATACATTTTAATAGTCTGTTTTTAATTCTAGCTTTATTGGTTCTTTGTAAAACTGCCTTTTATGCTTTCTTTATGTGAATACTATCTGCTTCTTGTAATGCTCGACATGTATAAAATCCAGGTTGAATATTTAATAAACTTAAAACTTTTAATTTTGTAATAAATCCTTGATTAAATAGAGATATTGCTTCATACTTTCCAGCTTTTAATGTTCCTAATTCTACATATACATTTATTGAGATTATGTACCAGATGATGCTATTTAAATTTGAATTTTGCCATGTAGGCATTTAGAAAGTAGTTCAGGACATAAAAAATATCTAACTATTGCTTAATACAATTTATAATAACATCAGGTAAGTTATGTTTGTATTGTTTTCCTTTAATTATGGACCTATTATATGCACACCACTTGTCGTCACCAGTGGGGCAAAGACTGAAATACTGAGTATATCGCAGCTCGTGCAATGACTCTGAGTGATTGAAGATCCAAAGTGCGCCTTCAACTTCCAGTTCTCCACTATTTCCAAAGTAATTTGCGAAATACTTCTCTCTGTGTGCATTTCCATTCCTCAAATTGCACGAATATATGGAAAATACTTCGGCATCAACAATCTTTCCAGTTTCGACACTAACTGTTGTCACGACACCATTTAGTGAATCAAGCCCTCCTTTTGCCAGGTGCCATCAATAGCCCAAGTACATTTGGACTTCCATCATTTTTAAATATTATATGTTAGCAGCTATTACCATAGAAGCTTTTGCGACTTCCTCTGTCGCATCATTTAATGTGTGGGATAACTAATAAAAGCGCTTAGTAATGGGAGGTAAATTCATCACTCCACAAAACCATTTCGCAGCAGCATACTCTTTCCCAATTGATCTCATAGCATATCAAAGTCTCGTATTAACTTCATGCACATTAGTATATCATTTATTAGTTACACTCTGAGTGACTCTAATATTCAGGACTGGTTGTTCGAAACCACAACTGACACAACATATAAATAGTTCTGTAGCCAAACCTTGGATTTGACGACCAAGATTAATATGGATACCATGTTTTCTACATTTTATGCATAACATACATAATTTTAAGCAATAAGAAAACAGAGAAATGTCAATTATTTCCTTAAATTGATCAGAAGAATTTAAAAAAAGCTTCATACACACCAGCATACTTACTTAACGTTAATACTTACTATAACAGCATACTTACCATATTTATAAACATTTTGTTTATATGAAACTTATATAACTTCAAAAGAACTTGTATTTAATATAATAACATCTCTCTCAAACTTCTATTTCTTAAATGTTTGAGCATTAAACCGAGACATAATGAAAAATATAAATGAAAAAAGTTTTCGATAAGAACAGATTGTCTACATTAGGCGAGTCTAAAATAGCACGTTGCATTCGATAACAAACGTTGAAATGTAAACAAACTGCTATTACTATTCACTTCAATTCTTTCCTCAACAAGTTGCTGATCGATGAAAACTATTTTCATGAATTTAAAATAATTTAATAAGGCTGGAAAGAAACATGTATAATAAGTTTTGGTTTAAAAGTGGGCGTGGCATTCAGCTGTTTTGGATCTTGACACATGTAAACAACTTTTTAAAAAAATATTTAAAATACTTCTAATTTAGCAAGAACAAAAATTTAAATTGCAATTGACGCAGAAAGATTTGAAGTTTCTTTTTCAAAAAAAATTGAAAAATCGATTTTTTGACCGATTTGCGTGAAGTGACCCCCTTAAACGAATACAATAAAAAAAATATGAGAATTATTTATTTAAAGCTATGACAAATTCGAAATATCGTGCGTTAAAAAGTGTTTCTTATAATAATTACCGTTTAGTACAGGTTAAAATTAGTATTAATAATTAAAAGTATCAAGAGTTTTTCCTTTTATTTCATGAATTTAATTCTATTACATCGCCTCAGATTATTTAGTAATATATATAAAACCTTAATATCATTCTTAAAGATAAATAACGAGAAAATCAAATTTTTCATCGCACAATTTATCCACATTTTCCCAAGCTATTAAAATGTATTAAATATTTTTTTTTAAATTTAATTGCCCTTTCATTGAAATTTGAATTTACTTTCACATCACATTGTGAATTAACGGTAAAATTTTTTTATTGTTATTTCAAATTTGCATGATGTGTTAATACTCTTTAGTGTATCAGAGAGTAATAAAGGATGCTTTTGCAATAGCATTTTTGAAAAAAAATGTATTTATTTCAAGTTGAAGTAACATTAACCAAAATTTTTAATTAACCTCCTGTAGTTTGAAAACATCCACAAAACACAAATGAAAAAAAAATATTCCTATGATTATACTCAAAAAATGCTAAGATTTCTTCTATAATGGGAAATCCCTCTGATTCAGCAAAAAACATTATAAGATTTTTGAAGCAACGCAACAACTCTTCACCCCAAATGATGGAAAAAACAAGGACGAGCATTGATTTTAGGATTATCTTGTATTACGACCATGTTCAACAAGAAAAACGAGGGTAGTCACATGTGGAAAATTATTGCCAACAAATATTTCAGTCACCAAGTCAGCGTCACATGCGACAAAATGGAAACAAACTACCTGAAATTGTTGTCCTTTTTAGAACATTCGAAATTTTCATTCCTTGTTTCAGTGCAGCGAGCTTTCAGAAAGTATGGATCTCACACACTGGGTATTCTGTGTTAGTTTTAACATTTTAAGAATACCGGTTGTGTAAATGAACGAGGCCCGGGACACTAAGTGATGACATCTCTGTAAATACTTCACTCAATTGAAAATGCTGCTAATTATGAAGCACACACTAGCATTCGTTTTCTTCGTACAAAGATTGTGAAAACTGCCAAAACTCATCAGCATATTAATAGATTATGTGGACATGTGACACAGGAAAAAAACAGTGATTCTTGAAATGGAAATAAATTCCGAAACATATTGTGACATCTTGACTAAACTGTGTCGTGTAATCCAAAATGAAGTCGTGACATGCTCAAACGAGGAGAAGAATCTCAAAACGGAGCAGTGGTTAATCGGGTGACAGATTTCTATGAGGATAGAATCCAGAAGCTGGTTGTACGGACAGAAGTCCCTTAAAGTGAAGATAATTATGTTGAATAGTAAATTAACTACAGAGGCTTTCTTACAAAAATAAATAGGAAAAACAGCACTTGCTTTGTTTTTCTTTTAATATCAGAACAGTATAACTTTGTAAAAATATTTAAATAAATACACAATGTATATTTATTTCATGTAATGAATCATTCAAGCATTTTGCACGACTTGCAACTATTTTATAATCTATTTTTAAGCGATAGTTTCCTTAACTTTCACATTTTGTTTGTCATTGCCAACGTTTTTATGCTCTTTGATGCCAAAGAAGATCATTTTATAACAAATAGTTATATCACTATATAAAATACATTGGAAAAATCACCATTAATTAACTATAAAATAAACTTTATGTCAAAATTTCATTTTACATTCGAAACAATATTTAAGATACATTTAAAATTCATGAAAGATATTTAATCGCTTAAAATTTTGCTATTTAAAATTTTTCTTAAGTGTTTGATGACTAGGGAAATATATTGTGTTTACCAGAAATTGCAGACAATGTGTCGGTATGCAAAAAAAAAAAAATCTATAAAAAGAAATAATAACAAGATAATATCAGATCTTTATTTAAAAAAGTATATATCATTTGAATACCTTAATTGAATTAATTGAATTCTGAAAAGATACCAATAGGTAACATTATCTTTCTTACATACGGTACCTCTTTTAAACTCCATTTCTCATGCTCCAGGAGAAGAAAAACAAATTTAATTTATTCTTATCAAACTGTTGCGAAGAAAAAATATACAGTCTCCTTATAATTTAATGTAATATGTAATGAAGAAAGAAGTTCTTATATTTAACGCCAGTTTCTTAATAACATTTCATAATGCAGATATGATAATTTATGATTAATGATAAAAATAATATTCAT
>BMAW01073007.1:0-10583 GCA_019974015.1 Nephila pilipes
ATTGTTACACACCAAGCCATTGCAGCTAGAAGGGAAAAAAAAAAAAAAAAAAAAAAAATTGTAAGCTAAAAATAAGGTACTAAATTACAATCACTAGTTTTTAGTAACTGTTAAGGAGGGGGAAGATATTTTTTTCATGTTATTAAGAGTTTGAGAACAAATTACATAAAAAAAAGTACAAGTAATAGAATAAATTTTATTTCAAACAAAATTTTGTTCTATTCTTTCACACTCTGCTCCTAAAGTTATACATTTTTATTTATTACAACAATAATTAAAAGCTCTTTTTTAGTGCTTTATAACATAATTTTGAGAATAAAGATTAATGTAACTTTAAATATTCATATGCTTTGAGAAAAATTTAAATTAACATCTTTTGTTAGAAAGAAATTTTATTCATCAAAAGTTATGGCTTTGCAATTAATTATTGCTGTTATGAACAGACATTTAGAAATGGTTAATTAAACAATATATAAACATGCAGACAATTTGAATATGATAAATAATACACAATATAAAAAAAGAAGTAAATTCTAAAAAGAACAAATTAACAGAAATATAAAAAAATGAAAATTAAATTTTGAGTGAATTTAAAAAAAAGATGTGTATAAATGTCTCATATATCCAAGAATAGATAATTGAAAAAAATTACAAAATGAATGAAATGATTTAAAAATATATTGGCAACATATGAAAATAGTGAAAAACTCTAACTATTAAATTGATTCATTCTACTGAATGAAAAACAAAGTAAAAGATGAATAGCTTACAAATTGCATATTAATAAAAATTTGTATGCACATTGAAATGCACACATACTCACAAGAATAAATCAATGCAGGGAAAATGGGTTCATTTCTCTCTTGAGCAGTCTCAACAAGTATTCTTAAAGGTCCTTTAGGACATAACACTGCAATCAAATCTGGGGAAAAAAGATTCAGCAATTAAATGTTAATTAAAATTACTAATAATATGATAATACAACATTTTTAAATTAATTTGAATTACATTTAAGGCTTTCAAAAAATAACAGTGCATAACATTAAGAGTATCAATAATGCATTTGTACAAGAAATTTTACCTATATTACAAGAAAATATAAACTGGAAAAATATTTTCTTTTATACTTGGTTGTAATAACAAGTGATCTTGGTTTCAAGCTTTATGACAGGTAATATTCAAGTTGAAAGACAATTTTGAACATGAACAGTCATGCAGATTATGGGGACAGCTACTTGTTAAATGGAAAGTGGAGTTTAAAGTTCTAGCAAGATATATAAGTAATGAGACTTATAAACCAGTTCAGGTGTCCTTGTCCTTTGATTAAGTTCAAAAGCTGTTAAAGGCAATATTCTCTCATGATGCTTAAAAGTAATGATAATTTAATTAACCAACCAATTAAAATACACTCATTTTTATTCATTACACATATTTTGTGTTAATAAAATAGCATTGATAATAAGTACAATAGGTTATGCTGCCTCTCTATATTTGCAAGACTTAAAAAAAAAAAAAAAAAAAAAAATTGCAACCTAAATATTAAGAAATTAACTATAAAGATAAGAATTAAGTGAACTGTAGTCCTACATATGTATTATTTTTTGATTAATTGAATTAAATTAATGAACTTTTCAACAAAATTTTGTAGGTGTGAATTTGAATATTTTTCATAATTATAACCTCAAGTTTACAATAAAGTATAGAGTACAAATTCAATACAATTAACATCAAATATCTCACAGTATTTACTAATATATAATGCATTACTTATGTTAACTTTCCTACTTAGAGCCTGCCTATAGAGGGCGTTCATTTGTAAAGGGAGAGAGTGTGATGTCACACGATCCCCTCAGACGAGACCTGACCGAATCTCCGAGAGGAGCTGTTGTAAACGAGTGGTAGTAAGAAGAATAAATATTGTTGTTGTTATACAACCCGATGTGTTTTTTGTCTAAGGACAACCGTGAACTGAAATCTGAAATGATGAAGATTAGTAGTAGTTAGTTTTAGTAGTAGTTATTAGTGTAGTTATTATAACATTCAGAAGTGGGATGTTTGTTGAAGCCCACGGTCAGACTGACATTTCTCTGAGAGAACTGTAAGAAAAAAAAAAGTACGTTGTAGGACTCTAACCTACCGGAACTGTGAAAGAAAATGTGCTAAGAAGTGATTTATTTTGAAGTGTATCGAGTTAGAGTTAAATATGTCGTTCCTCTCAAAAGGACGTAAAAGTGATTTAATCGAGCTTGCGCTTGAATTTGACGAAATTGTCCCTTCGGATGCTACCTATGTGGCAATAAGGGACATCATCATAAGAAACCAATTCTATGAAGAAGTTTTCGCGAGAGGATGTCTCGAGAGGATAATTGAAGATAGGATTGAAAAAGAACAAAGGTTAGAAAGGGAGAGGATTGAAAAAGAACAAAGGTTAGACAGAGATAAGGAGATGCAATTTGAACTAGAAAAATTAAGATTAGAAAAATTAATAATTGAAAACAATAGAAGAAAACAAAGAAAAATCCAAGAGTACTATGAAAAACGATTTCAGCCTCAGCAGGAAAAGTTTGAATCTGAATTGAAAGAAAGGGACGAGAGGTTTACCGAAATTCAGAAGGAGAATGAAAAATTACCCGAAGCTATAGGGTTACAGGATACCAGTATTGAAGAAAAAGTGCTTGTTGATGGAAGACGACTTCAGTCTCAACAGGAAAAGTTTGATTCTGAACCGAAGAATAAAGAACAGAAATTTTCTAGAATCCAGGAACGTAATGAAAAGTTAACGCAAGCCATACGGGAACAAAATGTCGTTAACAGAGGAAAAGAAGAAGCGTTATTAGCACCAGCGATGCTACCGAATGATAAAGAAGTGCAACGGAAAATACAGAAAGGAAATAAAGAGAACGGAAAAAGAAGACAGCAACGATGTCAAGAAGCATTCACACATGTAGAAGGACAACAATTAACTAGAGCTCAGAAAACCAATGAGAAAATTTTAAAGGATGATACAGGAGAAAATATTCCCATTGATGGAAAGAAAGAAGCAGAGTTCTTCAAAACAGGCCCCATACCAAATCCGATACAGTTGGGAAAAGCTAAAGTTTTGCGACAGACAATTAAGCGGACAGAACGAGGGGTTAGCCAGTTTCCCCTCCGCAGAAAAAAGATACAATTTAAAATGAAGGGAGCGATTTCAACGCAAAGGAAGAAAAACAATAAAGGAACCCGCAACATTTCCCCGTACCGTGAAAGAGTCACCAAGAAACATGTTTTGGAGACAAACATCGCATTTAGAAAAAGTTCGTACAGACAGGACTTTCAGCAAAAAATAAAGAAAAGAGATATCGAACTCCAGAGGAGAGGGTCCCCCTCTCAAAAGCGAAAGGAAGCTCCGTTTGACCCCGGGGGTGTCTAGCAGTACTTCACTGAGGACTGAGTCTCCGTTCCCCCTTTAGTAACAAGAGATCAGGGACACCTGCAAAGTTACGCAGCTGAAGAAAAAAAAAAGGGGAGAGAGAGTGAGCAGAAGGGCAGGAAACAGACCCTACTCCCCCAAGCCGACAGTGAGAGAAAACTCCCGCCCCCCACTTCTTCAACCAGAGGTTACCGAGCAATGGACATTTACTGACGAAGAAGAGACAAAATTTTAAGGAGGAATCAGGTCAGTGCACTTCGGGAATGTGTTTGCCCCCTGCCCTTGGATTCCGAATGGGTGAGAGAATTTTTTTTTATTTCTTTTTAGAGGGGCTTTTGCTGTGACAAACAAGGGGACTATAAACTATTATTTTGCAAAGAACTTTTTTAAAAACAAAAAGGAAAACAATTATTTTGTATTAAGAATTAATTAACAGTTATTTCCTCATGGAACATTAGAATATTTTAAGGACTGAGTATTTAAGGAACTTTTAATTTGATTATCTTCAAAAAAAAATAGATTGAATGTTATTTTTTTTTAAGATGTATTTGTTTATTTAGTTTTTGACAAGGATAAGTAATTTTAAATATATCAACGATGTTTTATTTTGATTTCATTATTTTGAAACAGAAATTATATATTTTGTATAAGAATTTAAAGTTAATGAATGTGCTAGCTTTTAATGAGTGTTTATGGATTAAACGGTTTGAATCTTAAGTGTGCCAACAAATGTTTTTATGTTCATGTGATCTTTTATGATGAGAAGAATAATTGATATTTCAAGGTAATAAGCAGACGAATTTTATTTTGTAATGATGTAGGAATATTTTATTATATTTTGTGAATATTTAGGAATATAATTTTGTAAGGATTTTGGAATATATTGAATTAGGAATGTAAAAATTTAGGAATATAATTTTGTACGGATTTCTTTAGGAATGTGCTTTTGTAAGGATATAAGAATGTGATTTTGTAATGATTTAGGAATGATCTTTTTGTAAGAATTCTTAGACTTGTGTTTTGATGATTGTGTTATGTTAAAGAATTTCTTTGTTTCATGTGTGCACCTTTTTGAGTCTATAAGAGTTAAGCATATTCTATGAAAATGAGAATATCGAAAGGAGAATTAATATTTTAAATGTGTAAAAAAAAAATTAAAAAAAAGGAGGAAGAAGAAAAATTAATATTTACAACTGTATGAATTAACATTTATGAGGATACAGATATTCGATGTTTTGAAGTATGAAAATAGTAATTTGTTAGATATGAGAACTTTTTAAATTTGTTTATGTGGTAATCGATGCTTGAAATTATATTTGATAAGAAAAATATGTGTATGAGTCCAATATTTTGAAATATGAATTTTGTGTTGATATCTCGATATGAATATATGAATGTGTTTATGTAATTTTTTTTAAGAAAAAAAAAAGAAAGGTGATGTGTATGTAAGCACGCTAAAAGATGTTGAGAAGTAGTATTTTAAAGTGTTTTGGTAATTTTAGTATTTTGTTATGAAAGAGAAATAATATTTGAACTGTATGATAACTAAGATTTTTGTTCTGAAGCCTTAAATTAGAATTATTACTTAAGAGAAAGAAAAAAAAAAAAAAGATTTTCTTTATATGTGCGTTGTGGAATGAAAGATAATTTGTTGTGAAATGTAGATATAAGGGTGATTATGTAAAATGATTTGTGCATGATTATTGATATTTTATCTGTATACGGTAATTGATATTTGCTATTTTAGGTAATTGAGGAATTTGAGTATTGATGGTTGTGTACAATTATCGATATTTGCTATTTTAAGCATTTGAAGAATTTAAGTATTGATGTTTGTGTATAATTATTGATATTTGCTATTTTAAGCATTTGAAGAATTTTAGTATCGATGTTTGTGTATAGTTATTGATATTTCCCATTTTAGGCAATTGAGAAATTTAAACATTGATATTTTGTGTATGATAATTAATGGTTTTAAAGTGTATCAGTTATTAATGATTTTTGTGTTAATTGGAACTGCACAATTGGGACAATTGTATATCAGGATGGCCGAACTGTTAACTTTCCTACTTAGAGCCTGCCTATAGAGGGCGTTCATTTGTAAAGGGAGAGAGTGTGATGTCACACGATCCCCTCAGACGAGACCTGACCGAATCTCCGAGAGGAGCTGTTGTAAACGAGTGGTAGTAAGAAGAATAAATATTGTTGTTGTTATACAACCCGATGTGTTTTTTGTCTAAGGACAACCGTGAACTGAAATCTGAAATGATGAAGATTAGTAGTAGTTAGTTTTAGTAGTAGTTATTAGTGTAGTTATTATAACACTTATGAGAGGTTACTGGAAACACTTTGGAAAACACAGACAAAAAGCACTAAACAACTTACCCCACACAGAGATGACTCCAAGAACCACCCATGCCGTCCAGTTTGGTAAGTATTTAATGAAAACAAGAGCCATTAAAGCTGAGACTAGAATTAGATAAGCTTGTTGCAGCAATAGTGGACCTCTCCAATGAATACAAATCATTCCCACAACTCCGAAGTTCCACATAATTATTGATACAGTGATATAATCCATTGGAATGTTGTAAGCTCTGAGCACTTCCCTAAATAAGACGTTACACAGGTTATTATAAAACTAAGTTTGTATTGATTATATAACATTGAAATATTAATCAAAATTAGTGCATGCCTTATTTGATGTATCTTAAGAACAGATATGTAATACTTTTTTTTCAAAGATAATTTTTAGTTAAGTTTGTGAAATTGGATGAATATAACTTTGAAGTGAGTTTGATATATCAATGGTAGCGATCAGATCTCAAATACATAAAAAAATTGAAAAATAAATTATTATAAAAGAGATATTATGCAAATATTCTCAATCTAGCTTTAAAACAATGTAATTTAAAATGCATATGTTCAGAAAACAGTACAAATACAGTTCTAAGATGTTTAAGATCATGAAGCCTCTTGCTAGTAGATGGTCTTACAGGGATGATTTTCAGGAATTTAAAGCAATAAACAGAAAAATTATCTTAGGCCTTTAAATTTAATACATTTACGACTGTCTTCCAGTATTGTTAAAAAATAGGACTCAATCTTGGAACACTTTGATTTAAAAAAATGCTCTAATATCAATAATATATTCTGGTCTTTGCTATCTTTTACTATACTACTTCCATTAGTCTTAATCAATTACTTTTTTTCTGTTTTAAAACATATTCTATATTTCATTTCCAAGATTAAAGTACGTAAGCTTATAAGTTCCTTTCTTAAAAATAGGGTATACCTCTTCATTGTTAATATTGAATTTCAGAAAATACTATAATTAATAAAGAAAGAAGAAAAGAATAAAAAAAAGAGAAGATAGGACTAGTGAGGACGATCTTGCTATGTGAAAGTTTGTAGCTGTCTAATCAGAATACAAAAAGATTAAAGCGAGGGTACAACAACACTAGCGGGAGAGAAGCCGACATCCACAGGAGAAAACCTCTTAAACATATACCCAAACATACAATGAACAAATCCCAGGGTGTAGGAAGATTACTGAAGAGAATGGAACATTCCAATAGAACAGATTCCTGAGTGTGAAAGAAAATGCCCAAGGAAAGAGAATTTAGCGAAATTAAAGGAATTCCTTTGATGCAATAATCATAAAATAAAAATTGGTGTCAGTCATTACTGGTTCCTAAAATATAACACCAGACTAGGAGAGAAAAAATATTACCGAGGCCATCTGCTTTTAAAAACTAGAATGTAAGGAAATTTTTTTATGGAAATTTAAAGGAAGAAAAAAATTTAAATGGAAATTACAAATGAGAAATATGATTAGCAAGCAGCAGATTCAAGTGGTCATGCTCCTGAATACTTAACCATAGACAGATGTGCTTCCCTTTCGCTACTGGAAGAAGGCGGCACGTAGAGCACAGAGCTAAGCTGATTTTTTGAAGATGAGTAAAAATCCAAAGGTGATAGTGAGCTTGAATAACCAATCTCTTAGCAGTTGGAAAATTTTTAAATGAGTGTTCAAGGAGAAATCTAGGGCACTACAAAGACAAGTTTCATCATATATCAAAAATGGGCTGAATGCTCAGTAATGCATTTGGATTCTAAGGGAGCTTATTAGAAAGAGTACCTTGCCTTTCAATGCAATGTATCATGATATCGATAAATGACTTCACCTCTCACAATTCAGGAGTGTTTACTAATTTTCTAAGATACATGTTACTAACAAAGTGCAATTTCCTCAGATGTGTCATTGTTGCAGCTCAAAATATTTGCAAAGGGTAGGTTATGACAGGTCTAGTATAGCAGAACTTTGTGTCTGATTGCCAAAGTGCTTTTTCTAGCAATGAGGATGTAAAGCTGAAAGTGAGTAGTTAAGATTTTCTGCAAGCATACTCTATATAGTGGAAAAAGATTAAATTGTTGCCCAAAACTAAGCCCAGGTACTTTCATTGGCATACCCAGGCATCAGGCTAGCCAATAATTTGATATATGCCAAATTTTCTGGAGGTTTAGACCTCCTTGTGAACATGAGGCAGGTACTTTTGGATGAATTTTCTTTCATATTCCAGTTCATGAATCAGAGCTGCATCACATAGAGCTGTAGATAAGATATCACAATTGAAAATCTTGTATTTTGGGCTAGCATGGTAGTGTCATACACAAATAAAGTCAATTTAGTATTGAGATCTTGTGGTATGTCCTTTACATAAAGGTTGAACAAGGTGCAGTCTAATAAAATGGTAACTGTTGTTTTAGCAAATAAGATCGATCAATCAATGCATTCTGATGACAGGTTGATTTTGAATACAATGAGAAAGATTTAAAAAAAAAAGCAAAATAGCATTACATTTCATAGTTCAATCAATATTCAAATACACAGTATTATTTTTAATTGATCAATGAGTTTTAAAAATCATTAAATGTGGATGAGTACACATACCCCAAATAAATGTAGGCAAACAAAAATAGTAACATTAGAGATGATACAATGAGCCAGCCATGGATAACCTAAAATCAAGACGAAAAAGCTCTTTAAACATATATTCAAGTTAAGGAACAAATTAGAAATTAACGAATCAAAACAATGCATAATATTTGATAGATTTTTTTTTTCACAAAAGAAGCACTGCAAATGTAAATAATTTTTTTTAAGACATAAGTAAAAGCATTTTAAAAAATTGAGAAATTTTTATTACTTTTTTGATTTTCTAGATCAACATGTGAAAGTTTAATATATCATAGATAATAAACTCTCAGGTATATAACTACTACTGTTCAATAAAATATCATTATATAAATAATCCCAATGCAGTTGGTTTTACTAATGCCTGGGCCTTATTTAGGAAAAGCAGTGTTAAACATTTGTAATTTACTATGTTAATTACAAGTATTTGAATACCTGTGAAAAAAAAAAAAAATCTGTAACCTACACAAAGACAAAATTTAGTAAATACAACAAAAGAAAAATGAGGAATGATAAGGGGATATGGGAAAAAATTACAAAAAAATTGCTAGGGTATCCTAGGGTCTTGTCACCTATATGTATATAAGAGGGAAAGAAAAGATCACTTAGAGTTTTTTATTACTTCCCAAAAAGTAGCGGGAGTAACTTATTTGTATATGAATATTTACAAAATTTCTGAGTATCAATATTAGTATGAACAACTGATATAATTAAAAAGAATTCTTTTAATTCAGGAAACAGAAATTGAACATGCTTAGAAAACGAATATCAAAAGAATGCACAATTTGAAAGGAAAGCAAAACTTACCTTATAAAATCGAAATTTGTATAATAATATCAGTAGTATTGTCATACAAACAATAACACCCATCAGAATAAAAGCATTAGCAAATGACTGCCATACTTTTGTAGGGGTATCAACTGTTTGATCAGTGAAAGGAGTATACACTCTAAAATAAGAAAATAAATAAAACTTTTAACTTTACATAAATGTAACAAAAAATCAAACTAAACAAAGGTAAAAATTAATATATCTAGAAAATTAATATTGATCTACATTAGAAATCAAATACTTTTATAATTTCCTTTTTTAGAAAAGTAACATTAATTTGCTAAACATAAAATCTATACAATGTATAAAAATATTAAAAATAAAACATGAATGGTTTTACCAATATTTATGAAACATGTTAATTTTACATAACATGAGTTAATGTTAATATAGGCATGGAATATTCATATCCTTATTTTTAATAATTAAAAATTTTAGTGCTTTGTGATTATCCATGTCTTCCAAGTTTCAATTTTAAAGCACACACACATTGGCATATTTTCAATACATATATATATATATATATATATAATGTGCCAACCACACACATGGATTTAAGCACAAAATCATAACTAAATTGTAATTATTACATCATTTATGCTTAGTTGTCAATTTGCTGATAATTGTTTTTCACATATATATGACAAATTGCAAAAGAAGTAGTTTACCCATTGATCAGATAGAAAGTATTACGATTTCTTCAGAAAGCTGGTGTTTTGCTTAATAATACAGAATGCAAAAAATCCACATTTTTTTGAAATTTTCTTCCAGAATGACAATTTTTTTTTAAAAAAAATTTTACAAAAATGCAATGAAAAAAAAAAAAAAGAGCAAGTAGTGTTAGAAAGTGATTTGGTTTTATTAATGTCACATTAAAAGCAACATGAGGACTATTGGCGACGGACCTCATAATTCTGAACCTTGGTCAAGTGATGAAGACGATACCTGAGCTGGTACCCCCTCTCCTAACTTTCACACCACACCAATAGGAGGACTTTGGGCCCCAATAGATTTGACGTGCATAAGCCTGGCTACATGGTGGGTCTTTAGTGGCATCAAGACTCGAACTGGGACTTGACAAAAACTGCTGGCCACAACCATAAACACTAGGTTAAAGTGGCCACCGGAAAGTGATTTAGAAATTCACACAAATAGAAAATACAAAATTTTTACTATAAAATATATGTTTTATTTATATTTGCTTATAAATATGCAATATTAAATGCTTCTCATTATTATTTATGAGCAGAACAGTATCCATGAAGTGTAAAAATATTCAAACAAATATTTTTGCTAATTCAGGAAGTTTCTAATGATGGATGTCTTTTGGTGGGAGTAAGGATTGTTACAAAATAACAGAATTTT
>BMAW01073009.1:0-11573 GCA_019974015.1 Nephila pilipes
CTGATGATTCTTTCATGGTGTTGCATTTTCTACAAACAGCAGTATAAATTTGTTTAATTTTCTACTTTTTTTAAATTGAAATTTTATATCTGAAATTCTGATTATTCTTCATTTATACCTTAATTACTGAAGTATGATGATTTCATTTTTTAATTTATAAAGATAAAGGAAAAAAACATGAAGAAAAAGAAAACTACAAAAAAGATAGGAAACATATAGTAAAAATGTATATGTAGTATATATATATGTGTGTGAGAGAGAGAGAGAGAGTGTGTGTGTGAAAGAGAGAGAGTGTGTGTGTGAAAGAGAGAGAGTGTGTGTGTATGAGTGTATGTGTGTGTTACTGATTTTGCAAAAATTAGCTGATCCTTTGATTTGAAAGTAAACTAATCCGACAATTACGTTGAATAATACAGCAACATAGAGTTGCTTATATTAGGAAAGCTTAGCTTCTCAAGACGTAATTATTATGGAAGTTAGTGTAAAAATGGGTGAGACAAAATATTTGAGAGGTTAAAGGTAAGTTACACATGTAGTCCTGAGCAATCAGGACAAGTGAGGCAGAAACAGGACAAATTACAATTGATTTCATTGCAGGTGCATCACAAAGTATATCCTAAAGCACAACAAGACTGACATAGAAATATATGCGCCTTAGCAGCATAAGACCATCAAGTGCGTCTTTGGTATGACAGAAAAATAGGAAAAGACATTTGTTGTTGTCCTAGGACTGATGAAATAGGTTATTTGGGATAAGTAAGAAATGACCTTTTCAGGAATCACATTTCCTGCTAAATCATGCAGATGAATGGATCAGAATAAGGCGCATACAACAATGATTTATGGACTACAGCTGCAAAATGAAAACCATTCAATCTGTATATGGTAGAATTATGATGTGAGGAATGTTTTCTTGGAGTACACTAGATCGCTCGACATCTCTAGATATATTCCTAAAATGCACAGCTGAACTCACAAATTATGACCGGAACTGGCTTAGGGCTGTAATATTTTCTTATGGAGATGATTACTTTCAAAAGGGCAATGCAACTTGCCATCATACATAATCAGTTTCAATTTTGTTTTAGAAACACCAATCAGAGCTTATCCTATTTGCATAACCAGCTCAGTTCTTTGATCTCAATCAAATTGAGCATTTGTATCACGAAGTCGAAAAATATTTCATGGCTTTGAAACCCCCTAACATGCAATCTGATTTAACTTTCAGCAGTCATTATGTCAATATAGATCAACATACCTCTGCAAAAGTATTAGAAACTTCTGAGTAATTGATATATATATATATATATATATATATATATATATATATATATATATATACATATATACATATATGTACATGTGTGTGTATACTTTAACATAAAAATTATGCTCCAAGTAGGTGTTATGCTTATAGAACAAAATCGGTAGATGGGATGTACATGCATCGAAATCGAAATTTAAGAGTGTTGCTTTCCACCTTTGGCTTTGATACACTTGTCTTACTGCATGCATTGTGTTGGCTCTTTGTGGCGGTCCATCTTTACGCTGCATTATATGCCCCTTCTCCCTTTTCTCTTGTCTCTCAGAGAAGGAAGCAAATCATCCGCCAGTAAATGTCATGATTATATATAAGATATTATAATACGTGTTTCCATTTCTTATTTATTACCCTCTAACCTTATAAAATAAATGTTTAAAAAATCTGTCTGCTTCTTTTCCCAACACTATTTGTAAAGCTAAGGCACAGATTACGCGAGAATTTGGGAACTGAGCTGTTTTCCTTCATTCTTTGAAATTCAAACGCAATTATAGTTATTGTCGTAAATCCAACGAGGAAGAATAACATTATTGTCCTAAGTCTATCAAACCAAGTAGCATTATTGCCATTAGCCTAAATGTTTGAAAAATAATATTAATAAAACGAAGGGAAATCAAACATAAAGTATGACTATATAATCAATTGTTCCTGATAAACTGGGATAGGGGAACTATGATACCTGTATGCTTTAAATTAAAACGATTTTGATTAAGAATAACAACTGAGATTTTGTAAATGGAACAAATCTAATACCAAAAGTTAAGACAATACAGAAGTAGATATCGAAATATCAAAAGACTCGTGCCGATATTATTTAATCTATAACTTCAATGAACTTAATCAAATAAAGAACTCTAAAACATCTAATGAATTATTGATGAAGCTGAAAATATATATGGATGAAAAAGTCCTGCAAGAAAAACCGTAATGTTGAAAAGGTTAATGTTTGCAAGAAAAATTAATTTAAAGCCATGAGTGACTATTGAAATAAATTTTGTTTCTTGCAGATAAACTTTGACAGAAATTGGAGTTTTAAATTGGCGATGAATTAATAAAATTACTGTACTTAAGAATCCTCTGAAACCTGGAGAATAATTACTAAACCTAGGGGTGAGTTTTCGTCTTTTGAAAATCCTAAGTTTAAACTTCTTGAATAATTTAAAGTCCAGAAAAATAAAGAGTTATAAGTTTGATTCTAATGCTACCAAGCCTTTCATTCAAACATAAAAATGGAATATCAATGCTTTAAAGTGTTCAGTGAAAATCTGATTAACCAAAAAAAATTCAATTCCAAGGAAATTTGTTAATCTACACATTTTGAAAATTCTACAATGATTGAAGAAAATAAGTGCAATTCTGGTGAAGCAGAGTTATAAAGACGTTCGTATATAATCGATAATAGGAGCAACATCATATATGTGCAACGAAGAAACACTCTTCATTCATCAAAAATTAGTGAAGTAGTTATGTAAAATTAGTTGTTAATAAAACTGTTAAAGTTATTAATAAAAGAGCAATGAAATTTAAAATAATAAATGGTATTTTAATTAAATTAAATCACGTGTTGTATACACAGGAGCTAAAACATTGTTTGATTTCAATATCAGAAGAAATTTAAAATAACTTCACGCCTAAATTTGATAAAACGACTACCTAAATAAAAAAAATGAAGTAATATATATTGTAAAGAGAGATTACATTTCTCAAATGTTTGCATTAGTTTCAATTAAAAGTGAAATATATCGGTGGCACAAGTGATATATTCATTCAAATGAAACCTATTGAAAGTCAAAGGACATGGTTAAAGGTATTTCATTGAATCATAATTATTATTTATCAGACTGTAAGATATGTATTCTTCACAAAAAGAAAATCTTTTCACTTGCCCAATTTGTTGCTCTCCGAACCTGTTATTAGAAGCAAAACGTCACATAAGTAGAGAGCGGCACATCTAAAGTGCAAAAAGGAAATAGAGAGATAAGAATGGAAACTGGTTAGTAACAGCTTTTATACTCAAAAAGAAGGCAGTTCCGAAGTTTTGTTAAAAGGGGCTCCCGATACTAAATTAATACACAAAAGTCTCCGAAAAGAAAGTTTCACAGCTAGAGTGAAAGATGTAGTTTATGATTTGTGAGATATTGGTTTGTGTGGACAATATGTCTGGGTATTAACCCCTATACGTTATGCATGGAATATCCCAAACCTGTTCGATATACTTCAAAAGCATTCCAAACGTGTTATTCCATGTGGCTGTGAACTAGCCAAAAGTGGTAAATTTGAAGTGAAAAGTGGTTTAGAATTCACAGGATTACTTCATGTTTGTTTGAGACGTATTTTTTCGAAATTCCTTCAAACTCCCCATTTAAAGGTTTAACATATTGAGAGATAATTGGGGAGGGTTGCGGGTACACAATGGATGTTGACATGAAATCTTACATTTCATTAGAGAACACCATTCTTGTCCTTAAGTTTGAGGCATTTTCCATTGAGACATTCGTTCAAGAGGGTTGGGTAAGATTTTCTTTAACCCCATCTAATAGTGTGTCCGTATTTCAACTTAGTTTGAAATTTTATTTATTTGAATTAAATACATTCTTTGGACTAGCTTCGTGATATAACCATTTTAAAAAAATTAATCCAAAAGCCGCTTTGAAGTTCCATCAATTAAATAAAATAGACTTTATACACATTTTTTTAAAATTAATATTGATTTGAAATTTGAACAAATTTTGGAGGAAAGCGAAACCTGCTATTTTATCTAGTTGGACAAATTACCTTTTTTGTGTTTTCTTTGCTTGAAAAATCACGTTTCTTTCTTCACATTAAAATTATCAAATAGAATTAAGCTTATATAATATATCTATAAATCTCTAAAAATATCGCTAAATATATATCTATAAAATATCTATATTTAAATTCATAAAAAGGAAAGAAAACAATATATATATATATATATATATATATATATTGTTTCGTTTGTGTTACTTTAATCACTACTTTCAGTTTTGAAAATAATAATTATTTCATTATAAGGTGTCAAAAATTAATGTTTTTTTTTAAAAAAAAGTAGAATTCGTCAAAATCAGAAACGCTTGAAGCTTTTCAATCATTACAAATGAATAAATTCTTAAGCTTATTTATTACTTTTATTAATTTCTTATGCATCGATAAATTAACAACATAAACAACGTTTTTAATCTATTAATTTTTTTCATAAGTTCAAAGCCAGATATTCAGGGCAGCTTACATACGATTCCTAGTTTTATAATGTTAAATTCCGAATTATACCCGAATTTTAAATGACTGAACTGCAGTTTTCTTCAAAGGGAAGATGAACGAATATGTTTCCTTAAATTTCATATTTCTCAAACATGGTTTTTCGAATAATTAGTAATTAAAATTATCTGCACACATTTATATTTGTTTATATAGATAAGTGTCAATGTACATTTGTACAGATATATTTAGTTACTAATTATGCGAAGAATCAAATTTAAAAAAACTATCCATTTTTGTAAAATTTCTCACTATTTATTTTCTGTTAGATGATAACTGAAGTACAAGTAATTAATATCTGGACTTTTTTCGTAACATCATCCAAAACTAGGACTTTTATATAAGGTGCCCTGAAGATCTTTATTTGAATTAATGAGAAAAAAATTATGTATCGCGCATGCGCAGTTAAAAATTATTTATCATAAATATGCTAAAAAATTCGGTTAAAACAAAAAAAAAAAAAAAATAGGTCACTCAACAGGTCACTCAACAGCTTTTAATGGGTAATCAACCAGTTTTCTCAAAGAGAGAAAGACACTGCCCTCTGTAATAAAATGTTCTATCCATGGGTATGCTGCCGAATACCAGAGTCTTAAAAGGAGGAAGTAATATAAGCATCTTGTTTTTCGAAGCTATTGTTAGAGAAAAGAGAAATCTTTTTGCGACCGCTATCTGTGCTTAAGTAGACCGCTTTAGGAGTAGATTTATACAAAAAATAAAACGCTTGGAGGGTTAAATAAAGGAAGTGTGTAAAATAGGAAAATACATTTTAAAAGAAGGGAAGAAGATGATAATTTCCTATCACATCACACACATGTGTGTGGAAAACAATACTCCATCGAAAATGTAAGACTTGTTATAAATTTTGGGATCTTATAAATTTTATTGATAAAATCCCAAAATAGAAATATCCATGGTAAATTATTAAGTCAATTGCAAATAAAGACAGGGAGAAGAAAATTTCTAAAAAAATTTGACTTATTTACTCCATTATAAATTTCGACCATTAGTGATCGCGCAATATATTTAATCAAATTTTAAACATTGGAAGGGCGGTATTTATAACAAAGTATTATATTTTTCTAAAATTCATCTGATATGTTCAGTAATGTTAAAAGGATAAAATATCAAGCATTGAAATTAATTTTTATTTTTATTTCCTGATGCTTAAGACCCTGTATATATTATATACCACTGTTCATATGTGATACTTTATTTGTACACAAGCTGGTTAGTAATCCTTCGAAGAAATAATAAAAAGTTCCAAAATGGAAAAAAAAAATTATTTTAGTTAATTTGGGAATTAATAGGATTACAAAACACTTTTCAATAGATTAGAATTGTATGATGTTGTATTTTATTTCTAAAAGTAATAATTTGTTCGAAAGTATGTCGAAAAATTCAAGTACAACTTTTTTATACATATATAATTTTCAGAATAATGATAAAAACATATTATAAACTTAATAAGCAAAATTTAGTTGAAAAATATTTATTTTATTGAAATAGGGCATATTTTTATTACATAGACTGTAATAATATTTTCTTCCTCACTTGTTACTAAAGATAATTCCGATCAATCACAAGGGAGTTCTTCAAACAATGAAAACCTTTCTCAATCGAAACTCCCCGTGTAGGCATTTTTTAAAGATAGGTTTTAGAAATATATATAATAACAAAACAAAAAAATTTAAATTAGAACATAAAATGACTTAAATTTAAATTTGAATCTTTCTTAAAATATTATGCACACTATTATATGAAATCTGAAACAGTCACAAGAAGAAAGGAAAACATGAATACAGTGAATGCTAGATGAAACTTAAATGTTTTTGGATGTATGGTCTCTGATAAAGCACACCACCAACTTTCTACAATAAATTGAGATTTGTCATATTGAAAACACCCCCTCCGATGTATGTGTTGAACAGATATGTCACATAAAAAAATTAATCAGTCCCTCCCCCCTAATCCAAATTATTTTTTGCAGGATACACGCTAAATTATTTTTATTTCTTTTAAATCTCAGCTATAATGGGTTTCATAGTTTAATTTACAATTTAGAAGGAATTATCCCTTCTTTCAACATTCTCATCTGACACTCAAACGCCAATGATTCTATTCATCTGAGGAAAAAGTACCTTTTTGCTCTATTGTATCTTTTGTAATCCCATTCGTTAATGTTTTTACTTTTTGTCCACTTGTATCTTTTGTTGAATTCCGTTCCAGGCAATTAGGGGACTTCCATCTATTGCCGGTAGTCTATCATCTATTTTTATCTCATGGTAATATCACATGTGCATTATCACTAACAAACCTTTGAGTGCTGCCTCTGTGTCTTCCCTTTGTTTGATTTTCTTTCCAACAATTTAGATTCCAAGAAAACATTTCATTCTCCTGCGCGTTTGTTTGTTGTCTTCAGGTGGACATGCACAGCGTTGATGAAGTTATTCATATTTTAAATTTTTCTTTTCTATGGGAAATAAGTCTGCTTTATGCCACATTGGTACTCGAAAACATATTTATGACGTATATATTTCACTATAATAAAGTGAAGCCTTCCATATCAGTCTAAATAGTAAATTACCGAGCTGCCATCTGTTGTGCACCAGCCTACTATTCCAACTGACGGCGCACGGTATCGTATATGTGACGGGTTTTTCGGTGCCACTGGGTCCATGATCACACTAATGTAATTTTAAATTAGAACGTTTTATTTGAATTTTTAACGGCCATTAGAGGGCGTTTGAAGTTCTTGATATTTTCAAATATTGTTCCACAGAGAGTTGACTT
The DNA here is from genome assembly GCA_019974015.1 of Nephila pilipes. NCBI lineage: Eukaryota > Metazoa > Arthropoda > Arachnida > Araneae > Nephilidae > Nephila > Nephila pilipes. The sequence continues at coordinate 7,391 of BMAW01073009.1, forward strand.
TCAATTCCAGCTTTTTTATTCCTCTTGGATCAGGCTAATTTGAAAATTTAAACAACTGCATTTGTTCGCTTCTTTTGGTCAGTTTGCACATTTAAAGGCCTGTGATTTTCTGTTCGCTGGGTTTTCTTTATATTTTGATGGAGTTGGGTGGGGGAGATGATCAAATGTTCATTGGTTAGATTTGGGAGAAAACTTATCATTTGCAAGATGGTATTTGTATGTTTTTGGATCAGTTATATATTTGTTATCACGGCATAAATAGTGAAATATCTGAGTGAAAAGTCAAGGACACAATATGTTGTGTGCGAAAACGATTCCCTCAAAGAAAGAATACGCAGGCTGATATACTTTAAGTGAAAAATTTGCAACGTAGGGCTTGTGCTGAACAGTGTTTCGAAATGTATAATAAGCTTCAAAAGTTTTAAGTATTATTTTGTAATTTTATTTCATTTATTTTATATTTTTTATATTCAGTTCTCTAATAATCTACCTATATTTTAAATTCTGGTAAATTAAAAAAAAATGTCTTTTAAATTGTTGTCATTTTCGTAGTTATAAAATTTTATTTCATCAAAAATAATACAATTTCTTTAAAATTCGCAATTATATTTTTATATATCACAAAAATTTTACTTCCTTATATTTAGATGCTATCATTGATAATTATTTGTAAGTTTCAGTGCATTTAATCACAGATATGATTTTACAAGATATATTTTTTTAAAAATTAGGCTTAAAGAGGAAAAGGGTCCCATGCGTGCGTACACTTTCGGAGCACGCAGGACTGGGGAAGCAATTCTTTTTCCTTTCACAGGTATAGAACGGGTTAGACCAGTTAGTTTAAAGTATGAAACCAATAATTTATATATTTTATTTTGAATAATTACCAGTGTTTACATAAAGTTTCAAACATGTAGATTGGGTGCTGATTAATTCAAAAATTTCAATTAATTTCAGAAGCATTTATGTAAGAAACAAGCAACCAGTTGCTGGGATCCTTCATTAAAGCAGTAATTATTTGTAATAATTCTGTATGGTTCTGTCATCTAATTTAAGAAAAGAAAACTATAAGCTACCATTTAAAGATAAATGTGTGAGAAGAAGAGTATTTTACAGAGATTTTTAGGATGCTAAACATGTGGTTTAAAGAATGTACCAACGAACCTGAAAGGATTAAATTCTTAAAAAGAATTCTAACAGTAGTAGTTGAAAAATGTAAACACAAAATTGCTTTAAAATCATATGTTAATATTTAAGAGTTACTAATTCTAATGTCGTACTAAAAATTTCCATTAATTTCATTTTGGGGATAAAACTAAATTCGCAATTCCATTGAATGACAGAGTGCTGACATTACTCAATTCTTATGCTCATTAAATAATTTTCTTAATATAAGAAATTAATATTTTAACAAAAAAAAAATCTAAAGAATTGAGTTATGTTATGATTTTTTTACAACTTTATAAATTTTATTTGTTTTTATTATATAGGAAGTTCCAAGACAACTGCTTAATACAATATACATTTACATTTCATATAATGATATTGTGAATTACATACTAAAATACCTCTTTTTAATTTCTTTTCAAATATTTTTATAATAAAACTGAAGGCCAGATTATAAAAAATATTTATGTGATTAGATATTTTATTTATCTTACTTCTCTTGGCATAAAATTGAAGGAAGCGGTTGAAACCACTCCATTTAAAAATTAAAATTAATATAAATGATTGACTAGAACCAAACTAATAACATTTTCAATTTTGAAAACTAAGAATCAAGGTTTGTAAATTAATGATAAATTATTTTTTCAGAAATTCATTTCCAGTTACATAATACTAAAAACTTTTAAAAATTTACAAAAAGGCTTTAATTTAATTTTAGATTGAAATTAATTTCCAATAATACATTTAATTGAATAAATGTCAGTCCAATCATAAAATGCTTAGTTTATATTTTTTTATGTTCTTATGTTTATGACAAAAGACTGAAAAAAACACTTCGTTGAAAGAGTTTTTAATTAAATAGTAATCGTCTGATGTGAATATATACGAAAAATAAAATGATAAAGCTTATATTGAAATAAAATACTTAGTGAAAAAAAATCTGTATTGGAATAAAATAATGAGAATTTGCTCGAACATACTTTGTAAAAAAAACTATTTTATCAGATACTTAATACTTAGTAACATCTTTTCATAATCAATTTTATTCATAATAATGGAAGAGAATTTGAAAAATGGAATACATGGTAATGGCAGAAAAATTATTATGCTGAATTTTCATAGCAAAGAGTAAAACTTTTTAAGCCTGAGAAAATATTTTTTTCTTTAAAATTATCATAACTAGAGCAAGATTAAATTTTTTTAAGTAAAAATATTATTTGAAATTGAGAAGATATTGTTCAGTTTTTTTTTTATTATTATTATTATTCTAAAATAAAATAAAGTATTTTCTTATTTTAGAAGTGTTATTTTTAATCCAAAAGGAAAATTATAACATACCTTTTATTATTGCTAATGTAGTAAAAAGATGTGACATTGATTAAAAATAAGGAACAATTTAAATTATAAAGGATTAAAAGGTTAAAAAATGCTTGCAATTTTACATTGAAAAGTTATGAAAACTGAGTATAAAATAAAATTCGCAAATTATACAGAAATAGCTCTCATTATATTAACTAAATTACTACACTTATATATATATATATATATATATATATATATGCATCAATGAATGGACATTAGTTTATAAAATATTCAAAATAAAAAAAGAAACAATGATTAGATGTAGAAATGGTAAATGAAACAATAAGACTTGAACCTAGAAATTTTGGGTTGAGAATTGAATATGGGAGATGAAAATAATTCGATGGTATAAACCTATAAACCCCTTTGTAGATTGGTATGAAACAAGAAAATATCTGAAATACAGAAGAGTGCAAATGAATAAAAAAATTAAAGAAATGAGCAGTTAGCAATTAGATAATTTTAATTTTTTTTTGCATAATATAATAAATGCACAAAATAGATAATAAAGAACTCTGTAAATGAAAATAAAAATAATTGCAAATACGTAAAGTAATCTTCAACAAAACAAAAATCTTCAAAGTTTATGAGTTGGTTGTGTAAAATATTTGAATTCCTGTGTGGAAAAATGGTTCAAAATGTGTGCTGTTAAACCTAATACGCATATATAATTAGAATCTTCTTTGTTAGATTACTGAAAGGCTACTATTACTGTTTGGTGGATTTGAAAATATAAACTATAACATGCATAAGCGATCATGATGTTTGTTTTTTAAAGAGATTTAAGAATTTTCACGTTCCAAGCAAAAACAATAATTTCTTAATTTTGCTAAATTTGTTTATTTTGTGTACGTTTAAATTACTGATTAAAATTAAAAAAGTGAATGTAATATTTCCATAGATAGATAAATATAAGTTATAAAGAAATTTTTAATCTATGGAATTTAATTCGTCTTTTTTTATATAAAGAAGTGCTCATTAATAAACAATCATTTAGTTGCAAATCTAAATGAGCGATACAATTTCGAGTAAAAATTGTAATTTTAAACTATTGAAATAATCATATAGAATAATAATTAGTTTAAATTAACTATTTTAACAAATAATAACCGTATCATATAAGCAAATATATATAGCAAGATTGTTATCAAATTAGAAGATTTAAATTTAGAGTAAATGAAAAAATTATGAGGCATTTACAGAGTGCACCATTTTTAGGCAAGCCGCTAATTTGCTTATACAATTTTGTTTCTTATGATACAAATTTAAAGAGAGTACTACATGTTTTTCTCGTTTCATTGAGTGGTGAAAATTATTTTTATTGAATTAATATATATCATCATTATCTACAGAGCTAAAATTGTACTCGAAATTGAAACACTACACTGAAACTTTGTTAATTTAACTATGCCTTTAATAATTTCAAAGAGGTTATTAATTAAAGCAATTTTTATAAGTATATCAATAGTAGCAATATTATATAATAGTTTTATAATTTTCTTTTAATATTTAAATACTTTTAAATAAACTGCTGTTTGTAGAAAATGCAACACCATGAAGGAATCATCAGAATCAAATGAAATTCGCAGCAAATGTCAATTATAGGATATTATGCAAATTAATAAAGTTTCAGAGCCATCGCGCGTGCGCGGCG
>BMAW01073016.1:0-12441 GCA_019974015.1 Nephila pilipes
GTAATAATTTACTTACATTTGTAATGTAAGTATTATAATCACGATTGACTATTTTAAATTTAATAGGGTCTTTATGAAATTTTGAAGAAATAAAGATCTGAAGAAATCTAATTATATTAGTTTTTAATCCTATTTTTATATAGACAAGTAATTTTGTTATTAATTTCCGAATGCTAAAATTCCTTTTTAAACAAGCGTTATTTGTTTTCTATATGTTTATTAATTATTCAATTTAACAATATTTGCAAATGACAGCGCAATTATTTGGAACTTTGTCAATGTAGCAAATAATAATCTGTTTGTAAATCTATAATTTGTTTTGTAATGTCCTGTATTTTATTCTCTTCTATAGTTTTGAAATTTAGATCATTAATATCTACATATCATTAAAATTTGTATAAATGTTGTATTTGTAAGCATTAAATGCTTAAATTACAAAAACATATTTAATAGCAAGATGATTAATAAAATTATTGACCTTACAAAAAAATCTTTCTTTTCATTAAATAATTTCTGTTAGGGATCATAATAATAAAATCAGTAACAATATTCAAAAAGTCTATCAATACCCTACCTTTTACCATCCGCAAATTACCAATAATGACATTTTCGTGCATTCACTAAATAATAGTTTTGTTCTGTACAATTACATTTCAGTTCATTCTTCATATCCTTAATAGTATTATAATTATAAAAAAATCTACCCATTTTTTGTTATAATTATGAGCTTTTTAACAGTAGTTTTTCTAACTGGAAGAATATTTTTGTGTTTATAAAAAATATCAAGAATATTAATCTTGTTTAAAGAAATATTCACAAAACTTAACGTACCTAATTATTTACTATTATTTTCTTTATTATTATCTTTGATTTTATTCGTAATTATTAGGTAGTTAGTAATATTTTTAATAGTATGTAAACAATGGCAATCTATTTTGTTATTATTATCTAGGAAGTCTTTAAGAATGCTCACTTATTTTTCCTTTAAGCTAAAAGTAAAGTAATTACTGTTTTTTTAAATTATAATTACTTTCAGAAATATTATTTCATTTATAAATTTTTATATAATTTTAATTTTACTTCGGATTTTCCTGTTACATTTATTATCTTTCCTTTAATTTTAAACTTCTTTATTTTTTACTGCCTTTAAACTTTTGTAAAAAAAATCTTTATTATGTTTCTGTTTTATAATCCGTAAAATATTTATATCAAAGTATTATACATTCGAACCGTAAGGATAAATGGTATTATAAAATCCTATAAAATGGTTTTCTCTTCATAATCTTTGTGTGTGTGTGTTTGGTTCTATTTTATTAATCGAGGTATCAAAACTTTCGAATTTATGACAATAGAACTAAATTACATTTAAATTTTTAATTGTTATAATTGTTTTAATTGTTTATAATTGTTAATAACTAAATTAAATACGTAATTGTTTTAAAGAAATTATTAGTAGTAGTATGAAGTCCATGTTGATTGATATTAATGTTTTATAAATAGAATTTCCTGTAATTTGTTTAATTTTTTCCCTTGTAAAATCATTTAAATTTTCATCAACTGAATTTTCACTCGAAAATTTACTAAAAGATTTACTGTTATTATGCGTTTTGTTTCTAAAACCCCGTTATACATTTGAGTAGCATTTTTGGAATAATGAGCACCACTATATTTGTATATTATTTTATTAGTACAATAATAAGAATTCCCAAGAATCTCACCAACTCCATCACCCGAATAATAAAAACCATTTGTATACGAATTCATCCCAAATCATAAATTATTTTGCAAAAGTTAATAAAAATGCCAGTGCCAAAAGGTATATATTCTGATACATCAATCTAATAATAATAATAATAATAATAATAATAATAATAAGTGTTTATTCTTAACAAATTAAACACATCAAAAAAGAAATATCAGATTTCTTTGAAAAATCTATTATTTAGATAGAATTAAAATACCTTATGAAGAAACCATAAAACAAAAGAAATGTACCAATAATATAGTCAAAAAATACCTCAATAGACATTAAAATGGTTATTGCCTGTAACGATACCAAAAATAACACTATAGTATAGCACAGATCAAGGACAACATCAAAGAAATTTACCTTTCTGCCAGTCACTAAGCTATAAATTTTTTCGAAACCATAGAATCAAAACTATATATGTAAAACTATCTATGTCTATAAAGATCAAGAAATATAACTTTATATGTTTATAAGAGTTACAGTTTTAAAATAATATTTTAAGATATATTAATTGTATTTTAAAATTAAAAACATACGCTAAATATAAATATGAGAAAATAAATCCGTAAAATTGAAACATCCAATGTACGAAATACGAACTAAAATCCAGAATACTTCAAGAAATACATAAGAAACCATTAGAAATATATACAAATACATAAATCTAAAGCTAAAAAAGTGTTTTCCAGAAACAAAAAATAGGAAACAGAAAAAAGTAATGCACATTTTGGAATGGAATAAAAATAAAAATTTGAAAAATATAAATTCAGAAATAGAGCCAAAAATGAATTCTAATCAATCTAAAAAGCTTAAGCAACTGCAATTTTTAAACAGGTCAATTAAAACCTGAAAATAATTTTAAATAATTCATACAATATAGCATAATTACACATATGTTGTAAGTAATGTATAAATATTTATATAATTATCAACGTTATTAGACATGATTTTAAATTACATAAAATTATACTAAAATTATATGATTTTATTACTATTAAAAACAAAAATTAAAACTAAATTATTAAAATTAAAAAATGGCAAAATTACATAATTAGTTGAACAGTTAATAAAAATAATAAAAAAAAATCATAGGCATTTTTAAAATCTCGTCACCTTTATCATTGTATAGCTCAAGGAAAATTAACCAACCCTTTCGCTACCGGAGGGAGAAAAAAGAAGTGCTTCTCTGGGCCCGCGGCTTCTTACCTCGGAGTGTTACTCAGTGTGCAAACGATTTTAGATATTAAGCCTAATTCATGAAAAAAATTCCTCTAATATCGGCTATTTATTAAAATATTTTGGTAATTGCATATATTATTTAAAATGCATAAAACTTAATGTATACAAACGAAAAAAAGATTTAATCGAACATTGAATGTTTTATACATAAAAAATCATACTTTCAAGAAAATACAAAATATATTTACATAAACTTCATGGTGTAATGATGTACCATTATATGGAATATACAGATATAAAAGATAAATCTTATTTTGCTATATGGTATATTTATAAAAAGAAAAATCAATGCATAGTACAACGTCACATGTCTTACACACATATTTTGACTCTTCAAGGAAGATTTTGAGCAAAGGGCACATCTTAGTCCTTTTTTTTTTTAACTTTAATGTCTATGTACAGATTTGGATTTTTTTGTTAACATTACTGTCAGATTCATTCATTATTTCGAGAATCTCAGTATCAGAAAAATACTTTCTTTTCGTCATGACTGTCGCAACAAATAAAAAACGACCCAATGAAACGAACAGCTGAGAACATCTGCTACCAAAAGCCCTAACCCCCATAAAGGGTCATAAATTCTCCTTCGAACTTCTAAGAAGCAAGCCGAAAGCAAGTACACCCTTTAAATCATGTCATTACATTTAAAGAGCCGCGCCGTAATACGTGCTTTTAACAATTACTCCCCCCCTTCCTGGTAGCCAGAAGTGAAATCCAAGCCCATATCACCAAGGTCAACACTCAAAATAACCTATTTATATAGATTCGCGGTATTGTAACGCAATATAGTATCATTAAAAAATCAAATAAAACGTTCTCATCGAGCATATCTCTATTGATACGCTGGGCACAAGAAAGCCAACACGAGAGTATCGCCTGTGATACGCTGAGAGTGAAAGGTTTAAAGCACTGCCTACCCGATTAGTTTTGTGCACCTTGAACAACCTTTTGGGTAGCTATCGTGAGCACAACTTCCGATAATTTAAGTAATCTTCCACAATTTCATGAAAAACAGTCTTTGAAATTTTAGGAAACTCATTAGATAAAGAAAATTCGTAAAACGTCTGTTTTCTTTAATTTTCATACAAACTTTCTGCTCTAAATCTTCAGTAATGACAAACTGTCGCCAATTCATTCCTTATCATGAACATCAGGCTGCTTTAAATTCTATCACCTAATTTCATACCATTCCCTCCTTCATAGTGTTTTCTCCAATTACTTTATTGATGTGATGATAAAAATTTTGGCTGCCATCAAGCCTTTCTAGTGTAGAAAACGAATCAAGGGCGTATTTCTCCATCGGCTACATTTTCAAATATGAGAGTCATTTAAAATGCACTCTGGCAAACATAAACATAAAAAATTGTTTCCGTTCCGGCGACTGACATTTACCTATATATATAGGTACTGAGTACACCTGCGTAGAAGGGCGACAATAGTGCTGCAACTACTATATTTATTAACAGTACTTGCACAAAATGCTCTACAGTATACCATATATATATATATATATATATATATATATATATATATATATATATATATATATATAGAGTTATTATAGTATATATATATATTTATCTATATATATATATATATTATATGATATAATAATCTGTTTTTTCACTTTCTTTAAATAAAATTTTTAAAAATCATGGTATGATTAAAGGAAACAAATGTTCATAAACTATAATGGAAATTAAAGAAATTGGGTACATTGAGATGAAAATTCTGGAATGTGTATCAGCTACACGAACATTCTATTTAGCTGAATATGTTTTAAAGTTACGAGGTGGTTCAAGCAAGTCCGCCACAAATAATTTTGTGATACATAAAACTATAAATAGTTTTTAAGTTATTATATGTCGAAAAGATGTTATTTTTAATACTGAAATAGAATTTTTTTTATCATCTGTGTGAAACACCTGTAAAGTTAAAATGTATGTATTTTCATCCGCATTCGTTTATGCGTATGATATCTTGGATCTAAATCTGTTTTTTTATGTGTGTTGGATCAAAAGTTATTTCAGTAGCCAATACGTATTTTTTTATATATAGTAAATAATAGATAAAATTACATAAATTATATTTAATATATTTATATAATTTTAAAATATAGATTAAAATATAGATTTATTTATAGTAAAACAAAATAAGTGAAATAATCATAAAATGAAAGTGAAAGGAAAATCCCAAAGGCATATTTGAAAAAAGAGTGTCTGATATTTAGTCATTTTCTTAAGAAATGGTTGTTGTAAAAACTTAATTCCAGATTGCTGAAATTGAGTTAATTATAATTTTTAACGTTTTTAGTTATAGAAGAATTATTTTATGGGTGTCGAAACCTCAAAGAAAATATTTTTATCTTCTATTACTGCGAAATAAAATTTGAATATGTGTCGTGCAACAACCACATGACATGAATTTGAAATCCTGTATCGTACTTCGTGCAAAACAAACCCCAAATCTGTGAATTAATATTTTCTCCTATTTTACTATCTCATCAAATATTCCTCACATGCTAGGCAGCACTTTATCGGTAAGAAAAGAAAAACTCTCATTAATTCTCAGTTGCATTTCAAGTTAAAAAAAAAATAACAACATATCCTATTTTTAGAAAAACTAAATTGGGTGTTCTGTTTCTCAGACAGATCCTTCAAAACATTCTCTTTACAAGGACTTCGTAGATTATTAATTACTAAGCAATTTCAAACAAGATTATAGGTATCAAAATTCTTTAATTTTATTAATTAGTTAAGAAAGGATTAATTCTCAATTTATGAAATTTTATAAAATATTACCTCATTTTTCAGCTTTTCTATTACTATAGTCAAGAATCTATTGTGTCAACATTAAAAGTGGGGGGAGGGTATGTGTGAAAGAAGAGAGATAAATTGAGATGTTTGAGTAATGGTATCAAAATTCTTTGTTATTCGACTCACTGCATTAATTTACTATAATTGGTTTATATGCTTTACATGTAAAACTATAATTGTTATCCAATTTTAAACTGTCTTTTCTCTCTCTTCTAATTGAATTGCAGACCTTGAAGCTATGTAACCCGTTAGCAATCTTTACAATACATTATAAAATACTTCAATTACTCTTAGAATCAAATATTGGAAATCTTTAATAGAAGAAAAATTATGGAAATTTCCTGGATTTTCTATGTGACGTCTCACCCGTGCAGAACAGATTTAATACATGAAGATTCTAAGTCTGAGAGAATCTGCTTTGGGAAGCTACCTGAGCCTGCCTTTGAAGAGCAAAGTAATTAATTAAAATAACATTCTGCAGCTAAAAAGAAAGTATTTGTAAAAAGTCTAAAAGCTTTATAGCTCTTGCTCTTTTCTCCCATGTTTTGATTTATTGGACTGTTTGCTCTCTACAGGTAACATAATTTCATATGATTTTCTTGATCATTCCACTGAGGCAACATTTCCAGCGGGTAAAGTCTCTGTAGCAGCCTACAACATTCGTAAGGTTTATTCGAAGACGTCTAGTAAATATGTTAATCTTCACAAGAACATCAGTCGCCTTTATAAGCTAGAAATAAATTCAATACAAGTTATCGAATTCTGCAAATGTGATATCTTCAGGTTCTTCTTGAAGAACCAGTGCTCCTAAATTTTCCAAATGGAATGTTTTCTTCATACTTCTTTAGTTGATATTCATTCAGAGCTCTCTTTGGAATCTTTCTTCACCGATAATTGTCCAGAAAATCGAGTAAAAATATAAATGGTGATAGAGCTATTTTCATCATCCTCAAGTTTTTTTGCTGCTTCCAAGCTCCTTTTGATGACTTTTCTTTCTGTTTTCTCTGTTCATTCTGTTTTGTAATTTTCTCCAGTCTTCTCAATTCTCCTTGTGTTAACTTCTCTGCTTGATTCAATAAACTTGTCATTACCGTTAGATTATTCAGTAATTAAATTTGACGACTGAGCAATTTTTCATTTAATCCTCCAATAATGATATTTTGTTCACTTATGTGACTTTAGCTAACTTCTCAATTTCTTTTATTCTTTCTCGTACTCATTCTTAAAAGTCCCCTGAACATCCTAAATAAACGTTTTCTCTGTATTGAGAATTTTTCTTTAATTATTGATTGTGGTGTATTAGAATCAAGATTTTCGGAATTAAACTTTTTTGCTAATCCAAAGGAACCATCCACATCTAGAACAGTATCTTCCTTGTCTCCTAATATATAACAATCACTTTATATGAACTCGTCAATTTCCTCTGCCATCAAATTATCTTCCAAAATACTTGGATAAAAACACATTTTTCTTTTCCCACGAAATTTCCTTTTTCTAATCTCATCTGGGATTGAACTATCTTCCAAAACACATCGATCAAAATTAAATATTTGTCCTAAATCCTTTCAATCTAATCTACGCGTGCTCTTTTACCATTTAGTTGTTAAATCTTAATATAGATAGAGGTTCACTGGGGGTAAATTATTTCATTCTTCCTTCTATGGTTTCTCTCTTCCCTGCGTGAAACGGGGGGGGGGGGGGATTTGATATTTTGAGGCTCTTGCGACAGGCTTGAATGGCAAGAGAATGTTGACATTTGACCAATGGGGAACCTTTGATGTAGTAAACTTTAAGCTGAGGTAAATTTCTAATAGTCTTTCCTTGGTTGCAGGAAATTGTAGACCTTTTCCACAGAGCTTAATTATATCTTTTTGTCTAACAACATTTAAATGTTGACTAAACCAGAAGAAATATCCGCATTTTCATGTAGTTTATTGTTCAAACTATTTATTCTCTTTTGAGTGTAGGATTATATTCCATCGACTTTAATTCTATATTCTTCAACTAAGAGGAATTGAGTTTATAATTCCTTAACATCTCGTCATAGTTATTTAGAATATATATGTTACATTTTTTAAATCTTTGAAGACACATTTCTGTTTCAGAGGTATTTATGGTATCATTATTTAAGAAAGTTTTTAATCTACTGTATTATATGCTTTCGTAAATGAAGCATTTTGAGCTTCCATAACAAGTTTCATTTTTTTACACTTTTTAAATTTAGTTACTAATGTATTGACTTGAATACATATCAAGTAAATCAATATCGAATATTACTTATGAGCATGCATAATTAGCATAAAATTTTACTTTAGTAAATGACACACTTTGTATCTTTATCCACTAATTAAATTCTTTTCTATCTTATTTGTTACCATATTGAATACATATATAAAATAAATATCAAGCATTACTTATAGGGAGATACATTGCTCAAATACAATTTATAATTAAGTATATGAAACACCTTATATTTTCATCCATTAATTAAATTTTTAAAATCTTTTACTTATAATTGTAGTGACTATTTATCAAATAAATAAATGTCCAATACTACTTATGAGCATATATACTTTTCACATAATTCATATTTTAAAAAAATAATCTTTGTTTCTACATTCATTCATATATAAATATTCAAAATCTTCAGAAATCTCTTCAGTTATAAATGTAATGTAAGATTTTCTTACTTTAATATCTCCAGTTCAATGAGGAAGTCCACACGGAGGAGCCGTATGTGGAATTCCTTTTCCAGACATTATTCCTTTTTGTTTTGTATATAATCCACTAAAAAGGGAAATATTACCAACTTTGCCTCTGTCTCGTTTTTATAATGACACTATACATTAATGGACGACTCCTGATTTAGTTCTAAATATACGTTTTATATTGAGATAAGATTAATTTATAAATTTGTAGATAGCTATTTTAGATTCTCATATCATCTTCGCGACACGTCAAATTCCTAAACTAACTCCTTTGTCGTCTTTGTGATAATATAGAACGCATCTGTATTGCCCAATAACTCCTTCTAAAGAGCTCGATTTGTCATCTTTGTAAAAAAGTTTAAACTCCTCTGTCGAATTTGCGACAATATTGAATACGACTGAAGTCTCCGCGTTCTCTAGTCAGAGTCATAATTTTTCATTGCATGCTAAAAATAAAACAAATACGCTGCCTCCACGTTGGTATGATTCTCACTTTGTTAGCACGCTGTGGCTCTCTCGTAGGCGCTGTACGCATCAATAGGTACTTGGTTCAAACAAATATATCAAAACGAGAAGAAATATAATAATAAGAATAATAATAATAATATTAAAACTTCCTAAACTAAAAGAATCACCTTTAATAGCTTTTCAAGGAAAAGAATACGGAGTTGTAGTTAGAGAAGAAAGAACCAAATACGGGAAAAGTAATTTTCGACATACTGCAGCTACATTTTTTTTTCCATATCAGCATCTGATGTTACGCAATGGAATAATTTTTGGATGAGAATAAGAAAATTCAAAAAATATAGATATTCTGAGCCTTTTGTTATAGCATATCTATATTCCTTTTTTTTGGTAAAAAATTATATTCAAATTTGAAACGGTAGTAAAAATATCCGTCATAGTTCTTAATCTTTAAAACTCTTCGTCTGGATTTTTGTTTTACCTTTCTTTCATGGGAAAAAAATGAAATAAAACAATTATTCGGTGAAAGATAAAATTCTTTTTTGAAGATAAACTAATTTTTTCAGGGAAATTTATTCCATTTTAATTTTGACTTATTAAAATCTTCACTAAGAATGAATTAAGTTTCTTGAAAAATAACGAAGGCATACATAAAAATTGTCTTATGCATGACTCAAACTCTGACAAGAATTAAAAAGTTTAATTAAATAAATTCAAAGCCTTTTTCAACTTCTAAATATAAAGAGACAGAGGGCTGAGAAATCTTAATCCTCAAATAATTAAAATATTGTATTTTTTTTTAAAGAAGAAAGGGATTCCATGAATATTTAAATCTATATTTAGCTCTTAATTCAATTTGATTAACTATAAAAGTATAATTTCATTTGATTTTTTTTTCTTCTTTCACACTTCATTATTAGAGATGATATGGTAAGAGTACCTTTCGGATCCTTAATGGAGCTTTAAATAACTAATAAGTATACGGCTCCTATCAAATAATGAGATTTAAAAACGGATTATACTGAAATAATAAATATAGCGCATCATACATACAGGACTTGAAGTTTCGAGACTGAAGACACTGAAAGAAATTTATAAAATACATATGCAGTGTTTCAATAATTTCAATCATACGACCCTTTTGTATCACTTCGTTGTTTCTAACACTTTTTCCAGTTTTCATTTGTATCCTGGAGGTCAGTAATTATATGGATGTTAAGGGTCGAAGTCGAAAAGCTGCTTGAAACGCATCTATTCGACGACAATATCTTTGAAACGATGTTAATTCAGACATTTTTTTTTTATAGAAGACAACAAATGACGTTGATGTGAGACATATCTAGACTGAAGGGGGATTGGGGGAGTGTTAGGAAGTTATATTAGGCCAGTATTTACTTCACAATTAGAAATGAATCAATAGGCTTTTATTCTTGATGATGCATCCAGGTATGGGCTATTTCCCATTTTACACTATTCGGTAAGAGTTCTAGCCCTTCTGCATAAAATCTGCCTTTCTCTAATTGTCCTACATACTCAATTTTCTCGTGAACTGTTTCTTTTTATTTACATTAAAGAAGAAAATGAGTATCAATTTCAGTGTTAATTTGTACGTGCAGACTGTTTTTGGCTAAAGAAGAGGCTCCTTATGTGTCACTTAGATCTTTATATTTTGGCCTTAGAATAGCATCTTTAAGAAATTCAAGAGGAATATAACTCTACATGGGCAAGCTATTACTTTTCTTAGATTGATAGTACCTTTCCAACAAAAGGCTCTTTTGAAGAAGAATAAAGTTTGTAGAAAAATTGTATTTGGAAAATCCATGTTTCGTCATCGGTTATCCCTCTGCCCGAAATGATTTAGATAGGTTTTCAAACGTTATAACAGTTCACGACTAATCGGTGTACGGTGTACCTTACGTACATCTGAAAAAATCTTCAACACAGATTCTGGCACACTTTACAAATCATCGTGTGACTTTGGGCTGTTCACAAATTTCTCTTCACTCGAGGTAGACTTTATAGTAATTAGAATTGGTAAATTACAATATCTTCCCAACCAAAAAATTTGCGAATTAAGTAAATTAAATGAAGACAGAAGGAAAAGGAATTGAATTAGAAATAATAATACAGAAATAAAGTAAAACTGAAAAGGAAAATGAAGTAGATAGAGAATAACCTCAATATAAGATACAAATACTGACAGATATTTGTAATATGGATTGAAGCATTTTTATTAACTTTTTTGGATTGAAGTGAATTATAGTTAAATTCCTAAGATTGGAACATGTTGTTACCTTGAAGTATCTGAATCAGAACGAATGATTTAGTTAGTAAGCTTACATTTCATTATCAGAGCCTAATTTAGAATTGATGAGTTAAGTGGGACTTAAGAGAGAGCCATTCTTAAGTGGCGAATAAAGTATTTTATCTTGTTTATATGTATCTTCAATTGGATTCTATTATGTATTGATTGTTCAAAAAGAAAGGGCTATGGCAGTAGAATGAAATAATGAAGAAAGGACGTAACAATTAGATATAATTAAATACATAGAGACTGTTGGCCCCAATGATTCCCTGTTGGTGAATATCCAGCTTCGCCAAGCATTTCAGTGCGCCAATTGGGGTGGCATAAATTCAAGAAGCGCATTTTTTGCTTGGACATTCTTTTAAGTTTTTAAGTGTTCGTTGTGTTGCGGGTTCAACCCCAAGTCAAAATCTTTAAATAAACTTTTATAATCTTAGCAATAAGTTGTCGTCGTTAGTTTTAAGCCATATTTTACATGCCTCATATGTTTCATGGTCATTCGAGTCGGAAAATGAGTGGAAAATAATCAAACCAAAACATAGATACGTTTTCAATTAAGATGTTAATTCGAAAACTGGGCAACATACAAGCTCAATTGACTAAACTATTGTCGAAATATTTGGATAATCTCAATGAAATCGAACTTTAAGGTAGATTATTTTCAAATGGTTTTTTTACTTATTAAATGTTGATATCGAATAAACTTGCACCCACACTTATTAACACGAACAAAATTAAACATATTTTATATAAATCAGTAACTTTATGAAAAGAAGATCATAAGAAATAATATTACTATTTTCTTACTTTTACTTCAAAATTGAAAATCTTCATAACTTTCTTCAAAAAAAAATTAAGCTTCTAACATGAAAAAACCAACTTTACTTAGACGAGAGGTATTGGATAAACTACGTATCTAATTTACAAGAAAAATAAAGACTTACTTATAAAGATATTTAATGTTTCGTTCTCATTGAAATGCTATGTCTATTCAATACATAAGAAAATCGAATACATTTTTCATAAAAATAATATTTAACTGTAAGAATGATTGTGTGTTTCTTTCCATACTGGATATGCCATCGCTATTCTCTAAAAAATAATAAAGCAGGAAAATAACCCTTCAAAATTATTTTTAGGTCTATTTTGATTCTTACA
>BMAW01073049.1:3986-15050 GCA_019974015.1 Nephila pilipes
GTAACATTTATTTGCTTTATCTATGTATTTTGAGAAGTTACCTACCTTGCTTGAATGTTCTAACAATGATCAATGTATGAAAGGAGAGAGTTTGGACTTTGCAAATATTCTGTGCAAAGTCAGCTGAAATCTACACCTCTTATCACTAGTGAAAAATGCCAGACGGCGCTGTATTGTGTAAAAGCAAATTGCAATAAAACAGCTTTAAATGCACTTCTATTGTTCAAAAAGTAGACGCATTCTTTTGTAAATAGGATTCATGTTCGATTTATTCATTACAAAGATAATTTTTTATATTATGTTTTAATTCAATTTTACCCATTTTACGGTTAACCCATTTTTCCCCCTTAATGAGGGTTTACAGTAATTTCAAAATTGATATTTCATAAAATTTAATTAAGAAAAATTAGAATTAAAATGTTTCTTAAATGTGCATTAATATTGTTGAATATCTAATATTTGTGATTGTATGCTACAAAAAAATACTACGTTATCTCTATAGGATATGGAAAACAGTACATTTTGATGGAGGAGTACAAGAATCCTAAAAAAACACATTTTGAGAGAGACCGAATACAGAAATTCTTCTCTATGGCGCGACGTATGCATTTACTTACATTTTTAAAATTCACATTTCTTAACTTTTATTTATGAATTCTCATAAATAATCCGTATTTAGTATCGTCTGTTTTGTCACCTGTTTTAACAGCAAGATCAAAAATTGCGATATGTAAGGCTTTTGAACGTGTCATTTATCTTAATGTTCTGCATATTGGAATAAATTAAACTTATAAAATAAAAAAAAAAGACTCATCAACTGTAAGTGTTGTAGTAAGAATTCTTTTCAGTGAACTGAAACGGGTTTTATAGATCAATTTTATTTCAGAATTTGTAAAAAGAATTATGAAACTTCCTTTTAGGAACTAATTTAGTATGAAGTAGTAATACTCTTCACTATATCCTCAAATTGACCTGTAGCAGTGGTAGCCTAGTGGTTTTGGTCGCGAACTCGCGGCAGACGTTGTTTCCGTAGAGTTGTGGGTGCGAGCCCTGGTGAAACTGAAGATACACTGTGTAGCGGTGCTGATATACGTTAAATATGTTGAGGTACCTCTTGGCGTGGTGTGGAAATTTTGAGATGGAGATGCCAGCTCAGATGTCATCCTCTTCACTTAACCGAGACTCAAAATTACGAGGTTCGTGGCCAGTTGTCCCCGTGTTGCTGATACGTGCGGCGCATTAATATATAATCACTAAAATCTGAAACTGGACATTCCCTCCAATTAAAATATGTTTATATGATCATATTTTGAAAAGTGAAAAATAACCATGTCTCTCTCTTCAATTTTTATCAAATATCAATAAACGTTTTTATAAACTGCAACTTTTTATCATCATGGCAGAAAAATTTCCTTAAGAATCTGTCTCAAAATTATTAAAATTTTACGAATATATTATCAATGTTTCGATCAGAATTTAATTCGCATTTGATGAAAAATCGTTTTTCTGAAATTAAATTAGGTAATTTCTGAAATTAAATAAAGTAATATCTCCTATAAATATAAAAATGCATTGGTAATTAATTTTATATTATCACTAAATACATTTAAATTTAATCCTTTTCTTAATTTCTAAGAACTTTTGATGAAAATCTAAATTAAAATTTATTTTAATTTGTGAATCATCAGGCTCAATTAAAATTTTTTGTTTCTCAAAACTCTACATTTGAATAAATTAATTTAATTTTCATGCTGAATTTTAGCATGAATGCGTCACATTTAAAATATTAAAATGATAGATAACGTATATGCGTTGGATTGACTATACGCATATACCACGCCTCTCTATCTTCATTGACTTACGCACAAAAAATTGTAGCCGGATTTTTTAAACACATTTTGTATTATCACTATTATGAAGAGGTATCACGAAATTTTAATTATCACTAAGAAATAACCGAGATATCCAGATAAAATTTATCATTCATATTAATTGATCCTTATGTACATAATGCGGAAAATTATAGATGTTTATATTGATGGTTAGGTTTCCGGGAGCCGTAAATAGAAGCCAAACTCAACTTCCGCAGCATGGGGAAGATAGAGTTTGACTAGCAGAGCTCTACAATGATAGCCTGCAAAAACCGATGAAACGCTTAGATAAATGTACACTAGCGGGCAAAAAAAAATTAAGGAACAAATACATATTTCAACATAAAACCATGAAATTATTGAAAAGGTTGTTTTTGCGGCCAGCATAATGAAAAGGCAGCTGAGTAGAAAGGTGATGCATATGCAAATATCAGAACTAAGACACCAAAGGCGACGTTATAGCACGCAAACGCTTGGAATGGGAGAGCTGAATGATAGGGCAACTTAAAAACAAGGAGGAGAGAAGCATTGCCAGATATTTTCTGAAACGGAAAGTGAAATCGTACGTTCATGGCTACAAGAAACCACCAGGATGTCTTTGCATGTGTTATAATGATCGGCAAGCTTGAAGACAGACGTAGTTTGACAAGTGTTGCGCAAGAGTTTAGAATTGACATACGTGTAGTTTCAAGAGCTTGGAAAGCCTTGCAAATGACCGGTACAGTTATAAAAAAAAGTGATCAGCCAAGGAAAACAACTGCATGGGTCGACCAGTATGTTGATCTGCAGGCAAAACAACAACAACAACACCGGTATCAGATATCAAGTAACATTGCTCAGCATTCGGATGACAGGTATAACGATTAAATATGACCAACCGTCTGCATAAATGTGGCGTATTAGTCCGTCGTCCTGGCATCGTTTACAGTAGTGTCAAGTACACAAAAATTGACATCTCATCAATGGAGTCATGTTCCGTTAACTGATGAATAGTCATTTCAGTTTCAGCAACGATTCTCAGCGCCATGAGAGTGGTATGTAGAGAGGTAGGGACACGATTTCATCCTATTCACAACAGGGAAAGAGACCGTTTTGGTGATCCTGGAGTGCTTGCATAAGGAGGCATTATGCTGAATGGACGAAAGGAGCTCCATATTTTCGGCAGAGGATCACTTATTGGAGATCTTAACTTCGCTGAAATTAATATCCCACACATGCGTCTGTTCCGAGGTCCCATTGGTCCAGAATTTTTTTTTTTTTGTGAATGAAATTGCACTTCCATAGAATACCTCTATCTTTGAGAAGCTTCTAGAAAATCAGGACATCTGCAGAATGGATTGGTCTGCGTGCTCCCCTGATTTAAACCCCATCGAACATGTGTGGGGGATGTTTTGGGGAGACTCCTTACAGAAAGATCATATCCTCCGTAGAACACCAGACAACTGAATCAGACTGTCCTTGAAAAGCAGCAACTCTTACCTCAAGAATGCTGGATAATTTGGTATTGTGTATGAATAGACGGTGTCACATAACCATTGCAGTTAGGGAGGTCATATCTACTACTAAGAGACTTTGGTTTACTTTCCTCCTTCATGGTCCGACAATGTTTTTTTACTAGCGCAATTCTGTCAATAAAGTCTTTTTCTGTTTTGTTCCATAATGTATGCGTACAAATCTTTTTTTGGCAATTATAAATTCATCAACCTTTAAGTTTTACTTTGTGCCTTTGTAGTGGGAATTTCATGCCACATAGTTGATTTTTTAATGGAATTACGGCTCAATATGTACTGTATTAATTTTTCTGTTGTATTGTGTGTGTTTTTAATCAATTCAAGAATACTCACTTAAATTAATATTAAAAATTTTAATTTAATTCTGTAGTTACTGGAATGAGAGAGATTAATTATATTGTCTGATATATTTATATCATTTACAAAGAATCAGAATGAGCATAAACACATTAAACACATGTCTTCATCACTTAAAATTTTTGTCTAGAACGATATCGCCTTGGTATCACCGTTCAAACTTTGCAGTCGATAATTGGACAAAATCGCTAATCCAACACGACCGTGCTTCCAAACGTGATGGATTACAGATAGGTTACAGTACCATTTCTACATAGCTGAGATGAAAACTGAGAAAATCTTTAAGGCTCCCGTCTACCCACCATTTTGATTTCGTGGATTTAATGTTAATCCTATGGAATTTCGACTTCTGACATCTTTACTGTTTGATCAATTTGAATGCAATATAGTGCATCTGAAAGAGCAAAAAATAATGAATGCTTCTGAGGAGTTCTACTTTCCCTCCGATTCTTAAAAATATTTTTATTCTTATTTTAATGATTTGCTTTTGAGTCTTCTGGTCTTTAAAAATATTTTAAAATATTTTTAAGAATCAGAAGAAAAAAAAATAATTCCACAGAAGCATTCATTAATTTTTTCTCTTTCAATTGCACTTTATTACATTCAAATTGATCAAATAATAAATAAGTTAGAATTGAAGTCGAAATTCCATAGGATTAACATTAAGTCCACGAAATCAAAATGGCGGGTAGACGGGAGCATTAAGAGCGTTTTCTTTACGACTGTACATATCAAACACCTCTAATAATTGTATATAAACTACTCTTTAAGATTAATGTAATCTATTTATAAAAAAACTCGACGTTTAATTGAAAATAAAAATTTCTTAATAAGTCTGCGAAAAAAGTTTTTAGAAATACGATGCAAAACTTCCTCTTAATAATTGAACTTAAATATTTGTAAGATCATAAAACAATCTCAAGCAAAACGCTATATAATAATATGCTCTTCTAAAAATTGTATATTTAGGAATTTCAATTCGCAAGACTTCTTTATTTAAAAATCGTTAATTATAACGCTATGCAACTGAAAGGTAAGGGCATTTATCTGAATGTTAATGCCATCTTTTTGAACAAGGAGCCATAGATTTATTCCAAATTCACTAATGAGTACTTTATCTTTTCGTAATAGTGCTATTTTCATGATTGTCACGCTTATGAAACATACTAAACCATTAACCAGTAATAGATATTCAAAGAAATATTAATGAGGATATTAAAAACGACCTTGAGTCGAAATAGCTCTGTTCTATTTTATTTTTTTTTTGATTTATTCATTATGTAGTTTAAACCGTTTGGATATCGTTCAGAGAGATTTAAATTTTGTTACTTCGTACTTTCGCAACGATATCAGAAATCATTTAACTTGTAGATGTATATAAACATTCGTTTATAGACTCTGACTTCTGAAAAAAACTAAAATATTTTAATTTAGGGATTAAAAAAAAGGGAACTGCTCTTGTTGGTGACGTTGCATTTAATTAATACAGATGCCCTGTTTCTATATGAAACAATTTATTTCTAAATTAATATATTTTTTAAATAGATAATTATTTTTAGATAAGAAAATACACTTAACACTTGCAAAATAAAGTAGAATTATTGACAAGGTGTTAGTTGTACTCTAAATAGTACCCAGGGGCTGATACACGTTAAAACTGTTGAGGTCTCAAATCCTCCCGTTAACATAGTGTGGGAAAACGGTAAGGGAAGGTGTCAACTCAGATGCCGTCCTCGTCGCTTGAACGAGGTTCAAAATTACGAGATCCGTCACCGATACCATTTTTTTTTTAAAAAAAATCCTGCCATGTACATTTTCTTCACTACAAATATATAGTAAGCTTTATTTACTTTTGATTTCGAAATCATGTAATATCTTATGTTCTTTTGTCAATAAATGCCGATTACGAGGGGGATTGTCTCTTGGAGGACCGGTTTATATCTCTAAGCCCCTTGAGTATTCTGCCAATAGCCTTCATGTTGCTTCTAAGTGCGACGTTAATAAACTTTCACAAACAAGCGACAAATAACAAAATATAATTCTAACGAAAATGCAATGCGAAAAACACAGAAGTTGATTGTAAGTATTTAAGTAAATATAAAGCACAATAAATTTTTCGATGAAAGCCCAAATGTAATTTATTCCTATAAAGTCAGAGCACTTCGTATAAATTTTTTTCGTATAAAGATCTAATGCCCTTTAAATATTTAATGTCCCTTTAAATATTTGCATACATTATGATTGGAAACTGTCCATCCAGATGCAGCGGTGATGACTCAACAGATTTCTCTACTTGGACATCGTTACCTCTGCATGAATTAGTATCTTTAAAGCCATGTCTCAATGCCAAGCAGGAGGTTTGGCTTTCGGCGATCTTGAACGGGCTTCGTAGCAATAGTACTTGTAGTTGCGAATTAATTTCACGGCCTGGATTCATTGTTATTCGACGTTCGTTTGAGGACAACTTTCACGTGTACCAATAACATTCCATTACCTGGACATTTTTCAAAATCATTGCACCGATCAGACATGTTATTTCTACTGGAAGAAACATAATTCTACAAAAAAATAATAAATTTGAGAAATACTTACTTCCGTAGATTTTTAAAAAAATGTATTGTTTTCACTATTTAACAGGCAATAGATATTTACATTACATTTTCCTCAAATGACCTCAATTATATTTGACACTATTATGATAAACATATAAAATATGCTTTGGAAACAATTATATAAAAAAAAGTTCCATATTTCTTTTTGACCATTACGACTGGACTGACGCATTCTGATGAGCTTGGGCGTATGATGCCTTCTTTGAGCCATTCTTCTATCTGTTTATTTACTTTTTCTCTTTCCATAACTGCCAATAGGCCTGGTGATTGAAAAACTGGTTCATTATCCTTCAAAATAGTTCGTATGGTTACATCGGTGCTTGCCGTCTTTTCAGGCTTGTAGCTTTCTATCATTTTCATAAGTTTCTTTTTGATCTCAGGATCTTCTATGTGATTTAGTTACGATGTTTTCCGCTAATATCTGCATCAGGAATACTTGATTTTCATATTTAACACATTCTACACCGTTCTTTGTGAAGTTGACTGATGCTGATACCTGAACCTATGACTGCTTCGAACTTCAGTTTTGTTGTAGGTAAAAAGTTAATGCATAGATTTATGCATTAACATGGCAAGGAAGTTATGCCAAGTTAATACATAGATTTCTTCTTCCATCTGAAACTCATGTTCGAATGGTTCTTTCGTAGAGAGTTGAGATTCACCTATGCCAGTTAAGAGAATTTTGTCCTTTTCTCTAGCTTCATTGGATCGATGATTCTACAGCTAGTATTTTCTCGTAGTCGACTGACGGTACTTCCGGTCTCGATAAGCGCAATGATTTTCTTTTTTCTGAACTTTATTTTTTTGGTGCGTAGACTTTCTTGACTGATAGAGGCACAAGTTGCCGTAGGCTTGCTTGTTTCTCTCGTGAAATTCGTTGTTCTCTTCGGCTGGCTTACAATTGGCTCTTTCGCTGCATCGTTGCATCTTCTAAACTTGGAGTAATTCGTTTGAGAGTGATTTAAAAAAATTGGAACTGGAATATCTTTCTCTCCCGAGAATTCGATTTTGGATCCGTTGACTTGATTTCTTTCATAACTTCCGTGACTAGCGGAGTGAGCATCGTGATGTTGATTATAACTATTGATCGCTGCAACTTTTCTACTTGATCTATCCAGCTCGAATTTTCGTGGCGATTCAAATTGTAGAAATTTTTCTGGAGCTCTGAAATCTTGTTTTCCCCTAAAATGCTTATTAACTAACTTTTGATGTAATGTTCTCCTGATGTCTTCATACTGTTTGAACTTTTCTGCTAATTCAGCTGGCGAATTTATCGTTGTCCATTCGTCTAGAAAATGTTGCTTAAAGTCGGTAGGATCTCTACGTTTCATTTGATTTGAGATGATCAGTTTTCTTAATTCTTCACAAAATTTGGCTTTTAACCCTGATGTCCACCCGTCGAAATATGCTGCAAGTTCGCGATAAAAATCGGTCTAAATGTGGCTAAAAACTTTTTGATGCGTGGTAAATAACTGACGAAAATTTTCTGGCGTTAATATAAATCATTTTAGCTGCAATTCCTTTACAGATGTGGCGTTCAAGTTCAATCGATTTCGACAGCAATTAGTACCTTATGTTCTCTATACAATCAAATAAGAGCAACGACTATCTTTGTAAGCGTGCGGTTTAAATTTTCAAAACCAACTCTTCTCTCATTGGTAATTATATGTCGCAAGCACCGAAGTTTATAAACCATTTGATTTTTTATGTATATAAAGAAAACGGACAAAAAATGTTGTCTGTTCTCTAGCTTTTCAATAAAAAACGATATCTGGTTATTTTTTTTCTTTCTTTCTTTTCATTAAGCAGATTAGCATATATATATATATATATATATATATGTATACTCTATAACAAAAAAAGCACCAAGAAGCAGTTGTCCGATGGAGAAAAAATTGGCGAATAAGAAAATTATTTACAGTAGAAAATGATTAGAAATTCAGAAAAAATTAACGATTTATTTCAGAGTTATATAGTTCCAAGGTAACGAGATCAATAAGGTGTTGACCCACCTCTAGACTGGATGCAATAGGCCACAAGACGTGGCGTAGAGTGATAAAACTACCTGATGGTTTCCTGTGGTATTTCTGACAAAATTTGTTCCAATTTTTTGGCTAGGTCATCAACATTCCCTGGTAGATGCAGTCGCCTTCCCATCATATCCCAGACATGCTCGATTGGAGAGAGATCTTGCTGGTAAAAGAAGCATTTCACAAGCTGTTAAACGGATCACAGCAACACGTCCCGTATGTGGTCTGCATTATCTTGCTGAAAAATAAAGGCAGGGTGCTGCAAAAGGAACGGAATCAAAGAGGTCCCAGAATGTCATCGACGTACAGCTGTGCTATAAGTGTGCCTCTAATGACGAGCAAGGAAGTTCGGCTATTAAGAGAAATGGCACCCCAGACCATAACTCCTGATTAAAGGCCTATGTGCAATTGTGAAATTAGAATCGGCACCTGCCCTAGGTCTGCCCGACACCTCCATACACGTCTTTGATGACCGTCATTATACAGTTGGAAGTGGGAAGCGTAGCTAAACACTGTACTTCCCCAGTCAGCATCATTCCAACCTAATCGAGTCAAATACCACTGTCATCTTTCTCGACAGAGTGCAGGCGTAAGTGGCTGGTATCGTAGTGGTTGGCACGAACGTACATTTCGCTCTATCAGCAGTCTGTGAATGGTCATAGTGGACACTCGTTGGGGGGTTGTAAGTCTGATGATTAATAACGGTGAATCAGGCTCTATGAAAGCTGATTTGACAACCACTCTGTCCTCCCGATCAAGTGGCCCTAGGTCAATAGCATCAGAAATCTGCCATTGCTTACCCATTCCTGCTAGCATCTTCTAATCGCCACATCGCTTCAGCCCATATGATAAGCGATTCTCCAATTTGCAATCTTGCCTCTTTCAATCAAAAGGTACGAACTCTTAATTATGACAGTTGCTCGAAAAGAGCTCGAATCCTGCGGCGAGGCTTTTTTCAATTATCAAAAGGTATCCTAAATGGCAATGCAACAGAAAATTTGACCATCCGATTGAGAATTGCTTCTTCTACACAACTGCTTAGTACCTAGCTCCTTTGCGCTGTAGCTCCTACTATATATTCCTTCGACACCAAATTTTAATCATGTACATGTTCGGTCTAATTGTATTTGCATACGAAATTTCATTACAATCGGGCAACTCCCATCTCTTGCATGTCGTTTTTTCTATTATAAAGAGAATATATATAAACGAGGTGTATGTTATATTTGTAAAAAAAAAAAAAAAAACTTGATATTTTTCTCATTTTTTTTACTTTAAATTTTTTTTTGTTTTTACTACGGTTTTTTTTAAAAACAATTTTCCTTTTTTTTTTTGGTATTTTTCATTTTAAAAAATACCGATATTTTAAAAATATCGGTTCACTTTTTGTTGCTTTTTCTTTTAAATTGGATTTAAAAAAATTTTCATTTTGCATTTTTGTGCTATAATCATTTTTTATATTATAGCACAAAAATGCAAATAAAGATTTGTATATTATTTTTAAGATTTGTATATTATTTAGAAGTTGATAATTGCAATGTTTTATTTTGATATGTGTTACAAATTTATTACAATAGATTTTTGGAAATATTTAGGATTTTAAATAATTTTGATTTGAATGAAACGTGTGATTTTTTTACATTAATTAATTGAGAGATGAAAAATACTATAATGATTTGAATGAATATTTGGATATTATGTAAGAAATATTACATACATTTTTTAAATAAAAGTCTAAAATGTGTTTAGTGTAATGAAAGAAAAAGGAAATTTTTTTTGAATGCTTAGTTGTTAATAATATTATATAAATTGAAAGATATATCTTGTATTTAAAGGATCGTATTTCTAGTTTAGATGATTTCTATGCATTAAAGTGTAATATTAAAATGAAGGTGGATAAATGATTTAAATGATAAATAATATTAACAGTAAGTAAATAAATAAAATACTATGCCTGTATCAGGATTGATATTCGAAAAAGTGTGGCACAGTTTTGTTTTCCAAACCGCACTTTTTCAGCAAATATCATATCATTAAACAGTAAAAATGTAATAATACAAACATGTCTTAATACATACAATTTCAATTTAATTCATAATATTTGTTAAGAAAATTTTGAAATTTTTTTTTAAATGACTTGAAGATGCTATACCAAGTGGAAAAACAAACTTGTATTTCTTGTATTTTGTACTTTTTCAATTATCTAACCAGAGATGAATGTCGAAAATATATAAATTATATATCTGATACGGAGTCAGAGTCTTATCATTAGTTTGAATCTCCTGTCACCTAAAAAACGTAAATGACTGACTTATTACACTCAATGTAAAGTTGATCACGTTCCCCTATTCTCTTTTATATGTGGTTTCACCCCACCATTCTTCAATTTTGCATTGTTCAAGTACCAATGCAATTCAAAAATTTGCGGGTCTGGTTCACATTGCTTTGAACATTTTATTGTGTTCGAGTGTTCTATCGATCAATATGCAATTAACTGTAGAAAATGTTAAATGAATCTTTTTTGAAATTTTATATTTGTTTGAATATTATGTTGTTTAATTTTCCAAATGCCACCCACATATCTTGTTAATTATGTATTTTTTACAAACACAAGAATTCATGCTTACAAACTTACTATTGGACAAATTGATCATACATTTATACACTTAAGGACAATATAATT
>BMAW01073049.1:31761-51156 GCA_019974015.1 Nephila pilipes
TATATATATATATATATATATATATATATATATATATATATATTTATATATATATATATATATATATATAATCCAAAACTTTATTAAATCGACAAATTTAATATAAAGCGTAATTTTCCAATATTTCCAAATATTCAAAAGTATTTTTATTTTGTACACCAAAAGCACATTTACAATCATCTATTGAATTTATATATTTTGAACAATTTAGTTTGAAAATACGAGATAAAGAGAACATTGAGTATGGTTTCTTGAACATTTTGTTGAATGTATGAATATGTTTGAAATCGAACCTCAATTTAATTTTACTATGCCACTCTAAAACATGATGCATCAATACAAGATAATGCAATAGGTTCAACTCAGAAATTTTCATAAATAGGAAAATTATTAGTTCCACTCAAATAAAATTGAACTCCTTCAAAGTAACTACCCTAGGAGATAATACAATTATTCCAACGTTCATTTCCGTCGTGCAGGTCGATACTTCGCTGCTAATCGAAAGAAAATGTACACCTTGCAATTCACGAAATCTAATGGGCGAAGCTTTCTCTGCGTCATACTCAAATTATTGTCTCTCTCTCTCAGTTACAGCAGAATAAACCAGTTATTTAGAATTTGACTTGGAACTACACTCTAAAACGAATAACAAAAAAAGACACACCAGGAAGAATTTCCCGATTGTGATGAAATTCCTATGCAGAGATATTTGGTCCGAACATGAAAATGATTAAAATTTGGTGTCCAATGAATGAATACCTGAAGCTACAGCACATCGGAACTGCGCACTCAGCAGGTGTATAGAAGAAGTCTTCCTCAATCGGATGGTCAAATTTTCTGTTGCATTGTGATTTAACAAATGAAAAGATGCTTCGCCGTCGGATTCGAGTTCATTACAGCATTTGTCAGGATTTGAAAGAAGTGAAATCATTGGATTTAAAGAGGCAGGTTGGGCAAATCGGAGAATCTCTCGTCATATGGGTCGAAGCGATTCGGCGATTAGAAGATGCTGACAAGAATTGGTTGGCAAAGGCAGATTTCTGCATCATGATGATAACGTTTGAAATAGGGCCGCAGCACATCGGAAGAACAGATCGATTGTCAGCTGAGCTGTCACAGGGACTGATTCATCGCTATCAAACATCAGACGGGTGTTCCGCTCACGAACACAAACCACGACCCTTCACAAATCACTGATAAAGCGAAATCTATTAGCGTACCGAAATCTACGCCACCTGCCACTCATGTCTGCACACTGCTAAGCTAGATTATGTTAGTACTTGGTTCGATCAGGGTAGAATGATGCTGACTGAAGACATAAAGTGTTTAGCGACGTTCTTCCAACTGCGTCCTGATGATCATTGAAGACGTGTATGTAGACGCCTAAGGCAGCGTGCAGTTCCTGTTTTCATTTTGTACTCCAGACAGGTTTTCAACCAGGAGTTATTGTCTTTGGAGACCATTTTACTTGAATGCCCTTTGATTGTCATTAGAGGCACATCGACGACATTCTGAAAACTGTTTTGCTACCGAAACTTTTGCAGCACTCCATCCTTAATTTTCAGCAAAATAATGCCAGATCACGTTCGGTACGTGTTGCTGTGAACTGTTTTAAAGCTTTTTTAAATACTTCCTTGTCCAGACAGATGTCTTTCTGTTCGAACATGCCTGGGATATGATGGGAAAGTCAACCGCATCTGCCAGGGAAAGTTAATGTTAGTGCGGCAATTGGAGCAAATTTGACAAGAAATGCCACAGGAGACCATCACAGAGCTTTATCACTGAATGACACGTCGCGTGGCTGCTTCCATCCAGGTAAGAGGTCTGACAAAAACTTATACAGCTCGTTAGTTTGTAACTATGTAACTATGAAATAAATTATTCAATTTTAAAACAATTTCTATTCAACACATAATTTTACTTTTGTCTCCATTGGATAAATCGTTTTTGGTGCGTCGTTTTTATGTTATACAGTTCATATATATATATATATATATATATAGAGAAAGAGTATATATATATAAGAGAAAAGAGCATATATATAAGAGCATGCACCAATGGGATGTTAGGTTACCGCATCAATAAATAATTTCGGGAACGTATCGAAACTTGGTATGAAGGTACATATCGGAGAGATATGCAAATGATTAGAAATGCAGCGTGATTGCGCATTACGTATAGCCGGAAGAGGGCGTTTAACTTCGTTCTCCGTGGAGTATAAAACAGGTAACCAAAGCTTGTTTGAGTGTGCTTAATCGTTTACAAAGGAAGAGCTGAGGTACACTTGTTATAACTACGTTTTCAAAGAGAATATGAACATCTGTCGCAGTGTGAGAGGGAGAGAATCATCGTCATAATGGGAGCAGGGTGGACAGGTAGGCCAGTAGCTTGTCAGTTAGGCTTCTCTGATTGTTTTGTGATTAGGTGTTGAGATCAGTGGTTCCGAGATATGTCATTTACACGAAGACCAGGCTCAGGACGCTCTCGACAGACCAGTCGTCGAAAGGACCACCACATCTTAAGAAATGTACGCGTTTAGCCAACTGTTTCATCGGCTGCCATCCATGCACAGTTAGCACCTTCACTAGGGGCCCCTGTGTCTTCTCGAACCATCCGAAGGGACTTTCCTGAAGGAGATTTGGGATCTATGCTCCCATTACGTGTGCGTCCCTTGACATCCACCCATCGATGCCCCCGTTTGGAATGGTGCCGCGCACGATGAAACTGGACAGTAGCGGAATGGAACCAGGTCGTCTTTAGCAACGAATTCATATTCAATCTCGGCAGTGATCAGAATCGTTTTCGTGTGAGGAGACCTCGTGGTGAACGCTGCTATCATGCCTTTGCTTTACAGCGACAGAGCCTACAATACTCAGTCACCCCTATTATTGATCCGCGGACCCATGACAGCCCAGCGGTATGTCCATGACATCTTTCAACCACATTTGTTGCCATTCATGCTGCAATTCCCAAGAACTATTTTTCAACAAGACAATGCTCGGCCTCACACCGGCAAGGGTTCACAAGACTGTCTCTGCACTGTTACTATCCTTCCTTGGCCTGCCAGATCCTCAGATTTGTCTCCAATCGAGCATATCTATGATCATTTGGGACGGCGAGTTGGGCATCCCCCGAGTTTGAACGAACTAGAGGCAAGGTTTCTACAAATATGGAACGAAATATCTCAAGTCATGATACAGAACTTGTATACCTCAATGCCCGATAGTATTGCATCATGCATTCGATCTACAGGGGGGTTCAAAAATGCCTTAAATCCTCCGTTCTTTTTTTTTTTTATCTGAAATAAATAATCCTTTTCTTTGATTTCTAATCATTTACTTATATCAAATTAGTCATTACGTATGTAGAATTTCCTTTCAATTTGACCAATCCTTCTTAGTGAACTAATTTTTTTTATCCATGAGTTTATATATATATATATATATATATATATATATATATATGTGTGTGTGTGTGTGTAGGTGTGGGTGTTTGTGTGTGTAATGATTCAACTTCTATTTGTGATTGTTTTACTGAAAAATGATTTAATGTTCTAATTTCTCATTCTCTGACTTGAAAGTAAAGAGTTCATTCTTATTTCTCAATACAATTCCAAATTATCACTTAATTTATGCAAATACGCACTGCTGAGTTTGAAGTTCTCATGATTGAAGACCTGTATTATTAATTCCTTCAAGACTGTTGCAGGAAAAGAACCCAAAAAGCAGCGCGCAAACCCTGCCAATAATCATCCGACCGTATTTTAATACGTGTAAAGGAGAAAACTCCCTTCTATAAAAAGAAAAGTAGTGAAAAATTCTCTCTTCTGCCCTCTTCCGTGCCCTTGTACTATGCATCGAACGTCATAGTTGTACCTTCAGCCACATGGATGAAGTCCCTCTCTATCTTATTAAAGTGGATTTGGTTTGGTTTTATTAATATCACAATAGAAGTAATACGAGGGCTATTGGTGAAAGACCTCTTAATTTTCAACCTCGGTGAAGTGACGGAAAATTAGATACATGCCTCTTAATTTTGAATCTCAGAGTTGGTACCCCCTTCTCCTAACTTTTATACTACGGTAACGAGGGCAATTTAGGTCCTTTAGGTTTAACGTGCATATGCCACATTTGCACGGCGTGTCTTATGTGGCATCAAAGCTTGAACCCACAACTCAACGAAACAGCCGACCGCAAAACCGAACCCTTAATCATTACTCAACCGCTGCCGCTAGTTGTAGTGGAATAAAAATTGCTAAATTTGAAAATCGCCTCGACTTACAGTATTTAATTTAGTAAATTTCTAAATCATAATTTATGTATATATATATATATATATATATATATATATATATATATATAAATAAATACACACACACACATATTTATATAAATATATATACAGGGTATCCAGCCTTAATGTGACCCAATAGCTAATTCCCGAACTGTAAGGTTTAGATATGCACTTCCAATTTGAAAAATGTCTTAAAAAGGGTAAAGAATGTTTTTACGTGCTTTTCAAACCAAAAAAACCCATTAACAAGAAAGTACAAAAATTAAATTTTTGTACGGTCCCCAGGTCCTATCACTTATATTTAGGAAAAGATACATTCCACAATAACAAAGTAAACACAAAAAGTTTTATTTTATTACAATAAAAACTGACCGAGTTATGCCTATATAAAGTTGAAGCATCTGAATTGCTCAGAAAAAGGTTCGTATATAAATTGAGTTTAGAGAGCAGTAATTCACTATTTACAGAAAGAGCATATAAAGACATCATAGTAATATCAAGACATTGTAGTAAACATCATAGATTGACAATTTGTATTGATTACTGTATGGCAAACAATAAAAGTTAAATTAAAGAAATACAACTTGTACCGAAAAGATTAAAGCAGCTTGTTTTAACAAATAGCAGCAAAAGAATACAGGATTTACCGTTCAAATTATAGCATAACGTGGAATGATGCGCCAATCATGAATCGGCAATCAGGGGCTTTATTTTATCAGAATGACCAAATTAATTTAAATAATGTTCAAAATGACTGCCTGCCGCAGAAATGTAGTACCGAACCCTTTTCAGAAACTCCGCATGTAGCTTCTGCAAGATTATTGGTGTCACAGACCTGCATGCCATACTGATTCGATTGAGTAAATAAGGATTTACTCGTAGATTCACGTTCGTACACTTTGCTTTTTAGGAAGCCCCATAAAAAGAAATCCAGAGGACTTAGGTCGGGTTATCGCGGGAGCCACTCCTGTTGACCTCTGTAGCCGATTATTCGAGTGCCAAATGTCTGCGCCAAAAATGTATATGGTTGCGCACATTTGTATGCGGGTGCACCATCATCCTGGTACAACATGAGTGACAAATCCCGTAAGGAAACTTCATGTTCGAAAAAATCGGCTAATGGTCCAGATAAAATTTCCGTGTAGGATTCTGATGTTAAAGGTCCATCGAAAAACATTGGGCCAATTAAGGTGCTCTTCCATATTCTGCACCACACATTCACAGAGCAACGCACTAGGTGGCGATTCTGTCGTAATAGATGTGGGATTTCGAGGGACCAATAATGCGTATTCTGTGTATTAATAATGCCTTGCCTCGAGAACTGGCATTCATCCGACCACAAAACTTCATTCAAAAAATCTGGATTTTCATCCAGTGTGTTTAACACGAAATTGCAAAATTCAAAACGGCGTCCTGGTCTCCGGGGATTATTTCCTGCGCCTGGACTGGACGATAAGGATATGCACTGTACGTATGTAATATGTTCCACACCGTCGATTTTCAGTAGGAACAAGCCTTTCTGATATCCCAGATACTACTTTCATGATGAGCCAGGAAATATCCTAGAACATCCTCACCGGGTATCCGTACGCTTGATGGTGTGGCACGAGACAAGGGAATACGTCTATGATGACTCCCAATTTTAGCGTTCAACAACACGGGCAATTGTACAATAAGATGAATGTCTTCGACTGGGAAATTTAATGACATAAAGTCTTGCCACCTCTCTCTTATTTTGATTACAATGCCCATACAACAGTACCATTTCGCAGTATTCTTCATTTGTATACACCTCGTTCTCCGATACTAGAATTTGTAATATTTGAATACGACTGTATGCAATTGCAAGCGACTACACAACAGATTCTTAACGTTCGCCATGATCAGTATCGCAGCAAATCAGTCTGCAGCCGCAGCAAATAAGTCTATTTTTTTTAACTGATTTTGAAATGTTTTCTTTGTATCCAAAATATTTTATTAAAACGTTTTTCTGAATTTCACTTGGTGTGTGTGTGTGTGTGTGTGTGTGTCATCAAATTTTCGATCGTTAATTTAACCAACTTCCCATCAAGCTAGAAATCTGAAACCTTGGGAATCGTTCTCACTAGCCTAACAATACGATATTTGGACATTTGCGACAAGTTTTAGCTAGTATTTTCTTCAATAATGCAGTTTATCCCAACCACTTGGCGCGATTTCAAAAATTGGCATCAAACTTGGTGATTTTTTTTGTTTGGCTGAACGTTAAGTCCGTAAAACGGACCAGGGTAGCCACATTTGGCAAAATACTGCCAAATAATTCTTGTCGCCAAGAGTGATTGGGTTAAACTGCATTCCAACCATTTAATTTACCGAATTAATTAATTAATTTTAGTTACTTTTAACGTTTTTATGTATTTCACTTGGTTCGTGTTTCTGTGTGTGTGTGTGTGTCATCAAATTTTCTATCGTTAAATTAACCAACTTCCCATCAAGCTAGAGTTCTGAAATTTCGGGAACCGTTCTTACTTGCCTAACAATGCAATATTTAGATATTTGCGACCAGTTTTAACTAATATTTCAATAATATTTTTTAATAAATTTTGCCACTATATAAAAACGTTGTTTTTAAAAACGTTGGTTTTTATCTCGAATTATTTTGTCTATGTTTTACACGTACACAGAATAAATTTTATTTCTTAAGTACTTAATTATTGTATTATTAACGTAATGTATGTATTTTAAATTTAAAAACGATTTACATACGAATGACGTGCAAGAGCGAAAGTTTCCTGGCAGAGTTCCAATTAATTTCACATTGTAGACGGCCCCTTACTAGCTTCTTAAAAATGGCCGAAAAAATGGATGAAATGTATGATTTTCAAAGTTCCATAACTCGGCCAGTTTTTATCGAAATAAAATGAAACTTTTTGTGTTTACTTTGATTTTATGTACTGCATATTTTCTTAAATATAAGTGATAGGACCTGGGGACCGTATAAAAATTTAATTTTTGTAATTTTCTTGTAAATAGGTTTTTGGTTCGAAAAGTACGTAAAAACATTCTTTACCCTTTTTAAAACATATTTTCAAATTGGAAATATGTTTATATATATATATATATATATATATATATATATATATATATATATATATATATATACATAGATTATTTTGTTACCGAGGTGCTATACATCACTTTTGTTTTTCTTTGAAATTTTTGTTTTTCTTTAATTGTTAAGCTTATGGGTATTTTTCTTCACACAATTTCAAAAGAGAATATTTAGATAAGTTTTATTTTATCCCTAAATTTTGATTAATTTTTACTTAAATAAATTTGGTCCAGTTTAATTTTATCGCAATTAAAAATTTTAAAATCATTATGTAACATATTATATCGAACTATAAAATTGGATTCTTTCCGCATGACGTTTTTGCATTATTTTTCATTAACGCACTTTTTGATTTTAGGTAAAGAATTTTTGCTTCAATAGTATAAATGTTTCCATGTGGAATTATTCAATGTTTCCTCTCTTTGTAATTTTATTTTTCAAAAACTCATTATTTGAATACTATTATTATACATTCATTCAATTATAATAGAAAAATCAGTAAGATTAAAAATTCCATATCATTTGATTGGGAGGGTGGTAGAGATCCCTGCGGCGGAGTACAGGACTAATTAATCCATTTTCCCATATAATAGGGAGATAAATTATTTTTTGGATCAACGGATTAATGGAGAAATGCGAGACCACAATGCACAAGAAATTATGCAAATATTTTATTTCTAGAACTATTTTCAAAAATATTTCTTATATTTAAAAACATACAATACAAATTAGTACTAAGAAAAAGAAAATTTCCAAATACGTTTTGAATTCTCAAATTTTAACCTTACTTTGCAAAAGCTGTTTATTGTTCCGAAGAAAGACAATGCATAATAAGAAAGGATAAGTCAGGACTTTGCGCAAAAGCCTCACTCGGCGAATTTTATAAATATATGGAATTTCAGTTCATCCAGAAATTTTAATAAGCCACATATTAAAACTCAACAATAAGTAGTTGCAAGCAGATTCCAATTTTCATCATGGCAAAATACATGTTACTACTGACGTTCTGTGTTCTTCTGATTACAGATAAATTTTTAATTCAAATATTGTTTTAAATCAATTATATGGTGTTCAGATATTAATTTAAAGCAGAACAGGGGTATGTCAATGTTTTCCATGTCTCTAAACTTCAAAATATCTTGATCAACTTCCAATATTTAAGTCGACCAATTTTGGAGGTGTTTCAAAATTAAATAATATCGTCGATTTTTACACACTTCCAATAATTCGAAAAAAAAAATAGTTCTAATTGGTTAAACTAGAGTAAACGATAAAACGCCAAATATAGTGTACCTTTTCACTTTGGCTAATATATAGTTTAAATTTAGGAGGCAAATAATTATAAATGAATTCCACGCTTGAAAGTTTCTATGTTATTAACTTATTGAATCGTAGCTATAAAGGAAAATCTGACGTTGGCGATATTTGCCTCACGTTGACCGAAACTTAACAAAAAGTTGACCAGAAACAAAGATAAAATACTATAGATTATGTGTGCACAAAAATTACAAGGGAAAAGAATAATGACATGTTGGCTTTTTTGAATTTAAACTTTGTGCAAAAAAGTCATTTGAAGACTTGAAATTTCTTAGATGGATATTCGACTACTTCATGAAATTCACTTTACGTCCTGAAATGTCTAATTGTACATTTTATTAATTTCTTCAATAATTTACACTTTCTAGAAATATTTCCTTTACACCCAGAAAATCATTCAGTTACTAATGCAAAACTTTTAAAAACCTCTAATAACCTTTTTTATTCCCCCCTCATTTCGGATTATATACCGGATTTGAATTTTGGATAGAAATAAAAGAAATTTACGTCTTTCGACCTATTCCTGAATCAGCGTATATAGGAAATATACGATACGTTTATAGTCAGGAAAAATTTATCGATAATTCTTTCGCTTTTATCATAATTTTATAGGCGACACTTTAACCATGACCCCAGACATTTTATAAAAAATCATCTATAGTTTTCCCCAGTACTTAGAATCAAAACGCATTCTACATCCTAGTTTCTTTTAAAAACATTTATAAACGATATATTACTCAGAAGTCTTAAATATCCATTTCCCGAAAAATAGCTACAAAGTCATTGAATCAATCTATAATAATCTGACACAATTCATGAAAATAAAAATAATTCAAAATTTGTAAGAAGATTTGTTACTTTAAATATTAAGAATAAAAAACGCAATTGAGAGACTCTTATCTTAAAATTGATTAAATTTTTATCAAAGATTTAAATTCCAATTATCAGTCATATTTTTATAAACATGCGTGTACTATAGGATAAAATATTCACATGTTTAATTACATGACTTATAAGAAATTTCTTATTCTGAGAATCTGATAATTTTTAATTTCTATTTAAGAAAATTTGTGTAACAATTTTTAAAACAAAATTATAGTATCTTCTACACCAAATTGGTAAATTTCAATATTTTGAGT
Organism: Nephila pilipes; assembly: GCA_019974015.1. Classification (NCBI taxonomy): domain Eukaryota; kingdom Metazoa; phylum Arthropoda; class Arachnida; order Araneae; family Nephilidae; genus Nephila; species Nephila pilipes. The sequence continues at coordinate 41,602 of BMAW01073049.1, forward strand.
ATGAAGCTTTCGCATTCAAGGATATTTAAAATTTCCTATGAGAGTGTATTGAAAAATACCTTTTTTTTCCCTGAAGAAGAAAGATATTATGTATGAATTGTTAGAATTACGTTTATAGCGAAAGCATACACGGGCGCACAAACTGGATACTAGATATGATTACACAAGTTAAGTAACATACAAATGTAGAATTTATGTTTCCTCCGATGAATATGATTTGCAGTTATTAGTAAATTTTATAATTCTTTATAGACTTGCAATTTCATTTTGCATTCACATTCTAGCCATTAGTTTTTAACCGTTTTATGCATTTTCAACTCAGTATGACTCAGTCGCTCAAACATCAACATTACTTATTGTTCCTTTTCATATTTATGTTATCCAGCTTAAATTCTTGCCATAAACTTGAATATTCCACATATCTATAACAAAATATTGTGAAGTATTACCTTTACTTCATGATATTTGATTTAAATATTCCGGACAGTTGAAAAGAAGCACTTTCTTCCCACAAAAGTAAGTTGAAGTGTATTAATTGATAAAAGAAAGCACAAGAAATACGAAGCATTATTTTGCTTAACCATTTGTTTCGATTGCAGTCCATTTACTCCGTTTTAAGACATTTCCAATTAATTAATAGCTTTGAATCTGTTCAATGTGTTTCACCGACATTAACTATGTCATATGGATTCAGAAACGCTGTATGTTTTTATTTTTCTCGTTTTTTTATTTGCAGCATATCATAAATTGACTCTAAAACCAATTATGTAATCAGCAGTTTCAAAATAATTTTAAAACTTTTCGATGCTACATTTATTGGTGCTGTAAAATGAAATATTACAGTTCTTTTTCGTGTAAAGAGTAAATTCAAAATTTCACTCAGTATGCTGTACTCGTTATATACCAATACACGAGTGTCCTTTATTGAAGTTACAACCACTATAATTGTACAAACGGGAATACTTGGTGTATTGTAACAGATATACATCTACAGTACTAACAGACAGCTTACACAAACCTAAGAAAATAAACTGGAGTAAAGTTTTCAGGTATTCAAAAAGGATCGAAAGCACCAGAAACATGGCATTTGATATTTCTGGACTCTTCTTGCTAATACGGATTGTGACTAGCCCATGCAACATAACACATCTCTATGTTAGCTGTGCAATTGAAAATAAAAGGGAAATGTAGCTCGTGCCAAATAATTCCTTTTTCGGAAAATATAAATTTTGGAACTAAGAGAGTCCTCAGAAGGGGTTTGAAGTATGTAAATAAGTCTGTTTAGAATGTTTCAAAATCGCATTTTGGGATATATATACCTTTAATTAGATGTTCCCATAGATCAAAGAATGGCATCTTTTGTAGTCTTCTGCTATAATCCTTAAAGCTTCCTAAATGGTTTACGCTTAGATAAATAGTATATTCTTACCGTATCGTTGTTCTCTCTCAGTAACGCAAGCAAGACATGTAGAATTATGCAGGCGTCCAAAACGATACCTTCGAACACAAAAATTTCCTTTTTTGAATAAGCTCTGTTTCTTTAACGTTATTGGAATTAGAACAGTCCCGAATCTTTCTCCGTATAAGGACGCGTCGAAAATTCTGCATTCTGACACATAATACTCAGCAAAGGGTCGTAGTTTTCATGTGCCCATAAAATAGAGACTCTACTCAGCTATATAAAATGAAAGATGGAAATTGCTAGAGGAAGATGTGACAGTTGGTGTCCCTTTAAATATCTCTACAAATCACGATTGAAAACTGTTGCTCCAGTGTCCGCCGAGATAGCCCAATAGATTTCTCCTCACGCATCGTTACTTCTGCTTCACTTCGCTTCTTGAATGCCTTCTTTGGATACCCAACTGCTGGCCAGGCGCTCGGAAGTGTTCAAAGACTTTTATGGCAACAGTACTTGTAGATTCGAATTGATTTCACAGCCTGTATTGATTACATCTCAAAATTTGTTTGAGTCCACTTTCGAGGGCAACATTAGCATTCGATTTTGGGAGTTTTTTTTAGAATAACCGAAATAATTTCCGTGTTGAATATGACATGGATCAGCCATGTTACTCGCCGTAGTGAAAAGGTAATTCTATAAATGAAATGAACGATCTAGAGAAACAGACACTTTTGTGGATACTTAATTTTTCTTTAAACGCTATCATTTTTTCACAGGCACTAGACATTTACATTGCACATTTCAAAAATCTCTATTATGTATTTCATAATTATGACAGATGTAAAAAAAATATTTTTTTATATTTGTATAAAAAGAAAAACCATTCTTTGGGCGCTCTCTGTACGCTTTGATTTTGTTTCCTGATTTAAAAACAAAAATTTTACTTCCTGATTAATTGTCAGCATAATTATTCTAAATTTTATTCTAAACTGTATTATGACTATTTTTGTAAACCAGGAGAAAATAAATAATTTGATCACATGACTCATAATTCGTTGTGCAAAATCTAATATTTTAGTCCAGTAAAAGAAGAAAATTTGAGAATGCATGAGGAAACCATTTTTTCGACTTTTGGAAAGGATTACATTAAGTACGAGGTATTAAAAAGATAAGTCTTTTTTTTTGAAAAACAATATTTTTATACCTTTCATTAAAGTATAAAGAAACGAAAATAATTCCTACAATTTTCACTTTTCATGTTTTTTTTGCTAAAAATATTTGAAAAAGGCTTCATTTTTTTCAAAAGAATTGCTCATACTAAGAAAAAAAAAAATAAGAATTGATTTTTTTACTTTCGGTTCGATCACAGATCTTTACTCAATCAAAATTTGTCAGATGAATAAAAAAAGTTTTCGAGGTATTGATGAGCTATTTGTACTTATACCGAATGTGTGTGTGTGTTTTAATATATTTCGTAATTGATATTTTTTTAAATACCACTCTAAGTAACATGCGGATAGTTTTAAATTTTTTTTTATTAATTGATAATGAAAGTAAGCCGTTTGAAGATTAATTATGCATTAGCTAATCACATTTTTTCCACTGAATTAATTTTAATTTATGTTCCTTTTTTTCACATTTCTTTTAATTTTTATAAAATCTCCCTCATATTTTCCTCTTTAAATATAGCTTCATATGTATTTAAAATTGTATTACAAAGATTTAATTTATTTAAGGAAATTCTTAGTCAACAAAAGGTTATTCTTTTAGGTGGGGCAATTTGGCGTACTAGATCGCTTTTCAATTTTTTTTAAACATTTTTTTTGTTTTAAATTTAATTGCATGTAGCTGATAGAATATTCAATTTAATATATTATCGTTTACTACAATTTTAATTAAATATTGTTCCTATAATATTTAATTTCATTATTTATCGTTTGCTTTACTTTTCAATTTTTTTTAGTTTAAATATATTCAATTTAGTAACTTATCGTTCTCTTTAATTTTAATTACATTTAGCTTAAATATATTTAATTTAAAATTTTATTGTTTCCTTTGATTTTAATATCTGAAAATTTACTACTGTGCACCTCTCGACGTTTCATCACTTACTTTAAATCCCATATTTAATTCAGTAATTTAATAATATTTATAAAAAAAGGAGCACCTTGGGTTGTTACATCTATTGATTGTCAAACATTATTTCGAACATTTTGATTCTTTTTTTCTTTGTAAATGTTTTATTTTAAAAAAAATTCTCTTTTGATAGAATTGTGCTTAGATTTTCTCTTTTGTCTTTTTCATCACATTTTTACTGTTGATAACTAATACATACTTTTGTGTAAATTGAACTATAAAAATGAATTTGTATGCATAAATACAAATAAGCACTTCTACTCTTTTTCCCGATGAATATTTATTACCTTGTTAGGAAGAATTATAAATTTAACTGCATTTTTATATTGAGTCGAAAATTCTAACTACGATTTGATCCTAATTCTAACAAAATTTAAAATGAATGTCTCCTTACTTTCATTTGCTTTTTAATTCAAAGTAGCGGATCAAGTAGCAAATACAAATACCAAGAGCTATCTTAGTATTTTTTTTTTATTTAAAAAAAATTTCCGCTATTTTGTTAGCCACCCAATTGGTAATTTTTTCAGGTTGAGTGTTTTGGCGTACTAGATCACTTTTCAATTTCTTATCGTAAGCTTCAATTTTAATTACATTTAGCCTAAATGACTTGAATTTAATGATTTATCGTTAGTTTTAATTTTAATATCGGAAAGGTTTTCTCCATTTCTCGATATTTCATCGCTTTATTTTATTATGATATTTAATTAAATAATTTAGTTATAATTATAAAAATATCGCACCTTGGGGGACTAAATATATTATTTGCAAATCTTAGCATAGAAATTTTATCAATTTTGTTTTTCTGTAAAATTTACTTCTGTGTGTTTGAAACGAATTAGGTAATACTTTTAGAGATTTCTGAGAATCTTAATTCAACCAGATAGCTCCTTTTTTCTTCAAAATTGCTTTTTCATTTTTCAAATTTCTTAAATTTAAGTATCAGAAACATAAACAAATAATCAACTTTAATTCAAAATGAATATGATGTGAAATCTTGGAAGAATGTGTAATTACACATTGTTTCGAATTATAAGAATGCAAATATTTGTAGATCTTTTCAATTCGTTGATCTTATGAACCACCCAAAGAGCTATTGTTGTAGTTGGTGCGTTTTGGTATACAGATCACTTTTTAAATTAGGATCGTTTGCTTTAATTTTAATAACGTTTATCTTAAATATATTCAATCTAATAGTTTATCGTTTGCTTTAATTTTAATATCACGTAGCTGATATAATATTTAATTTAATAAGTTATCGGTTGCTTTAATTTTAAGATCCTTTAGCTTAAATATATTAATTTTAATAATTTTTTCATTTACTTTAATTTTAAAATCGGAAATACTTTTAAGAAATTAAATAAAATTTATCAACAATACAGTTGTCATAAGAATCAGCTTAATTATACCCTTTAAACTGGGAAATTTATTTTCATCTCCATTATAAATAATGCAAGCGGTAAGCATATTTTAAAATTTATTACAGCAATACATTTCCTTAGTTTACATTATGTCGTGAATTTCTGCGTTTTGCATGTAAAATTATTAAGTCATAAGTGTACTACTTCGTAAAACAAAATTTTCAGTGAAATATTGCTTATGAATGTTGCACTGAGAAGATACACTAGAGCAATAGATGACGGACCTTGTAATTTTGAACCTCTGCCAAGTGCGGAGGATGACGCCTGAGCTGGAAACTTCCACCACAAACTGCTACACAACACCACGGTAGAACCAGAGTCTTCGACCAGATTTTTCGTGCGTCAATCATATGATCAGATGGTTAGTGGCATAAGGGTTCGTACCCACGATTTGAAGGAAACAAAGCGCGAATTCGGGGCATGACCAATAAGGTACCACGGGCAGAACATTTTCACAAATAAACTCTTAGAACTATTTGAAGTATCCGCCAGTGACCGGGAATAACTCTGAGCGAATGATTCATTTAGGAGGAGGATGTTAATTTTTTTTCAATATGTTCAAAAGATTGTGATTTTCCTCTTATATTAGCTATAGTAGCATTGTGCAAAATTCATATACATCCAATTCCTTTTTTTTATGCCATTTTAAAATAATAATATTCATCAATATTCTTTTTTAAAATAATTTTTTGTTCCAACACGTATCCCCAATTTATTTCTCTAAATATTCAAATGCTGTTTTTATCGCATAATACCTCCTCTTTGATTCAATAACGCGATCAGGGTATTATAGTAGCATTTAAAACGCACTACAGATAGCAAACATTTAAATATATTTTAGACTCAGTGGAAGAAAGAAATTTGACTGCTGTGGAAGCATGGGGAAAGCTTACGATTATAGATTGCTTACACATGCCTCTTTTGCCAACAAACAGTTGTTCCAATCGACCTTAAATGCTTGTTGGAAAGCACTTTTGCTAGCATGCGTCAAAAGTTTACATTTCGTAGAACAAATATCAGCTGTGAGTTCTGAAATTATAAATCTATCCAAAGCAGTTGGTGGTGAAGGTTTTAACAATATGCAAACAGCTGACATCGAAGAATTGATGCCAGAAAGTCTTTTGGATGAGGACGATTTAATGGATTTAATGGAATTTTATGATAATAAATGTATATAATGACAAAGTCGATACCACTAAAGAAATTAATTTTCAAAAATATGACATAATAAATTTACTTTAATTTTTTTTTATTACATTGAAGTGGAACAAACATAAAAATTAAATATTTTTTTTTTAATATTGGATTTATGCATTTCCTTACGTCAATTATTCTTTGCTACTCAAGGAGCTATTGTTTTCGATAGATACCTTTTCGCGTACCACATCACTTTTTAATTTTATTTCATGATCATACATAGTTATATTGTTATAATTATTAAAATTAAATGGTATACTTCCAATAAAATTAAGACTAATAATTTATTTGTATATAGGTTACTCGTTAATTAACTATAGAAATTAATTAGATAATCATGAATTAAACGGTGGTTATCAATTCGTTTGTGCGTTTCACCGCATTTGCTGGTGAATTTTGAATCTTTCGCCACTGTAGTTATCTTTTTATGTGAATAAAACTATAAACATTTAAAATCCATTTAATTTCGATATTATTTAACTTCCTTATATTTACTATTATATCATATTTTCCAAAGTAAAGGAAAGTGCAAGTATGCAGACGAAAAAAGAAATTTTAAAAAAGTATGGGGAGAAGACTACGCATTCGCAGAGAAAAGTGTTAAAACTATCTTCCTAATTTGGAATTCGACAGTCAATAACATTAAGGGAGGGAAATTAAAAGGTTACGAGAAAAAAAAACATCTAAATATCCTACAAAATCAGAGTTTTCAATTAAAAAACTACAATCGTTCAAATCTTCAAATAATAATCAAGACAATTTCAAGACAAAATTTATTGAAACTAATAAAAATGAAGCAAAAGTAGATTTAAAATAGCTTGTAGCATCTCGCACACAAAACATCTGTATACTGATGGGACTTTTATTAAGCACAATAATATTGATGCAAAAGTTAATAAATAGGATCTCAATATACTAATTTTTTTAAATTAATAAGCGACATTTCAGTTTCAAGGCATGCATTTGAACGTAATCTCAGAAATAACACTATATATACGAAATAAATTTCATGAGGATAGAAAAAAATGTGCATTTAGCGCATTGTGCATTTTGTGTGAAGCATTTAGTTTAGCACTTGTTAAATTAACCTATTTTACTGATCAGCTTCAAACAACCGTTTTTTATTTGATGACTGTTTGAAGATGGAGTAATACGATACAGAGGATTTTAGATTTAATTTCATTAAAAATATCACTCGAGGCGTCGATATAAAGGAAACTTTTCATGTTGCCCTTAAAAATTTTTACAAAGTTAATTAGTGTAGCAACAGATGGGACAACAGCAATGGTTATTGAAAATGTGGAACTAATTGATAATTTGAAAAAAAAAAGGAATAATTCCGGATTTCACTCCAATCTATTCTATTACGCGTAGGGAACATCTCATAGCCAAAAATTTTAATTTTCAACGCGTGTTTACTCTGGTCATTAAATTTGGAATTTTTATTCGAATCAACCACCGTCAGTTTCAGAATTCCATTGATTCACTCGATTTAAATGAAGAAATAAGTGATTGGTCGTTGTACTGCAAAGTTATGTGGTTATCAACGTACGATAAACAGGAGTGTAGTTATGTTGGAACCGGTCATTGCCTTTCTAGATGAAAATAAATGCATTAATATCGGCAATTAAAACATAAAGTCTGGATCTATGATTTAATGTTTTCTCCTATAAAACGGCGCAATTAGAAAAATTGAATTCATTCCTGCATGATAAGGACAAGAATAAATCAGGATTAAGTCAGAGCATCTTTTGTCTCAAAAGAAAACTCCCAAGGTGCTAGGTGCAGCTCCCGAGCTTTTCAAGTAGGTAACTTTCATTCTTGTAGCAAAAAGTCTGGCAACCCTGCTATATAAGAATGTTTTTATATACTTTTTTTATCCCAATGTTCCCAAGTTAATGGGAAATGTCAAGCGTATCACGCGGTTTAAGTAAAAACCAGTTTATCTGAAAAAGGACTATAAAAGTATCGTATATCCCATTTAAACACATTAATATTTTCACTCATTTGAGTTAAAATACGTGAAATACATATCATTTTAACAGCAAACATAGAATGAGATAAATAATATATTTTTTTTGCTTTCGAATCAGTGGCGTTTAGCTCGTGTTAAACATTTTACATTATTGCTTTCTGTTGTCAAAATTGTTCTTTTTATGATGCATAGAGTAAAGATAAATGCCAGCATGTGAATACGGTATCACGGTGACCATTATACCATACATTAAAAAACTTGCGAAATAATCATTTAGTATAGTATCGGTGATAATATCCGGTGCCTTCAGGTAAAATCTTCCAACATCTCCATTAACCAGATGATGAAATGAATGCCTCCTAGATATATTAAAATACTTCAAGTACTGTAAAATAAATGGACTGATCAAAATGAAAATGGGAATTCAACATCAGAATGGTCCAACAGCTGCCATATTTTCAAGTCAATAACTTGAAGTCGGTAACGGGCCTTTAACTACACATCCAGAAATTGAAAAAATCATCTTCCTATCTAATTTCTGAAACATAGTAAATTGAAAAGAAGAATGAGTAGAAAAGCTATTCGGTAGCATCAAAATAAATTATACAAATCACGCACGGTTGAGTGAGAGTGTTACTCTAGAGGTTAAAAATATCGACACACCCGATATGAACATTCTTCTAAACACATTCTTAGGTGAAACAGTGGCATAAAAATCTAATGACTCCGTGATGTACCGAAGTGAAGAAATTAATTTTTCAATAGAATTTCTAAATTGACTCTATATTCCCGAATTACATCAAACTTTCTAAATTTGAAAATTCGAGGGCCAGTTACATTACTTTGAAATATCAGTCAGTTATGCTATGGTACACTACTACTAGTTAAAAATTGATAAATAATCTAAATAACGCAACAAATATGATATTACCTCATAAAAGTGAAGACTTACTATTTCTACGGATTCCACTCATTCTGACAGATGTAGTGTTCAATCGATTTCGACAGCAATTAGTGCCTTACGTTCGCTAGTACAATCAATAAAGCGCAACGACCAACTTTGTAAGTGTGCGGTTTGGATTTAGAAAACCAATGCTTCTCTCATGGGTAATTATATGTCGCAATCACCGGAGTTTGTAAATCATTTGATTTTTATCTATGTAAAGAAAACGGACAAACAAAAAGAATGTTATCTGTTCTCCAGTTTTTCAATAAAAAAAATCCATATTTGGTTAATTTTTTCTTTCTTTTTTTCATTACATAGCTTTGAAACATAGATGCAAAAAATGGTAATAAATAGGCTGAATCGCTTACTCCATGAATCTATGTTCACTGGAACATATTTAAATAATGCCCTAATAATTAATATCAGATTGAGCCTCAGAGAAACAAGGCTGGGTTAAGCTAGTACATATATATATATATATATA
>BMAW01073055.1:6012-52947 GCA_019974015.1 Nephila pilipes
CTCGGGAGTTATTGATCGATAAGTTATATATATATATATATATATATATATATATATATATATAAATAAGGTAATTTTTACATTACTCACCTTTTTCCTCACATCCCGAATGATGTTTCTATTAGTCGTCGAACTAAAGGACTCATTTTCTCCCAGGTGTATTTGTAATTTGCTCGAATTTTTTTTTTATGCGTTTAGGTAATTTTTTGTACCCATCCGTGAATACGTTGAACCTCCTTTGCAAATATCAAGAACAAATTTTTGCGTTTTAGGTATTAGAATGACATTTTTCCAAATTTCAATATAATTTCAGTTCTATAGCTCTTTTTCACGTCTAAAATATTACCCCCTTCTGGAAATCAAAAATTGGTATCTTGAAGAAAACAGAATCCTTAAATTGGATTATTAAAATACAGTGGGTTAGCAAAATAGCAATTTTTAAAAAATGTATACACAATTTTGTGACCCCGAAATTGTGAGTTATATCGTAAAAGTTTTGTTTATTAGAATATTATCGTTTCTTCATTTTTGTTTGTTAGTCTAATTGCATTTTATCGTTCAAATACATTTTCAGCTTAAGGGGACTCAGTACCATTTGAACAATTTTCTCTATTTATGCATTTAAAATTATGTCTTCGCATGTCATAAACGAGTATTATTTATATGAAAAAAAGATTTCAGATGGAAATTTGAATATATTGTTGGCAACAATTTTAAAAATATAAATATAAATATAAAACTTATTTTGAAAATTTTAAATCAGTACTCCTCCTATATCCATTAATATTTTAATATGAACTTTTTTGTGAAATTCTCAATAAAATTTAAACAAATTTTAGAATTGACTTTAAAATAACATCCTTCGTTTGGGAGAAAAGGAAAAATTGAAATGTACGTTAAATTTGAGCAAAATCCCGATATCCTATACAATTTTATTTTTTAAATAATACTATATTAAAATTCCTTTCATTGCAAAATGAATACTTTTGAATGTTCCTGTGTTACATATAATGCAATAATTTTGTTACATGCATTATATGTCACACAGAAGACAAATTTGCAGTTATTGGCAAATATTTGTTGGAGGAATTGATGTATTGATGCATTGAAAAATCACAAACTGAGAACACCCGTTTTAAAGTTTAAAGCTTTGAAAGAAATTATAATGTACTCCAATTAATTTAAAATGCCATTTTAAACCCATGTACTATATGATTTTAATAGTAAATGCATATTCATATGATTCCAATACTCATATTTTCAGTAATTGACCACTTTTTTCAAAATATATTAATTCCAAAAACTAAAACAACTGATACTGTTTGGAGAGATTATAATAATAAAAATAAAGTCATTTTTAAATCATTTTGCTTCGCATAACATCAAAATATTATATTGGTAGGAAATTCTATAACAAATAAGAACAAAAATTATGAAATTAATAATACAAAACATAATTAGAATTAACTCAAATACACTACGAACGAAACACGGCATATCAATAAACCACTCATAAAGAAAATTTAAGATATCCGACTAAGCTTTTGTGTATGTGTGAAAATGTCATTTTCAGTCAAAAATCACATTTTCTTTTTATTTTACCATTTTAAAATTCAAATAATTAGCTATCTAAATCTCTTTTAGACTCTGCGATAATCAAGAAAAAGTTATAGGTGTTACCACATTTGTAAAAAAAAAAAGAAAGAAAGAAAAAGTCTTGAAGTAGAGAGAGCGAAACCCGAAGTTAGCTCCTGAACACACTTTTTAAAGGTAATTTTCGCAGTTTCATCTTATTATACAATTAAAGTGAATTTCCAATATTTTTCCTTTGTTTCATGGATTGGCAATAATTTCTATATTTAAATTCGGCTTATGCGGTTAGCAACAAAAATAATCTTGTTTGGATTTGTGAACTACAAATCTTTCTTCTGAATTTCTTCAAAACTTTTAATTTCTTTCGCCTTAATTGAGGAGTTTTTTAATCGTTAACTGTTGTTTTATCATTCCTTTGTTTATTTTACGTACTTATTATGGATAATTGGGGAAATAAATTAACTTCTCACTAAAGAAAGTTTGCTGATAACCAGTGGCGACTCTTAGCTAAAATTAATGGGAATGCAACTGCGGAAAAGTTTTGATATTTGTTTCAAAAAAAATTTTGTGAAAGGAAACAAACATATATAAAACAGAAATTTATTCAGAAACTTAATGATATCCTAAAAGATCAAAATCAAATATTTACTTATTTTAACCTCAAATGTTGCAATTTTAACTTAATCTGTTTATTTTGAAAATGAAATCCAATCTTGTTTTAAATTGCGCAAAAAAATAAATTAATTTCTCCTTGATCTCTGGATGATAACTGACGAAATTTTTCTCCTTTCAACTCGAATTCATGGTGCTTCTTAGAAAAGTTTTTAATCCTTTCATTGGTAAAAAGCAGCGTTCTACCTCCAATGTAGTTAGTCATGGGAACTGTCAAAAGGACTCTTATCAGTTTACTAGAAACATCATCTAGATTATTTTCCAAGATAAATTTCCTCCGCTCAATTATTTTGTAATATTCATGAAATCAGACCTACAATAGAATACTTTTAGTTAATTTCAAACTATTCTTTGTCAATCACTGGATATACTTCAGTGATCAGTACTATCTCTTCTGTAAGATGTTCATTCCTAAAACTAGAGAAGCATTTCTTGTTGAACAATTTTACTGCTACCAATGCTGAATGTCTTTAGCGAAAGTACGAACTAAAAGGCCTTTCAGTAACTTATGTTTATTTTACAGAGAACGGCACAAAACATACATAAAACGTTCGGCTTCTGCTTATACATCAAGAAGTTCTAATAGCACGATCATATCAAAATCATTCTTTTCTATCGTAAAATTTAATGAACTGATTTTTTGTTATACATAATGCTATATCAAAATTCTGTTTTGTAATATATCAAATAGGATATCTATGACTGTGCAAATATTTGATGAGAAACTGCTAACAAAAAATTAAATTCAAAATCTATTAAATAGACCCCTTACAGTAACTGTTGCAATATAATCTCATTTTTCTGGATTTTCAAACACATTGTGCAACAAAAGTTCTGATTCTTTTTTATATTCCAAAGAGCAGTTCACAATCCTGTTTGTATATATATTTCCATCTAAAAATGTGGCTGGTGAAAAACGCTTTTTAAGTTTTTTAAAACATGGGCGGGCGGTTTTGGTTAGGGGGCCACTTTGTGGAAGCGAAGGTCTGAGACGAGACACGTCTTTTAAAATGATTGCATTCATTAATTAACTTTGCACTTGTTATTGCATTCATTAATTAACTTTGCACTTGTTATTGCATTCTGTTTGTCTGGCAGGCAGACCTAGTTTTGCTTTGAATGATTTTACGCGCAGGAAAGAAATCTCAGATCAAGGCGGATTTTTCTGACTGCCATGGCGGGTCATTTTTTCCACCTCTGCTCTAAGGTATTGTTCCCAAACTTTTTCGTGTCGCGGTGCTCATTTTTATTTAAATTTTCCGAGGTATTCTACTCTACGTAAATGTACGACTAATAACAAAGTAAGAGATAAAAATATTTAAAACTTGCGCGTATCTGCATTATTGAACAACTTTTTTCATTTTTCTGTTATAACACTTTATTTATTTATAACGCATACATTACTAATTTCATTGAGTACTTAATGGGTTTGGATGAGCTTGTGAATCACAGAATATTTTCTCAAACTATTGATTCATACTGAACACTGCTACTTTCACTACTTTTTCCATGATGAGTTTTGTTCGAAACTTGCAATTTATCACTACGACCTCTAAAAATCCAGCTTCGCGGAAATACAACGTCGAAAATGGGATTAAAATCATTTAAGCTTTATCACTTATAAGAGGATATTTATTCTTTTATAGAAATCCCAAATTCTGTCATTTCCATGCTGCAAAATATTGCTTTCGAAATTTTGTCGTAAGACAAGTCGATAAAATTTTCTTTTGCAGCAATAAATTCAGATGGAGCACTAGAGTTAAATGTGGATCTTGATTCCATACAAACTTAAGGAAATTTTATTTTTGAAAGTTTTTCTCAACCATTTAATTAGCAGTGATGAAATGGTTCAATTCAAAAGTGATTCCTAATGACTCCGGATATATCAAGTTCATTTGACGTCAAACATTTCTGTAATATTGAAAAACAATCCTTGCCTGCACCTTCCCTCAATTTTTTTCTTTTGAATACATTTATTTTTTTAAATGAAAGCTGGATTTTTTTTCATTCGCTTCAAAAAGTGTAAGTTTTTCTCCTGAAGAAAAATATTGATGGAATTTTGCTTTTAAAAATAGTAAAACTGGCATAAGTATTCAAGTTATATTAAAAAATTTGCATCGCCTAAATATTCGAGAACTTGTGTCTTTCCTCAGGAAAATGAAAATTTCCTGTCACAGTTCAAAGGCATTACAATATTACCACAAAACAAAAACAATTACTTCAAGAGAACCATCGTGTAATTCTGTAATGTAACAAAGACGAGTTTTCGGTTCCTATATCCTCACATAGGTTTTTGAAAACCTTTGCCTTCAATATGCTAGTTTTATAGAATTTGCTGCAATATCTTCACCTTCTTACACCCTCTTCAACTTCTTACACCTCCTTACAAGAGTCGGATGCTTAAACGCAAGCGCTTCCCTGTGTATAATAGAATGGGTGATCACTGCAGCAGGAACTTTGCTTCAAATAAATGCCTGTAATTCTCCAAAGCAGTCAGACATGGAACACTCTCCATCAGTAAAGACACCAACCCTCTTAGTCCAATTTCATTTATTTTCAGATATAATTGTATGAAAGATTTCGAACAAGACTCGATCCTTTACAGTAACATATTTATAAAAGAGAAGATCTTCTGCCCCTCTATAAAACGTGAATAGTATACTATTACTTATTGTCCGTGGCCTCATCTACCTGCAATCCATTCCCTTGACTTTTTCAATTAATTGATTGTTGATGTCTTCCGCTATATGTTGTTGTACTCTGCGAATAATTACGTTATTGAACAAAGGTCCTCTTGAAAGCAGTTTTCCAGAAATCTCACCAACCAGGATGCTCTTCATATCTGCAGAAGATGGTAGAATAAGTTCTGCGATTGTATGGGAGGGGGGTTCTTACATTGCGCGATTCTGTAAACTCCCTTGTAAGATGCTTGCAAAGCTTTGTTTGGGATTGATGCAGTTTTGAAAAATTATTCCTTTGTTATTTCAGCTTTTTCAATTTCCTGGTGAAGAAACTATGAGGTTTTTCAACAATATAGCGGTGAATAGCTTTTAAAGGGCGCCTCAATTAACTTGGACACATAAATTCTGGTACTAACACTTTGACAAGCAATGCATTTGGGGGCACTCTTCACCATTAATTTCGCCGAATTAAAACCATACTCTAAATCAGGGGTCGCCAAAGTGGTCTATATAGACCCCTAGGGGTCTATTTAACAACAGTAGGGGGTCTATCTGACCCAAGGGGTCGAATGGGGTCTATTGGGACTCGAAGGAAAAACAGTTCTTAATACGCAAATCACACATATCTAACTGCGTACGTAAAAATTTAAAATATTTTTATAATTGACTTAATATTATATTCTTTATAGAAAATAAAATAATAGTTAGATGATTGTCTAGAGGTGTATGCTTGCAACGGCTCGTCAATTTATTTGACTCCACGACAGAATTTCTGAACGAAATAAATCCTGTTCTAAGCAATGAACTCCAAAACAATAAGAACCATATTTTTTATTTAGCAGACTTATTTGGAAAATTTAATGACGTTCAAACAAAACTGCAAGGAAAAGATGTAACAATTATCCAAGCTCGGACTATACTGTTAGGCTTCCAAGTAAAGTTAAATTTATTTAGATCTGAATTGCTACGTAAGGATTATAAGTATTTTTCAAATCTGCAACAATTAAAAATTAAAGAAGAAGACTTGGAAATATTTAAAAATCATCTTCAAAAATTAAGCGACGATTTTAAACTGCGCTTTGTTGATTTGGAAAACATCGACATCCCTGATTGGATTATTGCGCAATTTTCGGCGCAAATTGATAACGTCGACATCAACATACAAGATGAGCTTGCTGAACTATTGTCCGATCTTGAAGCAAAAACGCTTATTAAAAATTTGACAATACATAAATTTTGGACTAATATAAATATAAAGCAAAAAGACGTGAAACTTTACGAAATGGCTCAGCCATTTATGCTGGCGTTTCCAAGTTCGTATATGGTTGAAGCCGGTTTCAGTCACGTTAATTCAATTTTAACTAAAAACAGAAATAAATTAAATGTGGAGCTTCGAGGGGATTTACGGTTAAAATTGACTAATTTCGAACCCAATATAGCGAACCTTGCCAAGAAACACCAGGCACACTCATCTCATTAAGAAGTAAAAAAATCTATAGCTACTTTACTTACTGTTTCTGATTTATTAAATATTTAGACTAATATATAGTTTGATTTTAATTATCTGAAAATTACCTTTGTGGGGGTCTATGGAGATTTCGAAAAACTATATAGGGGGCGATGATCAAAAAAGTTTGGCGACCCCTGCTCTAAATAATCGTCATCATATTTATGACATTTTCTTTTCATCACAATCGTTCTTCTGGTCGAGGGAATACTTTCATTATCTGCACTTTCACTTTTATTGCTATCCAAAAACTGATCCATCATCAAAAATACAAAAGTAAAAAATTAAAAATCTACTTTTCAGACACAATACCTTCGGCATTACCTTCAAAAGGTACATCTATAAGTCCAGCTGGGATTCATAAAGGTAAGTATAGTCACCTCCAGAAGAATCTATCTACCTGCTGAAAGGAAAAATTCACTATTCCTCATCTTTACGTTATACATGTGAATCTACGGGGGGGGGGGGGGGGGTTCAGAACACTCGAGCCTAAGGTTATACTATTCTGTTAACGTTGTCTCTGGAACCGAAAAAATATAACCTACTTGAATTTAGTTTTCTTACTTAACACATCTGGGGGATCGTCGTAAATGTCCTTCCTATTCTACACGAAATCTTTTGTCTCATCCTTTGTCGATATTTATGTAATCTGCTTAAAGACACAGAATGTAACATATTTTATAATCAGGTGTTACGGATACTCTTACGTCTTAGAAAAACATTAATGGAGTAAGGGGGGGGGTAGTCCTCTATTTCATCTGAGTTACTATTATCGTCACAGATAAATGCATTCATTTCTTCAAGATTCAAACATATCTTTTAAAAATTCTGTCAAGTATCATTTTAAGAATTTTTTTGATTAAACGAATTACTCTTTTTCACCAGCCTCCCCACCATTGTACAGTTGAGGAATAAAACTTCCAAACAATTTTAAGAATGGTTGTTCAGTCCGCTGTCTCTTTTTGTATTAAACTAGAGGAGTTTATTGTAAAGCAGCTAGAAGGCGCTCTTCTCCCTCGGAATCAGAGAGAGTTCTTAGTTTTTTAGGATTCGACTGGATGTGAAACGGTACAGTCGTTGATTCGCATAAAGATGCGAGATCCAATATAGTTTGAAATCAATAAATATTATTTTAGGTTTAAATGGTCCGTCGTAGTTAATTGAGTGAAATTTAATTACTGATAGTTGTAACAATGGTACTAAATTGAGATATTGTGACCCAGTTGATGGCGTAAATTTTTAGATGGTTTACACTGCGCGCGATAAATCTTCTCAAAAGTTTGTAAGCAATTATCCATTGATAATGGAGTACTCGTAACTAATTCCAGATGTAGTTCTCCATATATAGCACAAGTCATTGACCAAAAATTTTGTTCTTTTATGATTAGAGGCCTGATACCGATTATTTCAGAAATAACATCCTCGTTTATGCGATCTTCAAGAGGAGTACCTTCAGATGATGCCTTTGATTTGGCATCTGATCTTCGACTTTTCACACAAGTCTGTTTATAAACGGTCTTTCTGTACTTAAAGATCCAAAAGTCTTATAAGAATTTGGACTACTGCATGTTCTAAGCGTGAGTGTCAGAATGCATAATTTTTTTCTATTAGAGTACGAGGTGTGGATATTAAATAACAAGGCTGACGATTCTACAGAAGTACGCATGCGCCAAACGTCAACGACCGACAGCTGCTTAGCGTGAAGCCTTCTCTTTCGAACACAGTGCCTTTCACTTTTGTGGGCAAATCCGTATAGCCATAGCCTTCGTTCACATTAGAGCTATTTTTTGTTTCATTGGAAAAATGATAAGTGTAACAACAGAGTAACAAAATGTTGTGAAATTTCGCATGAAATTTGGAAAAGTATCTTCTGAAACCTAATTTATTGAGGGAAGTGTATGACAATGAATGTTTATCGCGTGCACGTGCATTAGAGGGGCTTAAGTGTTTTCAAGATGGCCGAGAAGACGTTGCAGATGATTCACTCCCGGTTCGCCCTTTCACGTTAAAAACGTATGACGACAATATCGAAACAATCGGTAATCTATTTCAACCTGATCGTCAGTTACGTATTCGTGCGATTGCTGAGACTGTAAGAATTGACAAAGAATTGGTACGGCAAATTTTACATTACAATTTTAACATGCGAAAAGTGTGTGCCCAAATGATGCCTGTAATTATCATACTTGAATAACAAGAAGCTCGCAAAAATGTTTGTACTGACGCTTTGAATGCCATTGAAAATGACCCAAACTTATTGGAAAGAAATGTAAATGCATCACAAATCGTGGTTTTTTACTTATGATCCTTAAACGAAGCGTCAATCAATGCAGTTACAGATGGTTAGAGTGTAGGATAGATGCAAGAAAAATTTCTATAAAAACTAAACAAATATATTTGAAACAAAGTAAGAAATGAACAAGTGACGCATTATTAGGCTATTTTTGCCTACTAAACCTACACTTTGGCTTCTCGCCTGCCACAGTGCTTAAAATCAACGCCCCTTTTGAGCTCATCGTGCACAAGCAGCGCCCTTTGACAGAATGACGGCATAATGGCGTGGTAATTATGTAGTACTCCCACCTGAACTCCCATGAGTTGACTTGCCATTCATTCCCAATCAAATTTACATCCGTGAAACCTATTAAATTACTTAAAGACAAATACATTGAACATTACATCGTAGTACAAATGATAAAAATCACTTCATACATAATCTCACAAAGCTCATAAAATGTATTAAAGGAATATAAAATGAAATATTATTTAAAGATTGATATTCAAAATGTATAAGCACAATTTCAACTACCACTAAAATTGCGAGAAAAATGATAATTTCACTAAACTGGGCGCTTGATGTTTCCTCTTCGCTGACGCTCGTCAGTTTTTCTTATGTATGTATGTTTCCTCTAGAAGTTTTGATGATAAAAGGACGAATATTTCCCTCTCGCACTGGATACAGCTCCAAAATCTTTCCTAGCATCCACATCTTTCTCGGATAACGCTCATCATTAATTAAAACTATATCATTAACTCAAAATGAAACAATTTTACCTGTTTGTGGAGAAATATATCCTGATCTTAGATTTAGTAAATATTCCTTCCTCCACCTGTTCCAGAAAGGATTTAAAATAGTTTGCTGATATTTAAATTTCTTAATCAAAGAATTTCTACTAATACTTGAATCTTCAATTTTATGTTTTGTTTCAGGTAAAGACGCTAATCTTTTACTAACTACGAAATTAGAGGGGGAGAATGGAGAGGGCTTTGAAGGGTGGCTGTACACATCACACATGTGTGATAGGCTTGGAATTAACCATGGCTTCAATCTCAAGCAAACCGTTTCCAATTGTTTAAGAGAGAGCGAAGATCTATCAGCAACTTTCCTTAAACAAGTTTTAAGTGTTAGAATCTGCCTATCCCAGAAACCTCCTCACCACATGGACTCCTCTCAATTATAAATTTCCAAACTATGTCTTTGGAAGCAAATTCATTTTTAACCTCAGTATTATCAATCTGCTTCCACCATTTTTAAGTTCATAATCAGCCCTTTTAAAAGTCTTAATATTATCAGAGTACAATACAGAATATATAACTCGAAGAGATACAAATCGTCTGAAACAAAAAGGAATCAGTACTCATGTAAAAACCGACTCTAAGTCAATTGTTCTCGTCACAACACAGGTGAAAATAAGTAAATAACACTTTAAATTAAAATTATGTACTAAGAAAGGTCCTGCAAAGTACAAGCCACAGACATCAAATGAGGGATGTTCTTGAATTCTGTCAAGGGGTAATGGAGCCATCACCTGTGTTCCAGGTTTCATCTTGAAACGCCTACAAATTAAATAAACAATTAGAACTTTTTTTCACATATTTACGACCCTTAACATTCAAGAATTGTTCTCATAAATGTCTCAGAGTGATGAAACATTTTAATATGAGCTTCAGAGACGAGTAGCTCAACAAACTTATCGTTCGATGGAAGTAGCCAATGATATCTGACTTAACATCCTTACTTGAGAATTATAGGCGTCCCTTCAAATATAGTAGATCATTATCATCAAATTCAAGGTTCAAATGAAATATTCGTAAATATTTGTTAATAGTATTCCTGGATAGAAGTTGCGTATACTCCATATCGTAATGCTTTAGTCTAGTTGTTTTTATCCAAAACCAAAAAGTTTCATTCTATTCCGGAGTACATATATGTTCATTTAGTTTGTAAAATCGGGTGTAAAATTGTGAACAAACCTTTTTACCCACTCTGTAATACGCAAGAGTCTATCTAGTTCACTAAATTCATTAACGTCCAGTATCGGTAATGGCAAGTTTTCACCACCCAAATTGGCCATCATGGAATTAATTTGCGTAATCCGCTGCTCCCTCACCACCATGCCTGTGTCACAAACACTCTGGAGTGAATATTTCAAGTCTCGACAAGGCCACGAATGAATGGGACGAGACAACCAGGCAGACCATAACCACCACATAGAACATGACAGGAATCCCTGCAGATTCTCTTCTTGTAGTATAGTCGGCAGGATTATTGGAGACACTGCAGTGCTCCCAACATGTCTTTTGCCCGCAATCAATATTTGTCTCGTATCCATTCTTATTGCAAGTCTACGTAGTTTCGAACAGTTATTTTTCAACTTCCTTAGGAGACCGAGTAAGTGAAATTTGACCTAAAATTTGATTTTTAATCTTTTGTACTATTAAATAGCTTAAACTTTTCTATCTTTCCAATAATGTATCACACTTGTTCATTTGAAAAAAAAAAAACAGAAGTGTTGGAATTTTTCATTTTTTCTTAGAGCACTGCACAAATTGTTCACTTTTTAAGGAGCCTGACAAATGTAAGCACACCTTTCTCTTTCGTGGCACCTCTTTTAATCCTTAAAATATATTATTATCTTTGTGTTTAACTTTTCTAATTTTCTTATGATTGAAGAAGTGTCAACAATAAAGTTAATTTCAATTGTTTTTAACCGTTTGTATTGTTTTTGTGTGATTTTTAAGCATTGGGATTAATAGCAACTGTTGTTGCATACCTTACAAAACTATCGAATATTTTAAACTATTTTTTCCTGCATCTTGTCTTGCACACTTACACTGCTCTATATTTTCTTTAGCTTGTGGTATTTTACTGGTATAAAATAGTTAACTTATTTAGAATGTCACGAAGTAAGAGTATATTTAAAAACAGTAAAAGTGTGGGAAAGTCAACCATCAGTGATACTGAGACTGTTAATGATGATGTTGAATCGTATGTTCATGTTAAAACTGTAAAAGTGCCATACTAAGCTATTCTTTCTTTCAGTATAATGAATATGACAAAAGTACAGATTCTAAATACGACATTAGTTATATAATTATATATGTTTTGAAGTATGTTTTGAATAAATTTTCTACTTGCAAAAAATATAAAGGAAACATGTCTGTGCGAGCTAAAAGGCAAATAGACCTAACATAAGAACTACAGATCTTTTGAAAATGTTGGATCCTTTCAAAAATGCAGCAAACTGTTTGGACTGAATATTTTTTTATTTGTTGTCGAGTAATGAAATAATATCCTGTGATGAGTAATAACTCTGTCAAATTGGATCTCAAAGCCGATGTTGTTTTCATCGCGTCAAGCAAAAGACAAAACACATGACCACCACAAGCATACTTAACATATATTTATCTACCAGTAAGTCACCAAGCTTGTATTTAGAGATCTGGCAAATCCAGAGCAGCTAAGAAAATGTTTTTAAGAGAAAGAACTAGAATCCTTATAAATCTATGAATAGTGTCTTCTGGATTTGTGTACCAAAAACTGTATTTGTGACCACCGAAACTTTAAAAATTTGGTGTTTTTGAAGCAGTTTCTTACTTTAATGAATGAAGTATAACAAAGTGCCATATTTTATACAAAAATGAAATTCATCTAGGTCATCACTATGTGAAAAATATGGATGATTTAGACAAAGAACGCATTATCGACAGAGAACAGAGACTATCTAAATATAAAAAAAATGTAAGAAAAGAAATAAAATTACAATAAAAGAAACTTGAAAATTCTTATGTCGGTAAGGAAGGTGATACCTCTTCATATAAAGCAGGATTTATTCAATTTAATTTCTTAATAAAAGTATCTATGAAACCTCTTAAATATATATGTGTGTGTGTGTGTGTGTGTGTGTGTGTGTGTGTGTGTGTGTGTGTGTGTGTGTGTGTGTGTGTGTGTGTGTGTGTGTGTGTGTGTGTGTGTGTGTGTGTGTGTGTGTGTGTGTGTGTGTGTGAGAGGGTGATGAGATCCCGAAGTACATCCCGAATCTACACTAACTAGCTCTTTCGCAAAGGGCTGGTTGTCTAGGGGGGCGGGGGGAGTAATTCCATTACCGGATTCTATGATGGTTTTGTAGGAATTCAATGATGGGGCTCAACTTGTTTTACTTCGTTTAATATTTGGAGAGATGAAGATATTTATACATTGAACTACTATATACAGGCTATCTCTCTTAGGAGTAAACAGTTCTTCCAAGACGGATATATGGCTGTCTAATTAACTTTATCCCATATCGTCGATGGGCGTGGGAAAGTGCTCGGGCGTTCGGAGCATACTTCCGACGCGGGTAATGCGAAGGAGAAGGGAAGCGGAAAGTGGAGGGAAAAAAGAAACGAAACAAAATGTCGCTCAGTTTTAATCTGGAATAGATAGCGCTGCATGAGCTTTCACATGACGCTGATTCGTGGTGCCATCTATCGAGTAACAGAGGAATTGGTTTTACAGTACATTGGAAAATAAAATTAATTCTTTGATAATTAGCTGAAAAATCCTGCAGAGTTCGACCTCTCCAAATAGAGTTGGCCTCCAGATATACTGAAATTTGCAAAACTTCATTAATTATATTTTATACTTTTCAAAATAACTAATAACACAAAAATAGTTAAAAAAACTGAATTTCAAAACATTTCAATATTCTACGAGGAGCAAAATATGTAATCAATTTTTGTTACACTTTATCATATAAGAATGATAAAAATACTGATATAAAGCAGCATAAAATGTAAATAAGCATATATAGAAGATGTAAATAACACAAGACAATATTTAGTGCATAAAAAGAAAAACATAGTATGAAATTAAAGCAAACGAGCTTCACCAAATAATATCTATCTACGCTTGATATTTAAATGGTGTTGATAGAAAAATGTTTTATCATACATGTTTTTCGTATTGTGGAGCTGTATTACATCAGCCGATAGTTTTTTTCTCTTTTTGTAAATCTTCCAATATTCGGATTGTATTTCTTCTGTGTTCTTCTTGGCATCTTTTCTTTGTAATTCTACTTTTTTTTCTATATTTTTAAATGTGTAAGGCTGTACTTCTAGACAATACTTTTTTTAACTCTTCGAATGATTCTTCCTGTTGTGTTCCAAAAACAAATTGATTTTCTTTCCTTGTGAGGTCGCTTAACGGTTTCGCAATTTTCGAGTAATCTTTGACGTATTTTAGGAAATATCCTGTTAATCCTAAAAACTTTGTACTTTCTTTACGGTCGTTGGTTCTGGAAACTTTGCAACTGCTAATGTCTTTGCGACTGAGGGCTTGATGATTCCATTCTCTACTATGTGAAATAAAAACTCAACTTTTCGCATTAGGAACTGACACTTCTTGAATTTTATCTCCAGACCATTTTTCTTTGTAACTTCGAACACAATTTTAAATTTTTGGAGTTCTTCCTTTTCCTCTTTTCCTGGAACAATAAGGTCATCCATATAGCTTACTAAAATTTTTTAACGTGTAAGGTCTCTGAAAATGCTTGTGACAAATCTCTGAAAAACTCCTGGGCTCGAGCTTAACCCAAGAGGAACTTTATTGAACACGAACTGTCAATCTGAAACGATAAAAGACGTGAATGTTCTGCAATCTTCATCAACGCTGAAGTGGAAAAAACCGTTTCGTTAATCTAACGTGGAGTAAATTTTTGCTTCTTGTAATATATCTAAAACATCTTCGATCAGAGGTAAAGGAAATTTATCTTTCATTAGCTTCTGGTTTTAAGTTTTCGATAATCGATACACATTCTCGAAGTTCCATCTTTCTTTTTGACCATAGTATTCTGATGAGCTTGAGCGTATGATGCCTTCTTTGAGTCATTTTTTCTATCTGTTTATTTACTTCTTCTCTTTCCGTAAATGCTAATCGGTGTGGCGATTGACAAACTGGTTCATCCTCCTTTAAAATAATTCTCGTGGTAACATCGGTGCTTGCCGTTTTTTCAGGATTGTAGCTTTCTATCATTTTTGTAAGTTCTTTTTTTATCTCAGGATCTCCTATGTGATTCAGTTCTACTTTTTCGACGTTTTCCGCTAGTATCTGCATTAAGAATGCTTGATTTTCATATTTAACAAATTCTACACCATTCTTCGTGAAGTTGACTGATACTCGTTCTAAAATATCTGAACCTATGACTGCTTCGAACTTCAGTTTTGTTGCAGGTACCACATGCCAAGTTAGTGTATAGTTTTCTTCATCCATCTGAAATTCTTGTTCGAAAGATCCTATCGTAGTGACTTGAGCATCACCTATGCCTGGTGAGAGAATTTTGTTCTTCGCTAGCTTCGACGGATCGATGATTCTTCTGCTGGTATTTTCTCGTAGTATACTGATGGTACTTCCGGTTTCGATAAGCGCAGTAATCTTCTTGTTTCCAAACATTATTTCCTAGGTGCGTAGACTTTCTTGACTGATAGTGGCACATGTTGCAGTATGTTTGCTTGTTTCTTTCGTGAAAATAGTAGTTCTCTTCGGCTGGTTATACTTGGCTCTTTCGCTGAATCATTGAATCTTCTAAACTTGGAGTAATTCGTTTGAGCATGATTAGAAACATTTGAACTCGAATATCTTTCTCTACCGTAAATTCGATTTTGGATCCGTTGATTTGAGTTTTCGTGATTTCCTTCATAACTTCCGTGACTTGCGGATTGATCATCGTCAGGTCTATTGCAACTAGTGATCGCTGCATCTTTTCTACTTGATCTATCCTGCTCGAATTTTCGTGGCGACTCAAATTGTCGACATTTTTCTGGACCTCTGATATCTTGTTTCCCCCTAAAATATGTATTAACTGGCTTTTGATTTAATGCTCTCTTGACGTCTTCGTACTCTTCAAACTTTTCTTCTAATTCGGTTGGCGAATTTATCATTGTCCATTCGTCTAAAAAATGTTACTTGAAGTCGGTAGGAACTCTACGTTTCATTTGATCTGAAATTATCAGTACTCTTAATTCTTCAAAAGATTCGATTTTTAACCCTGATGTCCATCCGTCAAAATATGTTGCAAGCTTATCGAATTAAAACATCTTTTCTCTACCTCATAACCCGACTAAGGGGCCCCTATTTTCTTTCCACATCAATCTACAAATTAAATCTACAATTTGATTTTCTCCGTTAAATATCATAATTTTCATCTTCTAACCAACTGGTTATCTTTTTCAGATAAATCCTGTTTTTTTTTAATACAACTCTTCTATTCCCCAAAACCTTTCAAAATCGCATAAAATGTGTGTGTTGAAGAATCCACATAACTACAAACACACAGTTTCACAATTATCAGTCCGCCTTTTGCCTACCTCCACACCCACCAGCAATCAGCCCAAACAAGATCTGATTGCACCAATGTTTTCATTTAATTTTATTCTTTCATCATAAACAATGTTAGAAAATGAATCGCTACCAAGAAGAACTTCTATCCTAGAGTCGCTTAAATATGAGTCAGTGGTCTGTAACCCTTTTTCCTTAATGCATCTCGAATGGAAGCCTCGGGAATATTTAAGGACAAATTAGATATAAATTCCGTTACAAAAGCCTCTATTATATAATACTGTGAACTTTCATCCTTATTGAGTAATGTTCAGGAAACTATTGATACTTTTTTATACGCTGTTCTCTCCTCGAAAATGAAGATAGTTAGCCCGATTTTATATTTGAACACGCCCAAACTGCATGTTTGCAAGGCCTTATTTTATGTTTTAATATTATTATGAGAAACAGAAATATTTTCAGCATTTTTATTCGTGCCAGTCTGTGAGTCATCGGAGGCACTTTCGCAGCCTTGAACTTTAGCATTATGGGGTTTATCTTTTCTGCAAACCCATCCCGCCATTTTAAGCTAAGTTGTAGATACGTAAACATAGATGGTACACTTAATGCTCCCGCCAGGCGTCGCATAGTATAATTTGCTTTCTTCTTGCAGAAAAGAATGATGTAGCAGAAATTCACCGATAAATGAGACGAGTGAATGGTAAGCACTTTATGAGTGTTGATGCTGTACTTGAAAGGTGTATACAATTTAAAGATGGGGGAACCGACAATCATAATAAAGGGATATGAGGATGCAAGTTTATTAAAAAAAATCCATCAACTTCAGAACGGTATTTGTAGCCAAAGGCGTATCTTGCTTGTTGAGTTTATAGAACCGGGACTAGGATCAATGCAACAACTTAATGTAAAATTTTCCGACAACTGCGAAGAGGAGGCGAAAGATTTCAAACCAAAGAGGGGCTTGGAAACAACGTACGGGTTCATCTCACATCACTGTTGAGAACGCTCTTCAAAGAGGGGATCGGAAAGTTGGTCAGCCGATATGACCAATGCCTGAACTGATTGATTGATATTTGTGGGATATGGAGCCGCAAAGGCTATAATCCCGTTTAAAAGATGTATTTCATTCAGTAGATGTATTTCACTCGGTCAAAGTACTTAAGTTTCTGCAGGAATATTCTGAACATTTGTTTATTAGAGACTGCTGCTTCCAAAAGTTCTTTGAAAGTAGTATTCAGCTGGGGATTTATCTTGAGAGTATTCTAGAGATGATTTCTTTGGGAGGAGTATTTGTTACAATTTAAAAGAATATGTTCCAGGTCGTTGATATGGTTACATGTGCTACAAACTATATTATCCTATAGATGGAATTTGTATAAAAGCCCTGGAGTTATGATCATTTTACAGATGATTCGAATAATAAGAATTTCCTCTCTTCTGGTTCTTGTCCACTTCGATATTTTGTCTATTGTCGGAATGTTTCCCAAGTCTTCAAAATATTTACTTGAATAAAAATTTTCATTGGTTTTCGTCATTCTTTTTCTGTAGATGTTGCGATGGATATCCTCCGAAACAATCCAATCGATTAAAATGTTGGACTCCGTAACTGATTTGGCGAGATAATCCGCCTGTTCATTCCGAATAATTTTGGAGTGTCCCGGAGTCTAGAGTAGTACCATCTGAGTTTGAAATTGCGAAAGGATGAAAATTTTGCTAGCTAATCTGTGAATATCTTTTGGAGATTTTATATTATAATTTTTAGAGCAGTTAAAACTGAGTGACTATCTGATAAAATTAACAATTTTTTATTTAATTCCGTAAGGTCACCTAGAGCTTGGCATATGGCTAGAGCTTCTGCTGTAAGTATAGTGTTAATGGAGTTTAAATTGTAAGCAAAGGAGGAATTTTTCGTTATGCCTGCAATAGAAGTCATGCAATAGTTTTTTGAAGCATCAGTAGCTATTATGAAATAATCTTGGTAGTTATTGCTCACTATTTCATTAAATAATCCTCTGATGATAAAAGAGTTTTGTCCTGAAATTCAAATTCATTAGTGTAAATTCTACATGGAAGCTGTGTGAAAAACATCAATCTGGGGATAGAAATTATATGTTTCCCATTAATATTCAAAGTATGAAAAGTATTAGAGATATTGCTTTTGTCCTCTTCAAGAATATTTAGATTTATTGGATCAGGGCTATTGAGATGCAGAAGGGGAAAATCACAATTTGAAATTTGGGAAATAAAAGATTTATTCGCTAACCATCTTATTTTCTCCGACAATATTTCCTGATCAGCTATTTGTAAGAGTACAATGTTTGGAGTCCACTGCGGTAAACCCAATGCAATTCTGAGTGCTTTAGTTTGAATGATTTTTAAGGTTTGAGCTGATTATCTAACCATTTATTAATGATGTGGCATTATAATAAAAGATGCTGCAAATACTATTATTAGTTAATTTGATTAAGACTTTTGCTCTTGGACCGAAATGCTTATATGCTATTCCTTTAAGGCCATTGATTTTTTTCAAAGCTTTGTTTATCATGTGGTTTATTGTTGTAAGATCTTGATTTTGTTTGGAAAAATAAACTCCTAGATATTTAATGGAAGTTTGCCAAGTGAGAGGGAATCCTACAAACGTAATATTAGGAAATGTTTGTATTCTTTTATTTGATAACTGTGCAATTATTGGAAACTATCCATAATTTATAAAGACTTATGGATAGTTTCCAATAATTGAACCATTGTGTTATTCTTTCTAAGGTAATTTGTAATTTTCTGACTATATCCAGGGACTGATGAGAACAATAAATAAAAATACCATCTGCATAAACTGAGCACTCCACTCCTGTTTCCTGTGTTTCGAAGATATCATGCATATAAATAGTAAATAGTGCGGGTGAAAGGACGCTGACCTGGGGGACTCCTTTTAGAACAAATTTTTGCGAGGATAGGCTGCCCCTCCATCGAGTCTGAAGAGATTGAGTAGTTAGGAATTTGTGAATCCATAGAGCTATTTTCCCGGAAATTCCGATTTAGAGATATTTGTTTAAAAGACCATCTATATAAACTGAGTCATAGGCTCCCTTTATATCCAGGCTAATTCCAACAAAGAGCTTGTTTTCTCGTTTGGAATCTAAGTTAGCTTTATTAATGAGGTATGTGGCAGTTCTACTGTCTTTAAATGGTACAAAGCCGTAATGATGAGAGTGAAGTTTTCGTTCTATTGTCAGAAAATAAGATATGCGTCCGGTCAAGATTCTTTCAAATGTCTTAGAAAATACGGAAGTTAAAGCTATTGGTCTGTAGGATTAAATGTTAGTTTTGGCTTTGCTCGATTTCGGAATAATTAGAATAATTGTGTGTTTCCATGATTGAGGTACAATAGAATTCTGAAATATATATATAAATATAAATGCTGAAAATAATTTAGGACAACTGTTCGTTGGCTATAGTTCAAGTTCTTTAGTAAAGTTGCATTAATCTGATCTGCTCCTCGGCTAGTACTTTTAGTATATTTTATGGCTCTGTTTAATTCAGAAATATGGAGACGATTATAAAGAAGGTCGTTTTCTTTATTGAGAAAATCTAAGGGAAGTGGTTCGTGAGAGCCGTTATTGGATGCAGAATAGTTTGCAAAAGGTTGAGCTTGTTTTTGAGGTTGGGTTACATATTTATTACGATACTGGAGGAGATTTAATGTTGATTCTGCATTCTTGTTCGTTGTAAGTTTTCTGAGAAGACTATAGAAGATTTTAGAATTAGACACTTTATTACATATTTCATCCCAATATTTTGCTTTCCTTTGTTTAATACGACATCTCAGTTTTCTCGAATACTGTTTGTATTTTATCCGTAATTGTGGTGAAATATCGCTTATAGCCTTTTTGCGGAAAAATTTTTTGAGTCCGTATAAATTATTTCAGGTGCTGTTCCACCAAGGAAGAAAGAACTTATTTGATAATTGTATTTCTTTGGTATTATTTAGAATTATTTCTGACTATATTATTGAGGTTTTCTATTTTGTTTTCTGGGTTTTCTAATGATGATTGTACTTGTTTCAATGTTAAGTGCCAGTTTGTTTCCTTAGAGATTCGCTTATTCTGACGTTGTAGAAATAGTTCCTTGATTATGGGATAGTGATCGCTATCGAAAGAGCATTCCGATACATAAGTATTAATGTTTCCGAATAAGTATGCAGAGCAGAGGGTGAGATCAATCAGAGTAGCTGAGCTTGTATTATCTCTGTGGGTTGGGGTAATAGTATAGAAAAGGATAAAATTGGAATCAGTTAACCATTTTACAAAATCTGTACTATGAGGAAATATGGATCGACCCCCACATCGAGTGATCCAGGTTAAGCTCTCCAAAAATTAAGTTTGAATCTATTAAGGATTCCAAATAGGATTTGATTAATGAAATATTCAGTCCCCGAGGAGTGTATAAGTTTATTATGTAAAAGGATATATTCTTAAAATATATTTGTATAATTAGCATTTCAATATCTGGCGTTTGTACTATTGGAGAAGGGATTTGACCAGCAGAAATGGCTGCAGGTACTGCTATTAACAATCCTCCTCCTGGTCTGTCTTGTCTGAAAATTATTTTCCCTGGAAGGAGAAATTTGTCGCCAGATTTCAAAAATGTTTCCTGGAAGGTACAAACGTCAGTTTTGCTGAAGGGAGGAATATGGAACCAAATCGTTTTGTTTTTGACGTTTCTACAATTCCATTGTAGAAAAAAACATTAAAATAAAGAGAAAGGAGGAAAGCTAAATACAAAAAATTCTCCCCTCCCCTGGAGGGATAATTTTTTTGTTTTTAAAAAATGAAAAATTTGTCCACATGAAAAAAATAAATATTATAAACTTTATTTAAACGGATTATCCCATATCAATTTCATTTGTTGAATTCTGCAGCTTATTCGATGCACCCGGTATGGGAAGGCAAAAGTTCTGATGCAATTTATGTGAGGACTTTTTTCGACTCGGAGATGTAGATATTTTTCCCGTTTCAAACATATTATATAGTTGTACAAACATGGTTTCCATCATTTTTTGGACATTTTTTTGTGATAACTATGGTTTGCTTTTCTAAGGCAGCCTGGAAAGATGTAACAATGCTTTCTAATCTTTTTTTCTAAATTCTGAATATTTTGGTCTGGAGGGTTTGTTTTTAAAGTTTTGGAATAGCTATCTGAAGTTTTTTTCTGGTATTTCTTCCTTGCTTCTCCTAAGGTTAGATGATTTGGGCATTTATATTTCATGATCTGCTTTTCTTTAACAAAAACAGAGCATAAAGGGGAATTAGTGGAAAAGTCTCGTTTGCAGTTAGTGCATGTAACAGAAGTGGTGCAAGAGCCAGTGTGTGATATGCCACAATTAACACAGATGATAGGGTTTTGACAAAATCTAGAGGTGTGATAAAAGCTGAAACATCTGTTGCATTGTCTGGATTTATTAATGAAAATTTGGATACGATGGTTAATGAACCATAGTTTGATATTGTCAGGTAAATAAGTGCCAAGGATGGTGATTGGTATCGGGGAAAACTTCCGATTGCTACCGTTTTTCAAGAAGCGTTGCATTTCTACTACTTCAATATTATTCATACTCTGGATTTCTGTTGCCAAATCTGTTAGTGGTACATTAGTAGGAATTTCATAGATTAGGAATCGAGAAATGAATCCTTCCCAAACGATAGCGGACTTCACAGGTATGTTTAATATTTGTTATATTTCGAGGATTTGTGCTGCGCATACATTATCAGATGTACTTAATTTTATTTTACCGTTTCGTGTAAAAGACATATTTGAAATTTTTTCATATCTAGGAATTTTCCCATTTATCTCTGCATGTAGATATTGCGGATTCGATTTAAAAATCGGAGATGCCTTTTGTTTATTTTCCGGAAAAATTGTAAATTCAGCTATATTTCTACTTCCCGCCCTTATTATGAGCTCTTGGTCATTTTTAGGGCTCCGAAAGTATTTAGTTATCCAAGTTTATCACGTCATTCATTATGGGATTATAGTCCAAATCCCTCACTCTGAATTTGGAGTGACTTAGCTTGAGTAGTCTCCAGATTTTTGAAATAATAAAAAAAAATGATAAATTGGTTGACTTACCAAATCCAAAGGAAAAAAAAGATAAATACAAAACACTTCCTTCTTACTCTGTCCTGGAGAGAGGAAAAATGACAAAAAAAAAATATAGTTAAGAGAGATAGGTTCTCCTCCTTATTTCTCCAATGCCTGAATCTTCACGGTGATTGTGTTGAAAAGTAACCATGTTTGTAAATAACACTAAAGTTTATAAATTCATTTAGTTCTGTAATTTTGTCTTTTTTATGATCCATCGAAGGTTGAAAAAAAAACAGTCCTCGTAATAAGTAGGGAAGTGTCATTATATTGTGTTACCACACATACTCGTATGTCCATTATCCTATATTATTATCTCTCATGTCATAGATTCGATTAATTTCTTAATTTATCTAAAAATATTTTATGCCATTCCTCCTTCAGAATACCTGAGGCTGCAGCAGATGAGTCATCATGGTCGTGAGGTTGCGGCTGGCGCTGGCAGAGGTAGCCTAGTGGTCATGGTCGCGGATAAGTGGAGGGCGGTTATCGTCGAGGCGTACGTTCGAGCCTTGATACCACTGTAAACCCGCCGTGTAGCCGGGGCTGATGCACATAAAATCTGCCGACACCCGAAGTCCTGCCATTAGCGTGGTAGAGTTAGGAAAGAGAGGTGCACTCTAAGTCGTAGTCCTCGTCATCTGACCGAATTTAAAAAATTTGAAGTCCATCACTAATAGCCCTCGAGTTGCTTCTTGTGCGACAGTAATAAAACCAACCAACAACAATGCGGCCGATGCTGTTTCCGATTAGTCGTGAGTTTGAGATCTCATTCCACCAAAGACTTGCCATGTAGGGGGCTGATTCACATCAAATCTGTCGAGGCTTTAAGTTTTTCGATTGGCGTGGTGTGGAAATCTGATCAAGTGTCGTTCTTGGCATTTGACCAGTTTGTTTCATGTTGCTTTTAGTGTGAGTTAATCAAATATCAATAAAAACGCCCAGAAGACGCTTAATATGGTTTTCTAGCATTTTTTTTATTTGTGTTTGTGTGTTTTTGAGCAGTATTTTCATGCTTAAAATACATTTTCAATAATATTGTTATCTAAGGACTGAAGGGGAGTATGTACTTGCTGCTTACAGTTGTAAAGATACCACATTGTAGCATTCCCTATCTGGTTTTTCTCTCATAAGTGGGATTTTTTAATGTCTACGTGTCAATCTGCCGACGTTTACATTAATGGCATTCTGGCTATTCTCTTCACCTAAATGTTCCAATTTTGGCATTATAAAACTCATAAATAGCAGAGGGCTCTATGAATCTCGATAGTCATAGCTACAAAAGTTTCTTGATACCAAATAAAGTAAACTTTACTTTTATTGCTAAAAATAGCATAACCTTCTTCCAAAAGCTATGTCTGTAACTGGTGTTTTAGAAAATTTAAAAGGCTTCCTTTGAATTTGAAAAAAAACCACAATTGTTTCTTTTCCCTCTATGCTACTTTCATAATAAGCTTTTTTGATGCCAAGTATACCAATGATTCTAAATATACTTTTAGTATATATGGCGCCTGTTGGCGCGGAAAAATTGTGGTAACCCCTCTTTTGAGAGAGATTACTAATGCATTGGAAGAGACGCAGCTGATACTCCCTTGTGAGAGATAAGGGCGAGAAAACAAGCTCCGAGACGTAAATAAATGTCATTTTGGGAAAGACCTGGAATTGTCCATATGCCCAAATGAATACTAGTAAATTCTCGAACAGTCAGAAAGTAAGAAAGATAAAGTTCGACTATAAAAATATTATAATACTTACAACAGTTAGGTCACAAATATACCTACCAATGATTCCAGAGGTTACTGTAATAAGTTAAATAGACCTTGTAAAGTTGTATTACTTCTACCCGACTTTTGTGCCATAGTATGATTAAATATAACTAACTTCCAAAATCAATAACTGATTCAAAGACACAAGTAAGTCTGTTCCAACTCAACTATTTATTTATCAATTACTATAATATAATATTTAATAGGTTATAGCTCTATTTGGGACTCTAAGATTAACCCATCAATTCAAATATTATTGAAATAATACGATCTTACCAAACCTTTCCAGTTGGGGTTGTTTTTATCCATCAAATACTCTAACCAGTAACTACTCTTGATATTAGAGGCCTCTTGTTAGAAATACGCTCAGAGTAAATAACACTCTTCCTCTCTCCTCTAAATTACGCTTTACTTATATATCACTATATATGACTCACTTCACTTTATTTCCACCTGCTTCTAATTAACATAATCACGTTTCATTTTGGTTGGGAAGAAATTGTTTATTTCATGCAATGAATCTCAATTAAAGTCCCCAAGGTTTGGGAAGAGAAAATCATGAATAGCCCAACGTCCCAGCCTTACTTTGGGATACTCCCATATGATCAAATATGATTATGGAATAGGAAGATAATAAATAATGAGTACAATTGTGTAATATATATATATATATAATGCAATTGCACTCATAATATATTATCTTCCTATTCCATAATCATATTTGATCATTCTTTTTCAATTTTTACTTCCCAATAATTTTCTGGACGTACGATAACCTCGTCCAACAAATTTAGCAATTTCAAGACAATGTATTTACTTTTAATTGATAATATTAAATCCTACCTTTTCAATGCCTGTTTTCCAGACTAGATATTTCTATCCAACATAAGGTTTACTAAATGTAGCCAAATACACCTCGTAAATTCGAATCACGGTCAGATCACGAGATCAGCTCGTGTGGTAACCAGATGTGAAAGAATAGTCCCACTATCGCGCTTGAATGTTGTAAGAGGCAACTAAAATGGGTACCCTGTGTCTGGGAGTATAGCTGGGCGTCTTGCCATTGGGGATTGTATCAGAGGACCTCAGGAGCTTGCCTTCTTTAGGCAGATACAGGTATCATGTTCTCGAGGCACCTGAGTGATCTTTTCTTTCCCATGGGGTTTACTGTATTTGGTAAACACGGATGATGCGTACCCAAGATACATTAGCGATCCTTCTGTATTTTCGACCCTCCTTCTAGCCAATCATTTTTATCTTTTTTCTCAATTTTTCGACACAGAATTCTGCAAGTAGATTCTGTATTGTTTTTCAATGCAAAATCTGTCTAATTAGATTTTCTCAAGTATAACATTTTAATTTAAATATTTTTAAGTGTATTTATACCGACTATTAGACTTAATCATAAAATTTTTCAAATTGCATATCTCCTGTTAAAAATTTACGAAATTTAATTT
Organism: Nephila pilipes; assembly: GCA_019974015.1. Classification (NCBI taxonomy): domain Eukaryota; kingdom Metazoa; phylum Arthropoda; class Arachnida; order Araneae; family Nephilidae; genus Nephila; species Nephila pilipes. The sequence continues at coordinate 31,422 of BMAW01073055.1, forward strand.
AACCGTTGAAGGTGTGCTCTCATTTTTCGAGTCACTATAACTACGAGTAGATATATACAGTTTGATCCTCAGGTGATACAAATTAAAATCACCGGTTCCGTCAAGGATTTCCAAAATGAATTTTATTGATAAAATACTTAAGAAATAAATGGAAATACACAACTGCTATCAATTTTAGTTTATTTCTTCCCTCTAAATTTTGCATTTCTGCAAGCTAAGTTTTAATTCGTTGGGCAGAGAGAAGTGTTCAGTTATGGCAATTAGTAATCCAAATATGTACATAGACATTAAATTTAAAAAAAAAAAAAAAAAAGGACTAAGATGATGTGCCCTTTGCTCAAAATCTTGCGTGAAGCGTCAAAATTTGTGTGTAAGACGTATGACTTTGGACTATGCATTGAATTTTTTGTATATAAATATACCATACAGCAAAATAAGATTTATTTTTTATATCTGTATGTTCCATGTAATAGTATATCATTACACCATGAAATTTATGTAACAAATGTAAATATATTTTGTATTTTCTTAAAAGATATGATTTTTATGTAATTATTTTAAGTAAAAACATAGAAATTTCGATTAAATCTTTTTTTTCTTTCGTATATAATAAGTTTAATGCATTTTAAGTAATATATGTAAATACCAAAATATTTTAATGAATAGCTGATTTTAGTGGAAATTTTTTCACGAATTAGGCTTAATATCTAAAATCGTCTGGGCACAGCGTGACACTCCGCGGGCCCAGAGAAGCCCTTTTTTCTTTCTCCCTCCGGTAGCGAAAGGGTTACGCATGCAGAACACTATGGGTAATACCCTGGCTGATACTTATAAATTATGATTGTTTATTAACGCCACACCGAGAAGCAATACAAGGGGTATTGACGACGGACCTCGCAATTTTTAACCTCGGTCAAGTAAGTACCTAACGAAACCTGACATCTGAGTTCATTACACTGAAAATGCACCTCTCTCATCAAATTTCTACGCCACGCCAATGGGAGGACTGGGATCTCGATCAGATTTAACGTGCATCATCCTCGCATCAGGGCTCGATCCTGCGACTCGACTAAAATAACGACGGCCGTAAGATTGTGATCATGATCTCTAGGCTACCGCGGCTGTAATGTTTATACAATTAGTGTTATTTAAAGAATTTGAGCATTGTCCTAAACGAGATAAGCAAAATTGAAACATTTTTGATACTTTAATAAATTTAACTATATAAAATGCTATATACGATGGTAAATAAGTCAAAATTTAACATTCTCGGATAAGCGTTGTTGTTCGAACAAGCGAATGTGCGAACTCGAGTATTATTATTAGTACTGGGAAAAAACTCCCGGCACATGTCGGTTTTTACGAAAGTCACATTTCAACTATCTCGATGTCATTGGTCTCCTGTTATTCAGTAATAAAGTAAGCCATAGGTAGTTTAATTGAGGTCTCGAACAAAAGGAATCGGGACGTGAATCTTTCTTACATTATATTAACCTAGTTTAGTTTTTATAAGCGTCGCACTAGATGCAACACGAGGGCAACTGGTGACGGACCAAGTAATTTTGAACCTCGGTCAAGTGACGAGGACGACACCTGAACTGTCACCCCCTCTCCTAACTTCCACACCACGCCAAAGGGAGTACTTTAGTCCCCTATAGATTTAATGTACATCAGCCCCGGCTACGCGGTGGGTCTTTAGCAGCCAAGGATCGAACCCGCGACTCAATAAAAGCCTCCGGCTACGAATCCGAAACCATGACCACTAGGCTATCGCGGCCACTTGTATTAACCTAAACATTCAGTATTTTTTCTGTAAATATAATTTATACTGTACACATTGAGTTACAGATATATGACCTTGACATACAAGGTGCAGCTATTGAATAATGAGACTGATGGTGTAAAACCTTTTTTTTTTTTTATTTCATTCATATTTACTTTTGATCACCTTCAATATACACCCCTCCTTTAGCCCTACAAGGCTCTATACGAATCTTCCATTGTTCGAAACAGTGCTAGAAATCTATGAGCTCCTTCAGGACGGGTGCTGTTCTCTCTTTCGAAGCTTCAACAGATTCAAATCTTGTACCTATTAATGCAGATTTCACCTTAGGAAACAGATAGAAATCGCATAATGCAAAATCCGGATAATAAAGCGATGGTCTAACCCTACGATGCTGTACTTGGTCTAGAAAACCTCTTAACAGACAATGAGAAATGACTGTTCTACAATTCGGGTCAATTTTTCCTTATTCTTTCATGAAGTTCAGCAAGAATGTGCAGGTAGTAATGTTGATAAATAGTTTGGCCTTCAGGAACCCAGTAAAAATACGCAAGTCCATGAATATTCAAAAAAAATCATCAATGTTTTGAATATTGATTTGCTTACTGGAGCCTTTTTGGGTCTGGAAGAAGATGGTATCTTCCAGTGCATGGATTGGAGCTTCGTTTCAGGATCATAAGTAAAATTCCACGATTAATCACATGATATTATCTTATCCAATAAGTTTGGGTCATTTTCAATGCACTCAAAGTGTCAGTACAAACATTTTTGCAGGCTTCTTTTGATCAAACGTGAGATAGGCACCATTTTGGCCCTAAATTTTGCATGAAAATTGTTATGTAAAATTTGTCGTACCGATTCTTTGTCAATTCCTACAATCTCAGCAATCGCACAAATATTTAACCGATGATAAGATCGAACCAGATTACCGATTGCTTAGATACTGTCATCCGGCTTTGACGTGGAAGGGCGACCCGGGTGTGAATCATCTGCAGCGTCTTCTCGGCCATCTTGAAAACGCTTAAATCACTCAAAAACACGTGCAAGCGATAAATATTTTTTTACCATACACTTCTTTCAATAAATTATTAGTAGCGTTTATTCCTGAGTTTCATGTTAAATTTCACAACAATTCGTTGCTCTGCTGTAACACTGATCATTTTAGGGGCGAAACAAAAAAAAAATAACTGTACTGCGAACGAAGGCTACGGCTATACGGATTTGTTTACAGAAGCTAGAGGCACTACATTCGAAAGAGAAAGCTTCACGGTAAACAGCTATCCGTCGCTGGCGGTTGGCGCATGCGTACGACTTCTGCAGTAGCATCAGTCTCATTATTAACAATCCACGCTTTATGTTAAAGGTATTTTGTGGAGAAATTTTCCCTTTTATTTCCTGATGCAGAAACTATCGGTTTGATTTCAATACTATCGGATAGATCCTTGTTATTTTTCGTTGTGCAAATGTTATTATAAGCTTCTTAGTACTTTCAGGGGCCCAAAAACATTTAGAGGTGTCCGTCATGGTTTCATTTAATATTAAATTTTGTTCCTCGAAATAATTTACCCGAAAATTTGAGTCGCTCAATTTGAATAGCTTTTTGTTATTCAAAGAGAAAGAAAAAATAATCGGATGTCCAACCAATGATAAAAAAGAAATAAATTATTTTGCTGTTGTTCAGATGGCAAATAGGATTTTAAGGCCAAGAATGTGAAGATGCCAGTTTACTCAATCCCACCAAAATCTCACAAAACAATCGCCATAATCTTACAATAAATGATTTAATTGTTTATTCTGTGTTTTTGTTTATTGAAGCTTCCGGCTGCTTATTTCTACCTGATTCAATGTCCTCTATCCTCAACTATTAAACCTCATAATTCTGAACCAACACCAGATAAATAGATCAGCATCTGAACAGAGTTCTGCTCTCCATATCACACCGCGCCAATATGAGGACTTTTAGCCCTGGTTATTGGCTTGAAGTGGAAGTTTCGAGAGGGGAATGCCAACTCAGATGTCGTCCTTGTCATTTGACCGATGTTCAAAATTACGAGGTCTGTCGCCAATATCCCTCGTGTTGCTTCTCGTTGCGGCGTTAATAAACAGTCCCATAACACACAGCCCTAGTTAGATTTGCTGAGTTTCATTTCTTCTGCACAAAGTTTCTTTCGTGGAATAAGAGCGACTCAATGTGATTGTCCATTAACGTCGCACTGAGAAGCAACATGAGTACTATAGTAATTTCGAACATCGGTCAATTATTAGGACGACACTTAAGCTGGCACCTCCCTCTCCTAACTTTCAATCCACGTCAAAATGGCTACTCGTACTCTAGCATCGTCTGAAACATTGCAGCAAGGAGCTCACAACGATAATCACTCGTCAACCGCTGTCACATCTTCAAGCATTAATATTCGATTATAACAAGACAAATTCGAATTTTTTTTCTTCAGAACTACCAAAAATTTCACTTGCTGCCAAGGATTAAATCACAAACGATATGAATCTGGAGTCTCAGTACTTATATAAAAGTATACATACTTTTCACAAAATATCTCAAATCAATATGATTTTATTGAATTTCTATTCTGTGTATCATTTGAATTCGAAATGAAAATGTGAATAAATATAAATTCCACTGAATTTATTTAAAAAGAGATTTTAGACATGAAATGAGTACCGTATCCATGCAAATGTGCTATCCCTAGAAAATATTTTTAATTAGTCGTTAATGTTTATTGTGGTTGTAAGTAGTACAAAATGAATCACACACACTTCTAATGGTGAATCAAGGCAGTGTTAAAATCCATTAAAGAATGGAGGAAAATATTGGTAATTCGATTAAATTTAAATAGTCGTATAGTCATGGAAGGGTCCAAATGCATGTGAATATTATCTTTTCTTTCTTTATGAATATGAATATCCGTGTGAATATTTTGTATAATCTTCTTGAAAATATTATCGGTTAGTTTGTAATAAATGTTTTACTATAAACAATACAATACTTCGCATTACATATTGCTAAACCTCAGAATTTAAAATGAGTTTTTTTTAAATGACTTTTTTTTGAACCTTTATAAAATAATCGCTGACTTAATGGTATTAATTGTATAAATTTAAACTCTTTTGAAAATAAATTTATAATACTTGATAAATATAATAATTATATTGATAATTGATAATATTGATAAACTAAATGAGAAAAAAAACTGAAAGTTAACAAATTATATTTTTTGAGCACTAAAGTTCAGATAAAATCGTTATTTGCTACTTATTCAAAGAATATCATCTACTGAAGAAGAAAAAATAAGGAAATGGAATATATAAATGTCTGAATTGAGAAAGATGGAAAAAATTAAAAATTTTCGTGAGGAGATTTAGAAAATCACTGGACTATATTTGAAAATTCGATGTTTTATCATCGTAAATTTTTGAAACAGGAATCGAAATTAATTGAGATCTGAGAATTTTACATTTATTTCAGATCAAGGAATAATAATTTACTTCACTGAAAATACAGCTGATATAGAGAAACCTTTTACTTCTATAAATAAAAAAAAAATCTACAGGCATTACTGAAATGGACGAGCTTTTTTTAGATAAATGAAAGTTCGAGTTAATTTGAATTCTGCGGCAAATATTGGAGTTTCCGAGATTTGATTTTCTTTCATAAGTTACGTGTATTTGACCTTTGAGTGTAGATAAATATCCATAATATACATTTCATGGGTATGGAAATATCGGATTATTTAAACTTAAAATAGTCGGAAATGAATTGCTTTTATTTCAGAGAATCAGTACTTTGAAGCGTGCGGATCAAGCAAAAAAAACCTTGGTTAAGTACCACATGTTACCAAACATTTTATTAGACTGAATCTGTTTGAATTATTAAATGGTCAAAGCAGATTTTTGTTCAGTGACTATACAAATAATAGTATTCACTAGCAACAGATATTATTTTATAGAATATTTCTAGCAGAGTGATTCTTAAGCTTTTATTTATTACATCCTTAATGATAAAAGAATGTGCTTTATTCTGAATGTTTTTACTAAACATTTCCTTAAGACATATGTTGTTTCAAAAATTCTCAGATCTTGTGTGGGTAAAATCAGTCCAATACTGAGCATAATGACAAATGATGCCTTATTCACAAATATTCAGGACAAGACAAACACAGATAGCAAAACTTGGACAGATTAACAGCACAATAGGAAACACAGAACCAGTACAGATTAGCGACACAACAGGAACAAATACATCACTTCTGCAAATCAGTAACACAAACACATACAAAACAGCACTTGTAATAACAGTCACAGCAATTTTAATATCTTCAGCTCACCAGTTTACTAGTTCACACTACTGACGAATATCACTGGTAATACTTCGTTCGGACTCCGATAGCTTCTGGTAGATCCACTCAACCATGCTAACCGATTCACACTAGCTTCAATTTCTCCATATTTATAGCTCTTCCGACCGAGTGTGACGTAAAAGGGAGAATTCAGGAAACGTCCGTAACTTTCGTTTGATCGAAATATTGCCAAGATTCCGGGATTTACGAGATACATCATTTTGTTACCAAAGTCTTCAAGTTTCTCGCCAAGTCGCCAAAATGGTCGCCAAGGCTGAGGGGTCATTGCTTAAGCTTTGCTTGGCTAACCGTCTCTTTTTTCCCTTAGAGTAAAGTTGCAGGAAAGAGTCATCGCAGCTCATAAACAATATTTTTCATCATTAATTGTTGAATCGTTTTCATTGTTGATGACACATGTTTTTCAAAAAAGTATTTTTCATGGTCACAAGCTAATGGGTGGCGTTGTTTCAGTCGAATCGTGAGTTCGAATCCTGATGATGACCTTTCGTGTTGTGGAAGGATTCACATTAAATCTGTCGAGACATCATGTTTCTCTCGATGGTTTGGTGCAGAGGTTTGGAGAAGGAGGTGACAGTTCAGGTGTCATCATCGTCACTTGACTGAGGCTCACAATTGTGAGATATGTTTCTAATAGTATTGGTGTAGCTTCTAAGGGTGATGTTAAGAAGCAATCAATGGATCCATCAGTGTCTGCAATTCCTTAAGTACTAATACTCAAAACGTTGCTCATATCAGGGATAATAGACTTTGCTGCCCTATATCCCACAAAAAATTATCCATTAAAGGTTTCTTTTATCATATCGATAACCAATTTTTAACCTAGTTTCTTTACAAATTCAATTTCATTATTACTGCTGCATTAAATTTGCTAGAATGTGACGTAATTTAAAAAGCAAACTGAAATCAATTGAGTAGTAAATAAATGTAATATTTTATAAATTAATATTGCCGAATTTCCGTTTCAAATATCAGTTTATTTCAGTTCTGTAACTAAAAATATTAAAACAAGATTTTCCATTGCGAACGATTAGCTGATAAAAAGAATGAACTATAGTGTTAATGAACTTCTTAATTTTTTTTTATTCAAAAACATTAGAGTTTAATATAATTCAATAGCATAGTGACTGAATTTTCTTTTGACTGTCAGGCAATATTACAAAATTTGGTAATGCAATTTAGTAGTATTTTAATCATGATCTATTTGTTTATCGTATGTCAAAAATGATTTACATAACATGTATAATGAAGTAATTGAAAATTGAATTTTTTTCAAGTCGTACAACATTTCTATTAAAAATAAACAGTACAGGCGTATTTCATTTTTCTTAAAGGTGCATATGTAATTTTAAATTCAAAATGTACAGTTAATATATGATTATGTAATCAAACAAAATACAATGCAATACTCTAATGATATCCTACTAAATAACTTTACATCTATTAAAATGTTTGCACAGAGTAAAAAAATTAACGAAAATATAAAACGTTAATTACGAAATGAATTATCATAATAGAACAATTATTTTAATGGACTTTAAAAGTATTGAATTTATTATTGCAAGTAAATTTTCTGGAACAGTTTGTAAGCTTTCACGACTGTTTTTTTTTTCTATGTTTGCTTTGTATTTTTGATTATTTTATTCGAGTGGAAGCGTCGAAACTAAATATAAGTAGAAGTTTACGATTAAAAGGAAAATTTATCTACTATTTTATCTGCAAGTATTCACATCAAAACTTTGCGACGGTCTTCCTTCATTATTTAATTTTACAGCGATTTTAAAGTTTAATTAAATGATCAGTAAATTCAAAACTCCAATTAAAGATACGGAAGAGAAGGAGAATTCATTTTCTCACCTATCAAAAAATGTATAAGGTTCTTTCGCTCGAATTCCCCTTAATTCAGTTAATCCTCGTTTGCTTTCAAATAATAAAGTCTTAGCTAACCAAATCGCTCATTTCAATTCAAACACTTCTCGAATATAGATGATTCACCTACTGTTATTTTGATCGGGGATCACTTCCAATGACTATCAGTATAAATCATTAATTACGATGATTCATTTATATCTGCAACATTTATCAGCTTCCTGTTATCATCTATCTCTCAGCTCTTTCTTTTCAATTCTATTTTGCTCATAAATCACCATCTCTAATTCAGTTCACTTCTTATCTTCATCTGATATACCTAATCACGTTTTAGTTGGTTGGCAAGGATCTGTAATTGCAAACAATTCAAATAACTAAAAAAACTATCCCAGGATAGTGAAGAGAAAATCGCGAATAGTCTAATGTCGCAATTTATTCGAAGTATTATGAAAAGATAGATCTCACATAAGATAACTTTCAAACAACCACATTACTTAAATCATCCAAACAACGATAAAAAAAAAAGTATCCATTATTTTTTTTTCCGGGAAGTTCTTATAAATATATATTTGTTAAAATCTTTTAATGTAAAACCTGAACATAGTCCAACTTTCTTTACAGTTTGCAAATATCAAGAATAACCTGGTTCCTAATTCAGACATTTGTGATGTAACTCCCAAACTATGAAACTGCGAAATATTCTATTCACAAATTCCCATAATTTTTATTTCTCTATTTTATTTTTTTATTATAATATTTTTCTCTCCCAACACGGAGCCACATTCTCTCTCTCTCTCTCTCTCTATGTAACACATCGATCAATAACTCCAAAGACTAACCCAGAGATGGCGCTCGTAGTAAACCAGTAACCAGGTCTTTCTAGAGTACTAATCTTTGCTTGAAACGTGTCAAAATTTTAAGTCGATCGGACCAGGAAAAAGGTTTTTTGAAGTGAAGTGAAAAAGGTTTTTCCAAGTGGGTGCCACGATTGCTTTCGATGGAACAAAAACAGCAACGAGTCGATGATTCAGAAAGCTGTTTATCGCTATTTACTCGCAACAAAAAAGATTTCTTTAGAAAAAAAAAGAAAAAGAAAAAAAAAATTTGGGGGAAAAAAAAAAAACAGAAGAAAACAAAAAAAAGATTTGGAAAAGCGTTGGAACGATCGTATCACCCTAAAAGGTGATTAACAAAAGGTGTTATGTTGATGAATAAAAAAAAAATTTGCAAAAAAAATGTTGTTTTCAATTTTAGACTCGGGAGTTATTGATCGATGTGTTATATTTCTACTACAATTTTTCTAAATGCTCCTCCCAACAAAATAGCACCGCCTATTCCAACTATTTCAAACCAAACAACTAACATTTTCCATTTGCACAGATGTCAAATGACGATGACAGGTGGTTACGGTTGTTTCGCACTGGACTAAAGTCACAGTCAGGCGGTGCCAAATCAAAATCACGTGATAATACAAAAACAATTCCCCGTACACTGTGTTAGTATGGCAATTCCTTATATAAAGCGATTGACATCTTATGCTTCAACTGTTTTTCGATGAATATATTTAATACTATGATATTTCTTACATTGTTCCATTATATATATATATATTCAGCAGGAAATAATTTTAACATTTTTATACGTCTTTTTCCTTGTTTAATTGCATAGTTATGATGTTGTTCGCTAAGCTATACCTGTCGGTCTGGCATTTGTTTGTATGCTTGTGAAGTAAGTTTTTAATTATTTTCTTCGCTAAAAGGATACATTTTTAAATTGTTAAAGATAATTAAGTTATTTGCGCCATTGTGTTTTGATTAAACTTATTTTATAAATCAAAATAGAGGATTTTTGTTTTATAAATATTGTTATAATCATTAGATCATCAGTTGGTTAACAAGCATTTTAAAGTAAAGGTCCTAATATTTATAATAGTTAAGTAATTTTTCTGATCCATCTGAAAAATTTGAATATAAATAATTAAACTGTAATCAGACCTTTCTGGGTTGTAGTATCCTTCAAGTTTGAAAACATATTTTTCATCGGATTCTGTTTGAAAAATAAAGGCAACATTGGATTTAAATTTGTATTTTCTGTTTTAATCAAGATATAAAATTAATCTGTATCTATTTTTATTTGGTACATGAGTTAAACTGTTATAATTCTTATTGAATTATATATATTTTTTGTTTTGTTTTACAAAAAGCATCAATTTAATAATAAATTGATTATAATGTTTTTAAAAAAAAGTAGTCAACAATATTTAAGTAAATGTAGAAATGATTCTAAGCCACATAAAAAATTGTGAGTTTTTAAAAAATGTAAGAATTCCAGTACAATTTCAAATTTAATAATTAATCATGATATGATAGTATTAAGATTACCCCATTTTTGTTCTTTTTCTTATATACAGTAATAAGTTTAAAGTTTTATTTATATGTTTTAATATAAATGAAGTGCAGAAATTGAAATTCTGGCTGTGTGAATAACAGACACTTTCCAAAACTTATATTATTGATAATCAATAAAATCTACAAAAAATATAAAATATTGATCTTTAAAATTCGATTTAAATATTTTTAATGGAAGTGATACCATAAAAAAAATATCTTATAAATTTGAGTAATGGAAATATTTGCATTTTTTTATTCGATAAATCTAGAATACAGCTTAACAAGTGTGATATGAGTATGTTGCTTTGTCGCGAACAAGTGATTCTAGTTTCTTTCTTCCAGTACCAGAATCTCAGTACTTTTTAATTCAAATAGTGGCATGAGCATATGGTAAATTTTCTTTAAAAAAATGACCATGTGCTCGGTGACTACTGCTCATTGATGCTCAAAGGTGAATTGGGTAAATATACATCGTTATCCAAATTTGAAATCCATTTATATTATTATGGCTGAATTAACATACAAAGTCCAGTAAACAATAACTATTTAGCATGGGAAGGTCATAATGAACGTTATTTGATTATAAATAAAATATTTTACGTATCAAATAAAAGGATTGGATAATATGAAAGACTTTAATAGCTTTACTATATTATCCTGTGGTGAACATTTATGTTTTTGTTACTAAATGAATTATATATCAATATAGAGTTTGTGTCATGTATATTTCATACAAAAGAAATTATTTTATTATTATTATATTATACCGTATAAATGAATGTTGGAGTTTAAGGCGCAGAATCAAATTAGGCTATGCTGAACCAAACATTTGTATAAATGTTTGTAAAATTCTTTTAAACCACATTATAGGGAGAAAAGAAAATTAAGATTAAAAAATGTCAGGGTTAAAATCTTATATATTACTTAAAATTCCAATTTTATATAACAACGCAAACGAGTTGTGGTTAAGGATTCCTCTACCAAATCATACAAGTTAATATCAAATCAATTAAAAAAAATGTGAGACGATGATGGAACGCCAGACAGCTAATTATAAATGATGAACTGTGTATGGAACATGACGCAAAGGATGCTAGAATAGACTGTGAACATTTTGGTTCGAAAATACACATTAAATCTGAATTAAAATTAAAACCATGTTCTCAAAGAAAAGTATATTCTGAAATATCTTATTCCTGTCGTAAAGCATTTGAAATTGACTTCACTGCGTTTAAGAATAATTTGGAAGAAAGGCTATTTTTGTCAACTTTTTATTCTATCAGTATAATTTCTTACTTTATCACCGCCATAAAATGTTAATTGAAAGAAAACTTGATGCACACAATTCTTCGAACATAGTAAAACTTGAATATCTTAAATATAAACAAATATATCTTAATACAACAAGATGTAAAAAATGAGTATAATAAATTTCTCAATCAGTTAAAAAAAACGTTTAAGTTATATCAACTTACACTTACGAAGTAAAAAAAAATAGAAATCTTGTCGAGCATCATTGCTGTGTTGTCATTTTTAAAAAGAGTAGTAAAGTAGCCTAAACATCTTAAAATTCTTTTGCGCAGCTTTTTAAATACTACGGTGATATTCTGCAAAATAAATATAAAAAACGCAGATTATTTTACTTCCTTATTCAAATTTTAGAACAAACTAAAATAAAAAATTTTACTTCCTTATTCAAATTTTAGAACAAACTAAAATAAAAAAAATAATTCAAACAAGCAATATTTTTTGTATTCTGTAAAAAATAAATTTAAGAGCAATGCAATTACTTTCATTTCTTCAACAGCTGTCGGCATCATCATACATAAATATTTCTATATAAGAAAATCATTTTCAACACTGATCTACATTGACAAAAAAATATTTGAACACAGTGAAAATTAGAATTTTCAAGTTAATGAAATGAAATAAATCGATTAACAAATTTTATATGATAGCTTTTTCAAGATAGTATGTAATAAGTAAAATAAAAATATTTAAGGTTAATATATACAAAATTTTTAAAATAAAAATAACAAAATTAATGCTTTAAAAAATATAACAGAAAAGGGTAGCATACAAATTACACCGAACCATGACAACTTTTAGCTTTCAAGGTGACACTCAAATGAGCTTCGGTTACAGATACTTTTTCTATTTGTTTTCAGATCATTTAAATGAGATTTCGAGGAAATGTTCCATCCTGGTACCTAAAGCAAAAGACATTTCACTTGGGAAGTGAGAACAATTTGTTTATTTTCACCATAGTGACAAAACATTTCGTGAAATTTCAAAAGAGTTCCACATTTCACTGTGCTCATAATATTATTAAAAAAGAGAGAGACTGGTGTGGATAATAAGTCGAGATCAGGGAGACCAAGAAAACTGACCGTGAGAGAAAGACGGCAATTGGTGGAAAATTCTCTGAAAATTCCATCGAGAATTACTCAAATGCTTGCGTAGACATAGAATCAGGATCAGGAAATAATATAATATCTCAGAAAAATGTTTTGCATGACTTAAGCATAAAAGGGAAAAGTCATATATTTCAGAAGCTAGTAGAAAAGAAAAACAATTAGATTTTGCTAAAAAATGCAAAGACAAACCATTAGATTTCTGAAAAAATGTAATTTTTTTCTAACGAAAACAAGTTTGAAATTTTTAAATCAAAACACGTCCTTACAATATGGAGAGGGAAATACCGCATTAGAATCTCAAAATATGTTGAAAACTGAGAAACAGGGAGGAGATAACGTCATGGTTTGGGATTGCATGGGTTACAACGAGGTAGGAAATCTGTAAATTTTTTATGAGAAAATGACAGACTTGACATACTATGATATGTTACGCCATACCTTGAAAGACAATGCAAGACAATTAGTATTGGTGGAGACTTTAATCTTCCAACAAGATCAAATTCTCAAGCATACTGCCAACAAAACCAAAGAATGGTTTCTCCATAATGCTCCCACGAAAATTTGTAACTCTATTGCAGTCTAAAGACCTTAACCCATTCGAACATTTGAGGCATTTAGTGGGCGTACCAATAAGATGTCAATAACCAGTAAATTTAGAAGAAAGAAGCTTTAAAGAATGCATGGAACGCCATATTTCCAATGTGACAAAAGGTTTGGTTGAATCGATGCCGAGACGTTTGAATACGGTATTTGCAGCCAAAAGATTGCATACGAAGTATTGACTTTTACTTTACAATTTTATATATATTATTTTATATTTGATGAAACATTCAATTCTGATATTCTAATACTTTTTTGCAGCATAAATTTCATTATTTTTTTCTGAAAATGTATTTTTTTTTTATTTTAAACATTTATTTGTTACAATTGTGTATAAATATACAAATACTCAAAAACAATACAAATCACAAAAACAAACATACAAATTTACAATGTCAATTTTGTTATTTTTATTACCTCGAAAACTACAAATTTTATACTGTTCTTATACTTACTTTGTCAATTGAAAAACAATTCTTCATAAGTTATTGATTCTTTCTGAAAATATGATTATAATGTAAATTTACATTTATAGTCTTCAACATGTACAAATAATTACATATATGAAAATCATTTTCAAAACTGATCCATAAAAATTCTTAAGATATAGTACATAGGATCTTTCTGAAAATATTACAATATAACAGCTCAAATATATGATCCTTTAAAAATATTTAAGTATTTTTATATTAATTATTCATACAAGTTTGAAAATGTTCAATGAAATAAATCAATAAATATTAAAAATAAATACCAATATATTAAAGCATACACACATTCCACAAACAATCTCGCTGATCTTACTTTTATCTCTAATCTTTAAAGAACAGCAGTAAAGAAACATTTTCTAAATACTAAAAAATTACAAAAATTAGGAATAATTATAAAAATATATTTGTGTAAACCAAATAAATTTGAAACCATTATTTTGCTAGTTGATAGAAAAAAAAGGATTGAATACCTTTTGGATACAACAATCCAAAAAATTAATATTTAAACATATTTTGAAATAACGAGACATAAAAAATGTATCGTAATGTCTCATTCAATCAAAAAGTGGTATATCGTAATGTTTAAGTTATATTAGCTTATGAAAATTTTAAAATTATTCCTAGTATCATAATAAATTCATAAAATTTCAAATACATACATTTTTAAAAATACACGAGTAAGTTTGCAAATTTATTTTTACTTTATTAATATCGCTTTTTTTAACATGTTTAAGGAAATTTTATAACTTGCATACATAAAAATATATTTTACATTTTGCAAGTCTCTGTATGGTATCACCCCCTCAAAATATGATGTAGTCTTTTCTACTGTAACTTTCTCTCTCTCTCTTTCTCTCTCGCATATAAGATAAATTACTTCTATATGCAATATTCACAATATTTTTTGTGGTTCACAAATATTTTTTTCCAATAAAGAAACTAAAAAACTTTACTCACTTTTTACTAAAAAACTTTACTCACACGGACGTCTCAGTCATCCTCTGTTCATTTCCCTTCCATCCACCATCTTATTCTTGGATTAAGGCAAATTTTTACTTGAACAGTTCAAATAAGTTTAAAATGTGTTTAATTTAGATTCTTCGTTACAAACTTGGCTTTAGAGGTTTCCTTAATGATTTTTAAACGCAGATGCTTGTGAAAAATAAAAGTTTATAGTAATAAAGAGAAGCGGAATAAAGTGAGGAACTGTTTTTAAACTCATCGAAACTCCCATAGTAAATCTGTTTTCAATAATCTATGCTTTCAATAAGAGATTATAGCGTCGGTTAAAATAAAATAATTTCATTAAAATATCTGTTTTAATTTTCAGATAAAAAAAATTATTTTAAAAAATATAAATAGTAGCTCCCAATGAAATAATACTATTGATTTTATAGTGGTCACTTCATTTATTGTTATGTGGGTGTGGCAGCCCAGTGGCCATGGTTGCGAACACGCTGCCGGTGTTGTTTCCATCGGGTCGTGAGTTCGAGCACTGATGCTATTAAAGACTCATCATGTATGCGTGTTAAACCTGTCGAAGTCCCAAGTCCTCCCGTTGGCATGATGTAGAAGTTTGGAGAGGGAGGTGGCAGCTGAATTATCGTCCTTGAATCACTTGAATCACTTGAATCACTGAGGTCTGGCGTCCAATTCCCCCCAAGTGAGCGTTGTTTCTAAGTTTGGGGTTAGTACACAATCAATCAATCATTTACTGTTTTAAATACTTTTACCGGAAATTATGCTAAATACTGATCTGGCATTTACAAATCTAGAGTTTAAAGCTGGGATTCTCCAATCCTTAGAGATCTATAAATTGCTGCAACAATATTATTTCAAAATAGTGAATAATTAAATGAATAGTTAGAAAAATTCTTATATTTATACATACTCTCCCCCCCCCCGGCGTGAGAGTTTAAGCTTTGAATACGATGGAAAAACACATATAATTTTAGCGAATATTTAATTAAATAATTTGGAGCTTGTGTTTCATTTTCTGAAGTACGATCATTTTTCTACCAGTAAAGAATACGTTAAAACGCAAAACTCTACAAATTAGCTTACCCATATTAATAACTCAAATAAATTTCAGGAATTAGATAAAATAATACAGACTTCTCAGATGATATTAATATCGATAAAACTATACTTCAACCAAAATTTACTCTACGACCACCAATAATGCTTAAAACATCAAATAATTACATCATTCAACTTAAAGATTTATTTCCACAAACCCCAATTTAAGTATTCTCCAGTCTGGTGAGTATATCAAACTTAACATTGATAATGTGCAAAACAGCAAAGTCGTAGACGAACTGAGAAAAATAATATGAATTTTGCACCATCAAACGGATCAGTGATCGATAAATTAAAGCAGATATCAAGGAGACTACGGAAGTTATAAAGGAGATTAAAGACATTCGAAAGAATTAAAAATGCAGGGATTGTCCCTTACTAAATTAATTCCACTAACCAACAAAAAAACTAGGCAAAAACATACCAATTTTTACGATCACCTTTCCGTTTGGATAAAAGCCAGAAAATTTTCAGTCACTAAGTTATGCTATTTAATAGCCAAAGTAGAATCGTAGTGTTGGAATAGCTCAATGTTATAATTGTAATGAATTTAATTACAGTGAATCGAATTGCCATTACCAAACCCATTGATTAAAATGCTAACAAAAACATCAAACTAATGAATGTAGCATAAAAGAAAGAATACAAAACCCTTTTTGTATAACTGTCAAAAACATGGACATGTGGCCTCTCATCACCCAAATTATCCCAAACTCCCAAAATAAATTAGAAATACGAATAAAAATCGGGTCTTGCAATATATTTAGAGAAAGCTTCTCCTTCACTATTGTAGTGAGTAATTAAGATCCCTCCGCATAGATAACAACTCATGGCTTAAACAGAAACTTCCAAGAAAGAAGACAGAGGAAAAATTTCTCAAACAGAAATAGTATCCCGAACCTAACAATAAATAATCTTTATGCTGCAATTAATCACCTCACAACATTCATTAGATATTCTTAACAAACTCCCAGGACAACTAGAGCAAATATCTGGAATTCTAGAATCAAGAAAATAAAAGCACATAATAGACACTCTGATAGACGGTTCAATAGATGAAGAAAATGGAATCAGGATTGAATTAACTGTTAAATCACTTATTCACACCTCCAAATCCCTCTTTTCTCGAATTTCATAAAAAAAAACAATTTTCCTACTAATCTTCTAATAAATTTTTCAAGAAGTAAAAATATTAGGACATTACATTTAGATATTTTCGTAGAAACTCAACTACTTATATTGGAAAAACTTCGTGTTTATTTATGTTAAATAGGGGATAATACTCTTTGTTGATCTATATCCCATAAAAACCATAAACCAACCAATGAAATATAGAACACTTTCTAAAAACACCGTAATATATTTGTTACGGTTTCAAAGCACAGAGTTTGTTGAAAGGGCATTTTCTTCGTATAATTACATAAAAATTTAGTAGAAGAATCAAATTAAATGCCGCTCCAGATCTGAGTTTGTGTTTATTTTCTCTTGAGCCTAATTTTTCAAAATTTTGGGGATAAATATAGTCCCAAACATTCCATTAATTCTTTGGTAATTGGAATTTCATAATCGAAAAGGAGCCGAGCCAACTAGAGGGAAGGGGGAGGGAGTATACGGACTGAAACAGGTTGGGGAACAGCTGTTTTACATGGTCTTTGAGAAGGGTGAAAATAGCTCTTTCTATAATTCTAACAAAAGTGATCAATGACAAAACTAAAATTTTATTTCGGAATATCGTATGTAATGAAAATCAAATTTTTTTAGATCAATCCATCATTTATATTTAGTATATTAAATCGGATATTTCTTTCTAAATTTATATTTGTTTAAATAAGTAATTTTGATTGTTGGCTACTGATTATATTTAGAAGTTTCAATTTATCGGTATAAGAGTATTGCCTCATTTAAATAGGGAATATGAGAATATTATGCGTTAATTAAATCAAGTATCAATATAAAACTGATTTAAATTAATTGGAATTTAGATGTTATTTTTAACACTATAATTGATACTGTTATTTTACAAATAGAAGAGAAATTTAAAAGTATACCAAATATTTCTGATTTCATATTATACACACTGATATAAAATCCTTAGCAAATCATGAATTAGTAAAATGTTCCAAAAATTTTGAGAAATTTTATAACAAAGATGTAAATGAAAACCTAATCCAAAAAATTGGTTTGTACGGGATTTGATTTTGAATGAAAGGGATGTAAATAACGTACAAGACATATTGTAATACATGCTAAATAATAATATTTATAATGAATAATTTCTAAATGTATTAATTGTGTGTTAAAACTTTTCTTTACTTTGCCTATTACTATAGCAAGTGTCGAGCGCTCTTTCAGCCAACTAAAATTAGTAAAGAATTATATTCGGTCAAGCATGTGTGTAGAACTCTTAAATGCACAGAAGAATTGCAAAAAATTGTAATTTTTCTGGTGTAATTAATGTATTATCAAAAACAAAATCACGCATTAAATAAACGTATATTAGTAATATATGCTAATGTTTGTACTTTTTTTTACTTTGTCTGAAATTTAGGGATGTACCAAATGATTTTTGCACCAAGGACCCTTTATAAAGAAAGTCGGTTCTGATGTAAGGAATAGTGCACATCGAAGCAGAACACATGATGCATTTTTTCTTTCGCTTTGACGCAATTTACATTAAGATTTTATCATACTTCAAGCTAATGTTTCAAAGTTAGACTATGGCACTGGGTGACGATTTTTCATTAAATAAGGGAATACATATAAGAATTCATAAAGAAAAAAAAATTTTAAGTGAAAAAATAACATTATACAATCTAATTTTGGATGTAAAAAGAATTATTTCTGATTTGTTTGATCCAAAATAATAAATATAGTAAAGATTAAACATATAACTATATATTTACTAAGCAACAATTTTTAAATAATATTTATTTAAGCAACTATTCATTGAAATAAAACCATATGTGATTAATGCATAAATATTTTCAATAAAATGCTAGAAAATATAGAATATTGTAGTGCATTGAAGACTATTAATAAAAATGACTTGTTTTCAGGACATCACATTTATTTGCGCACATCTTTTCAAACATAAATTCAAGACACAATTTTACACAAGCACCACTTTTTCAACGTTCGTCTTAACCTCTTGGAACCAAACTCTATACTAAAAAATATCCGTTGCCAAAAAAATATATCTTAATAAAGAATATTGAAAAAGGTATCACTTTAAGTTTAAATCGTCTGCTTTTAAAAGTAGAATAGGTAATATCTTAAATAAAGTATCACATTAGATTAAATCGTCTGCCTTTAAAAGTCGAACAGATAATATCTTAAAAAAAAGTATCACATTAAATTTAAATCGTTTGTTTTTAAAAATTTAATATGTCGCAACCTATTCGATAAAAAAATAACTTATTGTAATTCAATTCTAAGAAAGCAGAAATCAAATAAAAATTTTAATTATGTTATATTTTACAAAAAACAGTATGATGCATATTAACAATAAAAATGTTTTAGCGTGTTTTGATAGTAATATTAATTTTATGTAAGTGCCTTACACTTTTCTTCAAAAATCGTTACGTTTCTTCTTCTATATCATTCTACACTGATTGTCTTGAGACCAGAGAAAAGATATATTTAAAACCATCCTGAAATGAAAAAAAATATATATATAAATAAAACTTAAAAAAAGATATTCAGTAATAAAAGAGAGCATTGAAGCAAAAATTGTTCCTCGCGTAAGTTTTAAAATTCCAACAAAGTGTAACTATTGTGACATATTCAATTTTTAAAAACAAACGATTTAATCTAATGTGATACTTTTTTAAGATATTATCTGTTCAACTTTTAAAGGCAAACGATTTAATCTAATGGGATACTTTATTTAAGATATTACCTATTCAACTTTTAAAAGCAGACGATTTAAACTTAAAGTTATACCTTTTTCAATATTCTTTATTAAGATATATTTTTTTGGCAACACCATATCATAGTTTTGATTTTAGATAATTTACTGGCAACGGATATGAAATTTAGTATTGAGTTTGGTTCCAAGAGATATAATCGAACGTTGAAAAAGTGGTGCTTGTTTAAAATTGTGTGTCTAATTTATGTTTGAAAAGATGCGCGCAAATAAACGTGATGTCCTGAAAACAAGTCATTTTTATTAATAGTCTTCAATACAGTACACTATAAAAGCAATATACAAAAGGATACTAATATACAAACTTTCAGTAACATCAAAAAAGCGCATCAACCAGTATTCAAAACTAAAGTCTAATTAAAATAGTTGATTATATATACTTTACATATTTAAAATAAACAAAAACATATTCAACATGTTCAGTTGTCATGACAGTTTTTTTTTTTTTTTTTTTGCTTTGTTTCAGGTATGGTTTTTCATTTTTCTACTTATATTTGTTTGCTTATATCGTTTTGTTCATTTGCTTTTGAAACATTTTATGGTGGCGCCATATTTTCTATAAAATTTTTTCTGTATGGGAATGTTAGGCCTGGAAAACGAGTTTAAATCAGCAGATTTGTTATAAGCCAGATCCATAATTTATAAATGTTATAAGTTCATTTTTTAAGTTGATTATTTATCTCATTTGCTTACAAAAAACTTTTCTCGTGCTTAATTTTGTATTTTTGAATATTTTGTGGTTTAACTAATTTTTTTTCTGGTTTTCAATCAATTAGATTCTCTTTCTTGTCATAGTAATATAAATAGCTTTCTTTCCATATTTTTGCTTTTTAAAAAAATGTATGTTCATTTTTCTTCTATTAGCTAAAAATTTATCTGTAGATAATCTTATAATTTTAATTATATATTATTCTAATTATACATACATACATACATATATATATATATATATATATATATATAAAGTAACTTAAAGGAAAAGTATCTTATTAGAAATCTTATATAATCGAATTATATGAAGTTAAAAGTTTCAAATATTGATCTTCAATAAATAATTTTTGTCTTTTCTGAAAATTTAATTTCGAACAGATCCTAAATTATAAGATGCACTTTTAAATTTTTTAAAAATTTTGCATTGTTTTGTATCTAATTTTTACAATTCAAGATCAGTTTCTTGAACTAAAATGAAGAAAATTAAGTAAACTTATCTCAAAAAATGTCTGGCCCTTTTGTGGCATTTCATAGAAACTTATAAAACGCAGATAAATTTATAAAACTGAATGAAGTATTTTTTTTTCAATCAATTAGATATAGTTGAATAATAATATAAAATATTTCTAACGAGTAAAATGTTCTGTATGAAATGCATCAAATTCTACTTAATAATGTAGCTCGGTAAGTTTAATAGAAAAAAATAGCATTATAAAAAAACCCACTCATTCAAATTAAGTTTCTTTCTCTGGTGATTTTTCATGATTGAAAACTCCGAACATATAACAAATAATATTTATGAAATCCCCTATTTTTTGCATTATTCGTATTTCTACGTAAAAGTTGTCTTTCTTTCTTTTCCGTGTGTGTGTGTGTGTGTGTGTGTGT
>BMAW01073055.1:53047-63661 GCA_019974015.1 Nephila pilipes
TTGTGTG
This sequence comes from Nephila pilipes, assembly GCA_019974015.1. Taxonomy (NCBI): domain Eukaryota; kingdom Metazoa; phylum Arthropoda; class Arachnida; order Araneae; family Nephilidae; genus Nephila; species Nephila pilipes. The sequence goes on from BMAW01073055.1 coordinate 53,055, forward strand.
TGTGTGTGTGTGTGTGATTCATCCATAAATAAGTTCCATTAATAATATTTTTGAAATAAAATATCGAATTTAGTTTTCCTTTGTTTTTGGTAAAGTTAAAGATTGTCGAACTTTTTTTAAGAAAAATTTCATTAGTTTTTATAAAACGAAATAATTGATAAATGTAATTGAAATATTAGATGCGTTCTTAATTTGTTTTTAACTATACATAAACTTCTCTTTACTTTATTAATAAATTAATTATCAAAACCCTTTTCTATATTATTTCTTAAATTTAGAACCGATATTTTGTTTGTCTTTTATGTTCTTTCAACAGCACGAATGAAAGCTGACTGCAAAGTACATAAAAAAATTTCATGAATTCAAAATATTTTACATAGTATATAATGAAAATTTCAACATTAAAAATGAAGAAAAAAAAACGAAAATATACACACTTTTGGTTATGGAAATAGTTTCATTCATAACATTAAAGGTACCATAATATATTTGTGATGAAATAATTGATATTATATTTACCACAAAATTATTTGAGGTACACTTGCTAACCATTAATTGATATCAAGTTTAGTAATAGAAACATCACAATTATTCACAACATCACAATTCCCCTCGAGTTAATCGATAAACTTATATGTTAAATACCAATATATGTTTTAAAATAGTTTGCAAAACGCTTAATAATTCAAGATAATTCTCTCGAAATATATTTCCTCCTAGACAATAACCAGAACTTTTATGTATTTTTCAAAATACAATTGAGGCTTTTTAGATGAATTTTGTTTTGAGTAGCTCCTCGATATCTTCTAAAGTAGGTTTTTCATCCCTATCAACAAGTATCCTAAAACATGAGCGTGAATTGCTCTGAATTTTGATTAAATTTGGTATTGACATAAGGAGTAGCAGTTTTCAAAAACTAATATTATACATTTTTACGGAGCTATTGCTAATTCAGATGAATCGAAAACGGGAGAAACGATTAATCTCGAAAAACTGAATAGATAAGTGTTGTAAGAAAGGAAATATTGCAAGCCGTCGTGGAGGAAATGTCTGACACCAAAGATACAAAAGTTACGGAATTAGAATTAAAATTAAGAAAATAATTCATAGATAGCAAGCAAAGTTAAAAAAATATTAAATTCACAACATTTAACATGTTGTCTGTCAGAATAAATGAATTTGAGGTTCTAACATTTTGGACATTTCTTAAATGGCCATTCTAGTTGTGCTGTATTTGATCTTGAAATAATGAATATTCCTTATAATAAACGTTTTCGTTGACACAAATCGTTCTTCAAAACGCACTATTAAACTTTCAATGGGGCAGTACAAAATCTTTTCAGTTCGGTTGGCAACGAGTTTATATTAATAATTTATAACTAAGAAAATAATTACAATTAAAATGTTGAAATGGAAAATGCTAATACAAGTGCTTTAAATTTTTTTAAAGAAACAATAAGCCGAATAGGGTCTTATTATAATCTTTGAAATAATTATGGGGCATATTGGAAAAAAAGCCAAATTGAAAATTTCCGCAGGAGTTTTTATGTGAATTTTATCAATTTTTTGCACATTATCTCTGAAAGACCAATCATGAACATGTTTAAATTACGTAACACGCATGTGCTTTGTAATTTTTGATTAAATAAAAGATTTATATCATTGTATACGAGGTGTGGCTATTGAATATGAAACTGACGCTGTTACAAAAGAAATACGGATGCGCCAAATGCCAACGATCGACAGCTGTTTAGTGTGAAGCCTTCCCGTACGAATGCAGTGCCTCTCGTTTCTGTAAACACACAAATCCGTTTTCCCGTTGCCTTCGTTCGCATTAGAGTTAGTTTTTGTTTCACCGGAAAAATGACAACTGAGTAATGAAATGTTGTAACACTTCACACGAAACTTGGAAAGAAGAAGTGTTTGGCACTGAATGTTTATTGCATGCACATGTTTTTGAGTGGCTTAAGCGTTTTCAAGAAGATCGAGAAGACGTTAAAGATGATTCATTCCCGGGTCACCTTTCCAAGTCAGTAACGGATGACACTATCGAAACAATCGCTAATCTGGTGCGATCTGACCGTCGGTTAAGTATTCGTGCGAGTACTGATACTGTAGGAATTGAAAAAAAAATCCGTAAGGCAAATTTTTTCATCAATACAATGCGCCGGCTCATTCCAAATAGTCTGAGAGAGTTCTAGCCAAGTACAGCATCCCATTGTTAGACTATCCTCCTTATTCGCCGGATCTTGAGCCATGCGACTTCTATCTGTTTTCTAAGGTGAAATCTGTATTAAAAGGAACAAGATTTGAGTCCACTGAAGCAAGAGAAACGGCGCGCATCCTCAAGGCGCTGACAGAAGACTTCCTGCATTAATTCAAACAATGGAAAATTTGAATGGAGCGTTGTAGGGATTGGGGATTGGTATATATTGAAGGTAATAATAAATAAATATGTATGACAGCGAAATAAAATGTTTTATAATGCCAATCTAGTTATTTAATATCGAAACCGTGTATTAGCAGTTTACACTTTATTCTAAGCAGTAACTGAATTGTTGTTATTTGTTTTTATTATTTTAAAAATTTTGAATATTTCAACACCAAGTGGAATGTACTACTGCAGGAAACAAATACATTCCAGCACAATTAACTGTGATTTTTCTTACCTTCTTTTTTGAATTTTGTTTCTGGTAATGTTATTGACTCAATCCAGACGCAGAGACGCAGTTCGAAGGTTAATAAAGTTAATTAATAACAAGGTTAATACCTAAGTGGAGGACCGTTAGAAAAAGTTGCATTATGTATTTGTATAAATAAAATATATAAGAGGTTAAAATAATTATATCCATTAATTTCTAAATTCATAACACTAACAATAGAGAGAGAAATTGCATTTTTATCAATTTCTTTTAGCTTTTCATTCATTCGTTCACTTTTGACTTTTGAGAAGTAATGTCATTTTTCAACCAAAAAACTTTTTGATCATCATTAAATTTCCTATCATTAGTTCACTATTCCTACGAAAAGTCATAGCACTGCAAACAGCTTTTGAAATTGGAAATGAAGTATATACATGTAAATTTACAATGAAAATAACAGCAATACATTCTTATTGTTAATTTTGTTTTAGTTGAAAGAATTCTGAAGAATATGTTTAAATTCGAATTTTTACGTATGCGATTTATAATTTATCATACTTTGATGCTGTTTTTATATGTTTTAAACTATTATGAGAGGGATAATGGAATTAAATTTGCATAAACTACAAAAATAAACTATTTTAAAGAAAAAATTCAAATGAGATTAAAACAAGGATTCGATAAAGTTATCACAATAAGAATAAGAAACTTTTTGAATGATTTTATTAAATAATATCTGAATTTTGCACATTTATTCCCCTTACGAGGGTGGATTGATAAGTTTCCGGCCTGACCAAGAGATGGCGCCACGAGGCCTACCTTGAGGTGGCGTTCTATAGTACCATCCTTAGATAGCTTGTAGCTATAGTTTCAGTCCGATCGCCATGTTAGTTTAGGTTTGAGAGCACGCTGAACAAGACGCCTCTGTGTTTTTCGTAAAAATGGAAAAGCTGGAAATTCGTGCTGTCATCAAATACTTTTATTTGAAGGGGTTAACGCCGAAGGAAATTAAAGAAGAGATGGACTCAACACTGGGGACATCCTCCCCATCATATTCAACCGTTAAGCAGTGGGTTTCCGAGTTTAAAAAGGGTCGTGTGAGCACCTCTGATGAGCCTCGCTCAGGACGCCCCATTGAGGTCACAACTCCAGATATGATCGAAAAAATCCATCAAATAGTGCTGAAAGACCGCAGATTAAAAGTGCGTGAGATAGCTGAGACCTGTAAGATATCATATGAACGTGTACAAAATATTTTGCACCAACATTTGTATATGGAAAAGCTCTGTGCAAGATGGGTGCCGCGTTTGCTAACAGTCGACCAAAAATTGATTCGAAAGAACATTTCTACCGCCAATTTGGCGTTGTATAAGCGTAATCCAAGCGAATTTTTGCGTCGATTCGTAACCGTTGACGAAACTTGGGTCCACCACTACACTCCTGAAACCAAAGAACAGTCTAAACAGTGGATTGGACCAGGGGAACCAACTCCAAAGAAGGCAAAAACAATTTTTTCGGCGAACAAGGTTATGGCTACTGTTTTTTGGGATGCAAGAGATATTATATACATTGATTACCTTAAAAAGGGTAAAACTATTCACTAGTCAATACTACGCAGACTTATTGCAACGTTTGAGCCACGAAGTGAAAATTAAACGACCTCATCTGGCGAAGAAAAAAATCTTGTTTCATCACGATAACGCACCAGCGCACACGTCAATCGTTGCGATGGCTAAAATCAACGATCTGGAGTTTGAATTGATGCCGCACCCTCCCTACTCTCCAGACCCAGCCCCGAGTGACTATTATCTGTTTCCTAACCTCAAAAAATGGCTTGGCGGTAAGAGATTTGCGGACAATGAAGAAGTAATCGAAGCTGTAAATGGGTATTTTGACGAGCTTGACGAATCAGTCTATAGAGATGGCATTACTAGACTAGAACACCGCTATGAGAAATGTATCAGCCTTGGAGGAGATTATGTTGAGAAATAAAAAAAAAATTCTTAAAAACGTTGTTTTTCTTGGTCAGGCCGGAAACTTATCAATCCACCCTCGTATTTTATTGCTTTTTACAACGTTTTTCTGAATTTCACTTGGTGTGTGTGAGTGTGTGTGTGTCATCAAATTTTCGATCGTTAATTTAACCAACTTCCCATCCAGCTAGAACTTTGAAATTTTGGGAATCGTTCGTACTCGCCTAACAATGCAATATTTAGACGTTTGCGACAAGTTTTAACTCATATTTTTTTAATAATGCAGTTTAGCCCAATCACTTGGCGCAATTTGAATAATTAATTGCCAAACTTGGCAATTTTTTTTTTTTTTTGGCTGAATGTTAAGTCCGCTTCGCGGACCAATTTAGCAACATTTGGCAAAATACCGCCAAATAATTCCTGTCTCCAAGAATGGTTTGACTAAACTGTATTCCAACTATTTAATTTACCGGATTAATTAATTTTAGTTAGTTTTAACGTTTTTATGTATTTCACTTGGTGTGTGTCTGTATGTATGTGTATCAGTGTGTCATCAAATTGTCTATTGTTAATTTAACCAACTTCCCATCAAGCTAGAGGTCTGAAATTTTGGGAACCGTTCTTATTTGCCTAACAATGCAATATTTCGATATTTGCGACCAGTTTTAACTAATATTTTAATAATTTTTTTAATAAACTTTGCCACCATATAAAAACGTTTTTTTTAAAAACGTTGGTTTTTATTTCGAATTATTTATATTGATTTGTGAATTTATTCAGCGTTGAATGTTTTAAATACTGGCGTGAGACTTCAAAAAATAAAAATCGTTATGCAAAATCGGTTTGAATAGGAAGATGCACGAACTTCACCTGCACCTGCAATAATTTATACACGCATAAATGTTTTCACAACTAACAAAATTTCGAATAAAACATCAAATAAACTTCGTAATAAAAATTTTAATCCATTACAATGCATGTTCGCAATATTATGAAATTCAGAAAATTTTATTTACAAATAAATTTAATTCTGTCGGTGTCAAGAAAATATTAGAAACTTTAATTCAGCTCTGATGAAAACCGTACTTTCGGATTTTTTCGGTAAATAGGTAACATTTTATTAATGGTTCATAGATACTAATTATGAGTTCTGTAACTACTTATATGTTCTTATCAATAAACAACACTAAAAATTGGAAATGGAAACAGTATTATTGTGATTTTTTTCTCAAATGAGTACGCCAAAGCATACTCATAAATTTTGAATAATTCGAAATAAAAACCAACGTTTTTAAAAAAAAAACGTTTTTATATGGTGGCAAAGTTTATTAAAAAAATTATTAAAATATTAGTTAAAACTGGTCGAAATATCTAAATATTGCATTGTTAGGCGAGTACGAACGATTTCCAAAATTTCAAAGCTCTAGCTTGATGGGAAGTTGGTTAAATTAATGATAGAAAATTTGATGACACACACACACACTCACACACACACACACACCAAGTGAAATTCAGAAAAACGTTGTAAAAAATACAAAAAGATCTTAAAATTCTTAAATATTATAATATCAAACAGAAAATATATTCTTAAACATCAAATTTAAAAACAACAAATGTGAAATAATTTTAAAGTTAAAAAAAGCTATGTGCTTAAAAAAAATAGGAAATAAAGTTGACTGAAAGATATTAAAACCTATATAGTGAGTCGTATTTAATAATATAAATCAGCATGGAAAATATTTTTCATTTACTTGAATTTTATTACATTTTTTTGAAAATATCTGGATGAAATAAATATTGCATGTTTGAACTCAATGCGAATAAAATGAATGTTAAGTAAACTATATGAATTTTTTAAGAATTCAACTTCAGAATTACTTTCAACAAATTTCATATTTCATGCATTACTCTTATAATCTCATCATAATTTGATTATATTTGTTTTTTATCATTTAACTATAAAACTCATTAAATTTTTTTTAAAATGGAAAGATAATCAACGAGTATTCTTCAGGGGACTTGCAAAATTTATTTAATGCAACTTGTGTAATTAAACATACGAATTCACTTCTACAGATAACTGTAATTAAAAAACGCGATGTATTTTTAAAAAATATACATTAACTTACATTAACTATACATTAACTTAGAAAATAATGTATAAGAATAAAAATATATTTCTGTATATTTAATGTTTGCAGTTATAAACTGTATTAAATTATTAAGAAACTGAAATTTATGTTAGTTTACATTAATTTTAACCAATATTTGTGAACCTAATTCGCTGACTATACATTAACATTGTACTTTGAAAACAATACCAGTACTATTAGTGATGGACTTCATAATTTTGCTCAACGCTCAAATGACGAAGACAACACCTGAGTTGGCACACCACTCTCATAATTTGGTAAATATACATTCATGAAAAGAAATATTAAGTAATTAATATTTTTCAGTTCTTAGATGAGATTTTTTTGTAAATGCTTTAATCCATTTACTTATCAAATTTATATGTCTAATGCAGGTTTAAAACACAATAAAATATAAAAGAACAAAGAGAGTATACTTAATTCTCGAGCATTTTATTTAATTTAATTAACATTTTAAATTTTAAAAAAGAAAACAATTATGCCTTCATGTAAAATTAAATATGACTTTTACTATTAAGTATAAAGAAATTCAAAAAATATAGTATAAAATGCTTCAAAAAAAGTATTTTGTCAATGAGCAAAATCATTTTCATTTTAAAATATGGAAATTCAAAATGGTAATATTGTATCAGATATATCCTGATACAATATCTAAATGAATATCCTGATTGTCCTCAAATTTTATAAATTCTTACATTTTTCACTTTCATTGATTGCTAAGAATTATAAATTCAAAATTTTAGTTTAAAAATTTATAATTAGGTTCTAATATTGAGTAAATGTTCACAATGGTTAGAAAGAATAAGCTTTAAGTACAACATTTCATGAAATGGAACAGTTTTTTTTTTTTTTTGATTTCATCAATAGCGATTTTTAAATTTAAAAATAAATTGTTTTTTTTTTTTAATTTATACTGATCTCAAATATGTGGAAAATATTTCAACAATCACTATTTTTTTTTCTTTTGTTAAAACGCAAAAATCAGGCCTAATATGTTTTCAAATTATCTTATTTTATGCAATTCTACAATATTACAAATAAAATTAAAATATATTTGTTAAAATTTAATTACAAATAGAATGTCAAACCAAATCAGTACTTACGTTTGTTCTGAATACAAAAATTTAATTTAAAGTTTTAATTTTCATTTAAACTCATTTTATTCTAGAATTAAAGAACAAACTATTTTTTGCAATGTAATAAGTATGATTGCGAAACAAGTGATATAGAATTTAAATAAAGTAATATTTTACCTTACAACCTGATTACGACAATGAATGATCGAAAAATTTAGAACTAGCTCTTCCTTCACTTCATATTTCTTTTGGTAATTGGACTGTCTCCCATTCTTAATTCTTTTCACTCAGTGTGTGAATTGTGGCATCTTGGAGAAACACAAATAGAACATCAAAATTATAACGTCGATTTCTGTAATACAAATAATTTATTTTGGATAAAACAAAATACTAACTGGAAAACTGAATCTTTTCAGAAAATTATACAGCTTTTGCTCTGAACTTAAATTAAACATACCTATTCAACTGATTCATTGATTTCGTATTAGGTTTTTAAAAATGTGCGTTGATTTATTTAATTCGAGTATACAACTAAAAACTTCATTTTATTTCATGCATAAAAGTTCACAAAAGAAACACAAAAATTAAAATATAAATTAAATCCAAAAAGTACACATAAAAGTAAGACACAGAAGAACGATATTTGTAAACGTTTAACACATTAAGTACTTCGTAAACAACAGGGTAAGAAAAACTAGACAAACACAAAATTAACTAAGAAATTATCTTAAGGCTCCCGTCTACCCGCCATTTTAATTTCACCAGCTTAATGCTATTCCTATGGAATTTCGACTTGAATTCTCTCATCTTTATTATTTGATCTATTTGGATGCAATAAAGTGCATCTGAAAGAGCAAAAAATAATGAAGGCTTCTGTGGAATTACTTTTTTCCTCCGATTCTTAAAAATATTTGAAAATATTCTTTAAAGACTGGAAAATTCAAAAACGAATAGTTAAAATAAGAATAAAAATATTTTTAAAAATCTTAGAAAAAAAGTAATTCTACAGAAGCATTCATTACTTTTTGCTCTTTCAAATGCACTTTATTGCATTCAAATAGTTCAAATAATAAAGATGTGAGAATTAAAGTCAAAATTCCATAGGATTAACATTAAGTTGACGAAATCAAATGGCGGGTAGACGGGAGCCTTAAAGGAACACACACAATTTATAAAATGGCTTATTTCTCGATTAATTTCATATAGAAAGTGAGGTCTAGAAAATCCTTTAAGGAATTTGTAAATGAATTGAACCATCCATTTATTGAAACAAAATTTAATTTAAATGCGAAGTACTAATGTTTATCGTTAAAAGGGATACACGCAGGCACACTCAAAAATTAGAGTAAAGTTAATTAATAATACAAACATTTTCACCATTTATTATCATAAAAAACAACTCTAACACAAACATGAATTTTAAAACAGTGTCAAATCTTGCTCAAGCAATTATCAGATACTAAATATGTCACTCCTCGAGCTTGCTCTAAAATGAATTTAGCAAATTTCTAATTTCATTCACGAATTCAATCGCGCAAATAAGACAAACAGGATTTCTCTCATTCATTTTAGTCTAAAACACTTTGATATGAAGCAATGAGAAATTGAGATTTTAAAATTTGATTTTTTAAAAAAAACCTTTTGGTTTAAAAGAGCAACAAACTGTATAAAAACATGAATTCGAAGGAAACTTCAACTTTAAAAAAAATTCATCTTTTCTTGATACTGGAGAGTTAAATTAAGCCTGTGATAAAAAAAAATTTCATTAAATCATTTTTATACGAAAAAATTATGATTAATCTATTTTCAATTTAACTATTTTAAAGAATGTTGAAATATTAAATTAAAATGTTCTGAAACATCACATAATTTCTAAATGGATAATTATTTTTATGAATGAAACTTTCAAAGTATATATGTATATAATTTAAATTAATTAATTTTACTTTATATGTATTTCCTATTTTATACATTACTTCTAATTGTAAAGATTTTGAAAAATTCTAATTTTCGAGGATTTGTATCAGTTTTTTTATAAAATATTAAAATGTTTTATTCTTCCAAGTCTCACTCTTTATAGACAAATACACGAGAAAGTAATTTTTTTGTACAATCAGATTAGATATATTTCCAAAAAAAATTCTTTTACTCCTTTTTATCCTTTAAAATTTCTGTTTCTCATAACTATCAATTTCAATAATGTACCAAGAAGTGCTAATATTATGTCTCAGATTATAACATTAATCACTGACTAAACCTATAGCTAGCTGTTTATAAATGTTTATAAAATGTACTTAAAACAATCATAAATAATTTCTATGAGAATACAACAACATTAATATTACTTTCTAAAGCGTGTGGTTATACATCCAGTAAAGATTCTACAAACCTAAAAAATAATTTCTGAATTATCTGTATTTTATTTTTCATGTTTAATTTTAATTTATTCTGTACTTATTCTAATAATCCTGTTTAAAGAATCGACTTCAAAAAGTGAAGTAAAGAATAAACTTGGTATTGAAATGTTGGTATCATACAATAACATATTGATAAATCTACAGATTTTTAATAGTTCAAAGAACTGCTTGTATAAAATTAGAAACGAAACTTAGTTTAAATGAACTTTGAAAGTTTACAAATATCGAGAGAATATTTTCATAATTTCATAAAAAAATCTTTTTATGTTTCTAGTTACTGAGAAGCCGAAACTAGCATTATTACTAGAAATTTAACTAGAACTGTGTGTGTGTGTGTGTGTGTGTG
>BMAW01073061.1:0-20448 GCA_019974015.1 Nephila pilipes
TTTTAGCTTACTGGTTTTGGTTAAAATGATTTTCTATTAAAACAAAAAAAGATTCTTATATTTCACAGTCAATATAAGTCGGATATTCTTTGTATTCCTTTAAACTATTATATACAATCGGAAGAGTGTAAAAATTTTAATTTCCGATTATTTTAATTAGTTGTGTAATATGTGAAGCTCTTTAGTTTTAATTAATTCATTTAAATTCGGTTTTTAGTGGTTATAATTTGTAATTCTGTATGATTTCGAGTAACTTAAAATTATGTCAAATAAACATATATATATATATATATATATATATATATATATATATATATATATATAAGCGTAATAAAAAAAAGGAAATAAACCATTAGGGAAAAATAATCAGTAAAATTAACAAAGCTACATTGCAATTAGTATCACTTGTGCAAAAGAAATTAAAAATAATTGATAAAATATTATTGCAAACAAAATAAATTTATGTTTTAAAACAGATAAAAGGTAAATGAGAGTGAAACTGTATAAGTAGATAAATAACTCTATGAAAAAGTAAACAAAAGCCACATACTAAACAACTAAGAAGAATTGATAAAATTAGGAAAAAAGTAAGTAGAATGTTCCAAAGGCCATTACGGGACTGGAACTATGAATCGGATTATTCTCTCTCTCTCTTTAGGAACAAAATACTTCAAATATCAGGCGGAGAATTTATAATAATACCAAAAAGTTATAAAATGAATTAATAAGGATAATTATATGAAGGTTTTAAATAATTAATTCAAAAACATAAAAGCACAGTAAAACACTTATAGACGGGAATTAGAAACTTACTTAAAAAACACGTTGTACAAGAGCTGAAAAATTGTATCAATGCCAGAGAAAAAACTATTCTTTCCTCTAAAGTAGATACAACATAAATAGATTGTTACACCATCTAAACATAAATGTTAGAATCAAAAGTATTAAAAGTTAAAAACAATAATTAGCAATCTTATTAATAGTTAAATATTTTAAAGTATTTAATATAAATTTCTAAAGTTATACGCATTAATAAACAAGAATTAAGTAAAAAAATACATTATATTTTAAAAAGAAAAAAAAATAAAGATTATGTAATATCAAATATTCATAACAAGAATGTTAGCAAAGCATTTATTTTTTTTTTAATTTATATCATAAGAATTTAGTTGTAATTGCTTAAAAAATTATAGAATTTTTTATGATCTGTTAGTTGTTCCGTTCTTGGCAAGTTCTAATTATTATAAAAGAAAATGTAGTGATTATCTAAATTCACTATTTTAACTAACTACTTACTATCTGTATTTTCATAGAACGTTTTAGTCAAATATGTGCAATTACCTCACTGACTAGAAATTCGTTGAAAAGTTTTATGACTCAATTCAATATATATTAATATGATTTTCTTAAATTTGATTTTGATTGAATCAGTAAAAACCCTGTTATACAACAAATATTGTTCATAATAAAGTATTGTTAATTAGTATTTTAATATATGTGAGAGTCATGACTCTCCTGTTTCCCCTTTATGTGTGAACCACCAAAAGAGATACGGAAGAGATGACCTCGTTCACCCATCCAGATGACGTCAGTCGAAAAGCGCAAATATTTCAGACGAACACCATCCGAAAACGAGGGAAAAGATCACAACCCGTTCTCCTGGAAGAGCATAAGCGGAAAGAGAGAAAACATTTAAAACTAGGAATCAGACGCAAGAAAACGGTGGACGAAGCAAGAACGGATGCTGGTTCTTTCGAGGAGGCGCAAAAATCGACATAATTGCTAGATATAAGAAAGGATTAATCCCCTCCCTATTGTAACAATACAATAGCTATGTAAAATCATTAATAATAAAAGTATTAATTTTAATTAATTGCTTAAAAGTTTTATTATAATTTAAATGCAGTGAACAGTAAACAGTACCTATATTTATAATAATGAAATTTTATTCCAGAAATTGATCATTAAACCTTTTAACATACCTTGATTAAAAAGGAAAATTGTACTGCTCACAGGTCCTTCGTAATTAAGAATGTTATCTAATACATAAGATATTTATTAAAAAAGGAAATGAAAAATAATGTTAATTTTCATTAAGGATAATTTGATTTCCTAGTTTTATTTCTCGCTCGTACCTTTCAAATCACTTCAATTGTGCTAGTTAGAACTACCAGTGTTAGTTAGCAGCTTTTTTTTAAAAAAAAACAAGTAAGAAAAGAACTTTTACTGTTTTAGAACAAGCAAAGAAATAACTGACATTATAGTTTTATCAAATAATTCCATTTAGATATGGAATGTATATTGGCTTTTGACTGTCATATGAGTATTTATCATTTAATGAAAAACGTATCCATACATATATCATTTAAAACCATTTTCAGATTTTACACCTGCATAATGTATAAATTCAGAAAAATATTATGAGTTTTTAATATTTAAATTACTTAAGATGAAATATTTATAGAAAAAATATTGTGTAAAACAGCTCGGCTTGATACAAATAATAATAATAATTACATAGGTTAAAATATAACTTTTTTATCAGGTGAACATTTTAATAAGTGTGAAAAATCTTGGAGTAAATATAATTGTTATATTACGAATCAAAACTTTTTCGGCTTAGAAAGAAAGAAATTTAATAATTACAAGAAGAGTTTTGAATTCACTCCTAAGCTACAGAAACATAAAATGAAATCATTTACACATAAGGATTCAAATACTTTTAAATTATTAATTATGTATAAAATATACGAGTCTCATATAGGGCGATAGTTTCTTTTGCTTTAAGGAAATTATTTATGATGAGTAAATACACGAAACAATCAAATTTTATCTCAATTTTAATTCAGTTTATTATTCATTTTCAATTAATTTGCAAATAACATTTTTCCTTTATAGGTAAGAACCACCTCCCTTAAATTATACGACACTTCGTAAAATTAAATTACAGTTTTCAAGCTCCCAAACTTTGTACTGTAACGGTTTCCTTACATATTAAAATATAAAAATAGTAATTGCTTTCCTAGAAAGAATATACTGAAGTAATCATAAACGTGCATTTTAATTTGCGTCAAGAGTATTTAGTTTCTTATAACAAACAGCAGTTGTAGAGAACAATGCATATTTTTTTGAAAAATAAACAAATGAAATAATGATCGAAAATCTTTGAGATGTTTGCAGTAAAAAGTAAATATGTTTCTAAATGTTGAATAATTAAATATTTATCTTGTCACTTAGAAACAAAGAAATTAAACATAAATAATAAGAAAGAAACATAAGAGAACAGTCTCCTTCGGTTAATGTATTTCATAAACAAAATTCATAAAGAATTTATCTAATTTGTCATAAATATTTATATATCAAACGAATCTAAATGTTTCTTTGTAGATTAAGTTTTATTTATGAACTTTAAACAATGATTGTATTAATTTAGCTGAGTATAATTTTTATAATATTTGCTTAAAATGTATATAATATTATTTATATTTTAGTCATTGCAATGTGTATACAATTGCAATAGTTTCTTAAACAATTATTATTTCTCCTACATCATGGTATTTTAAAACTTCTAACAATGTATGAGTTTGTTTATCATACATATTCCTCTAAACGCAGATACGTCTATTTTCTTTTCATACACTCTTTTCATAAAAGTTGTTTAAGGAATCAAAAGTCATTTAGAATTCAAATATTACAATACTAGTTTCACAAAAAAATTAACACATATGATTTTTAAAATATTTACAACTTATTTTTGAAATTTTTTAGGCTCTCTTGTTGCGTTATTTTAAAAGATATGCAAATAACAGGCATCTATATCTAATGATATTTAACTTCTCTAAATTGCGGCTTCAAACAATGAAATGTAATTTTAACAGTGTCATTCAAACAAGCGTAACGAAACCGATTTGAATTAAATAAATTAGCTTTAACATCGAAAATTGAAATCAAATATACATACTAATCAGAAGAATTAATGATATTCGAAAATTGAAATCAAATATACATACTAATCAGAAGAATTAATGATATTTCTGATACACTTTTTCTCGATACGCAAAATGGTAATAAAAATAAGGATAGTAAAATAATTAATAACATGTACATGCCTAACACACACACACACACATATATATATATATATATATATATATATATTCATTTTCGATAAACTGATTTCAATATTAAAAAGTAAATCTTATATTCATAAACCCACACGTCCATGACACGGCCTTCTTAAATTCCATTTGCGACAGCAACTTGAATTTGAATTCGTGTGTTTCTGTAGCAAAAAACAGTTAAATATAATGAATTCCCTCTTTATCTAATATCGTGAGCGGTAAAAATAAATGAGTTTGTTTACCGTAGCAACATTCTCCAGGACAGGTTAGAAAGTTGATTACCATATTATTCGATGGAAAACAACCGACAACGAAAATTGAATTGATTTCTAAGTTTGCTTGTTCAGATATATGGAGCAGATAATTTCCAATAAGTTAAGTGCATACATAATCTAATGATACAAATTGCGTCTCGTCATACTTTTGTATGAATCAATCTTTATTCAAAGAGTTCAGTGGAATAAAAAGAATAAATTTTTATCTTTACTGTATGAATTAATTAGAGAATACTCCTATATAAAACAATTTATATTATTAATGTTAAAGAACTGAGAGGACTTCGACTTGAGGATCTAGTCAAATTGTATTTATTTGTAAATATAGATTTTAATTAACTAAAACATTATTGTTTAATTCTACAATAAACATTTCCGTGGAAATTCTTATGCAGAAACTACATAAAATGAGTAAAATTTATTTTAAATAAAATTATATTAATTAAGTAAACTCTTAGATTTCTTTTCAAACACTCGAACAGCTATAATGACATGATTTAACATAAACGATATATGTACATCTATCCAAACATCCTGCTAAATTTTTGTGGTCGAGACAAGAGTTGGCAACTTTTGAAAATTGGAAAACGATATTTGCTTCTTAATGCAAAATAAAAATTATACATAGCAATATAAACATATTTTTACAAATAATTAAATTTTATAGACTAAACGTAACAAATTAGATATTTCTCTTTATCACTATTGTATGAGAAATAAAATTGACAAACAATTTCCTCTCACTAAAATTAATTAATATGAATAAGACTCTTTTTTAAATTTCTTATGAGTTCTCTATTTTCTTCTCTTTTGAAATTGCTCCGAAAATATGAAGGGTCTTACATTAATTTTTTGCATATTAAAGATCCTTATATGAGGAAAAAAAGAAATTAAGGCTATTTTTCAGAAAACGTCCTACTTTTTCAGGTATACTGCACAAAATTCCTCCATTCGTTTTCAACGAATGACCAATGTACAGTCGTTGAAATGAATTGAGCATCCATAACATCCAGCTTCTATAAGTAGCAAAAAATATCAAGATTGCTATGATTTTCTCTAATAAATAATCGTTATTATGCCCTCGTGTGTCTCGTGTGTCTTAAATGCCTTCAAATTATAACAATGCGCATGCCCATGGAAGTCAAATCTAATCCAGAAAAATTATGTTTTCGACAATTGTCTATTTTTGAAAATATTAGGCATTGCTAAGTCAGATTGGTGCAAAGATTGTGTTCTGCAATATGGTCAACGTCACAAGTTAGTGTTGACACTGATTCTGACTATTTCTGATTGCTGTCACACCAAGTTGTCATCGTCATTTTGAGTCAAATTCTCTTTTTTGATAAACTTGGATTTGCCATAATACATCGGAATCCAAGAAATAGATAGAATGAAAAAAGAATATTGAAAGAAGAATGAATTATTTTTGGTAAATCTGCTTCAAAGGAAGAAAACAAAATCTTATTGATTGAAAAATAATGGCGACAATTTTGGGATAAGGATTTATTCTTAAGTACGTTTCTTTCTTTGTATATTTAGGTGAAAAAAGAGACATTGGAGGATTTAAAAATGTATTTGCTTGAAAATATGTATACAATGATAATTTTGAAAGATTAATTTGAATTATTTTAAAATGTAAAAAGGGCATTTTTTTAACGATTCATTTTAAAACGAGTTTAAAAGTATTTCTATGTGATTGGAATTGTTCTTAAGTTAGAAAATAAAATTAAATACTTAATATACAAGTAAGCATTTTATTCATTTAACAGCTCAGTAATAATTGTGTGATGAAAGATATGTATATTCTAACAAATATTCAGTATTATTTTATAAAATTCTACAAATTAGGTACTCCTGTTAAGCATCAAACATAGCTACATATCTCTATCAAATCTTTATGTATTATTATGAAAAGTAAGTCCATCCTCTCGTAGTTCTAACACATAGCCTCATTCCAAATCAGTAAATTACTAGTACTACCTTCTTCCTTTCCTTAAAGGCATCCTAGAATCAAATCTAACTCACAACACCGAAACTGGATGATAAATAATGTTCACGACATTTACATAGCATATTTAACTTAAAAGAAATTTGGTTTGGTGGTTGCAACATTTGTGTTGAACACATTTGACAACACGAGGAAGAGTACCACTTCACATTTATACAATGTCATTGTCGACATTTCGCTGCTTCAATTCTAGACTTACGTAATTCTGCAACTTTATTGTATACCAAACACTTGTAATGAATCACTTTTTCAGACATGTAGAAGTAATATTTTTGGAGAAATATGCAACGAAAACAAAAGGGCTTGCGAAGCTACACACCACACTCCCTTTAGCTTAGTGTAAATGCGCTGGTACTAACTACATCGTGAGGATTATCATTAAACCAGTTAAAGCAGTGCATCGATTTTACGTTCTCTGTTAAAGAAAAATGCACTTCATCTGACTATAATATCCGCAACGACCCCATGATATCTTCAAAATATCTGATAAGAGAAAATTCGCAAAGTTAACACTCTATTACTGTCCCCAGTTTACGACATCTAGACGTGATGGAATCGACAAGTAAACATCCGCAGAACACATCGCAGTTGCTAGAGGACTGCAATTTTTGGTCCAACCGGTCCTAATTGCAGGCAACACCTCTTGCAATGTACAATGGACCTGAATTAATCGAATTATGCCCTTCCACAACACCTTCACTTGTCTTTCTGACTGTCACTTGACTTTCGAAATTACGAGATCCGTAGCCAATAGCCCTTGTGTTGCATCTAGTGCGGCGTTAATAAAAACCAACCATTCACTTGAGAATTCTTTAAGAGTTTAAAATTCTATTAATGTTACTATTTTTATTTTCACGCAAAGGATTTCATGGCTTAATAATAAATATTTAAATACTTCTTAAAAAGTGTAAAAATTTATTGTTATAAAAAAACGTTTTTTCTAATACTTCTAGTGTTTATAATTATCCTTGAAAGATTTATCCTCGAGCGTGGTAGTTTTGAATAGACGCTGATATTTGTTTTTATCTGATATATGCATTTTAACAACAGGAACATTTTTCAATACCTCTGAAGTTATGGAAAGTTAAAAAATTATGATTTATTATATCAACAGATTTTAAAACTTTAATTTTTTATTATAATTTGAAGTTATTAAAAATTTATTCTCCTTGCTTTGGTTTATGCAGCAAATCATCATTATCTCAAATCTATATCTCGTCCCTAGGGATTTGATGAAAACTTCATCGTCATTCAAACCGTCACAGGGGAATTAACTTTAACTTGATTGTATTCACTGATCATCACTTAATATAAAGCTGCTCTTCAGAGAACTCTACTCTGTTGAGATTTCTAGTTTCTGCTCAAATTTTATTCTTCATAGTATGAAAGATACTTTATACATGTTTCGAAAATATTCGGAATAATATTTTTGTGTAAGAATTTAGAATTGTATTCTGAAATTTTGATATGTACTTAGTTTAGTTCTTATATTCTTAATATACATTCTTCCTTTGATTATCTTGTTTTACTTTTTGCAGATAGATTTATTTATTTCTTAAGTTATAAAAATAATTATATATGGAGTCAAATAATTTCAAAAGTAAATGTGCAATAATTTCAAATTTGAAATCTGATTTAATCATCTACATAATAACAATTAAATAAGGAATCAATAAGTTATTTAAAGTACTTACTTGGTATATAGTAAATCACTTTTTAATCTTTTAATATGCCAAACATTTATCTTCATATTTTAACTAGTCACTTTTAAGAATCTGATTCAATTGTATAAATTTTCCTTTAATGAAATAAACAAAATTATAAATTGTTCAAGTAAATATGTTACAGTTTAAAAAAAAAGATTTTTCAATAATAAATGATTTTTCAAATGTATAAGAAGGAGGAGTTCTTGTGTTACTAAGATTAGATACATGGGGTTATCGGAGTTCATATTTGGAGACATACTGACGTGGATTCTTGGATATACTATATTATAGGCCGGCATGGAAGCAGCAGCGTTGTGCAGTACAGCGCGGTCTATCTGTACAATAGACTGACAGAAAGAGAGAACGAAAAAGTCTACTAGTTCTAACTCTACGAGCGTCGAAAGAACAAGTAGTAGTTTTTAAGCGAAAAGATTGGTTGGCATTAATATGGATTGACGCTAAAATTAATAAAATTTGCATTTAAGAAAACAAGTAGTAGCTTGGATTCATCACAGCTTCTTCCCTCCTCTAGAATTCATTCAATGGGGACGTTGACTTCTCGAATCGTACAATCCGACGAAGAAAGAAACATTTTAAGACTCGTGTATTAATTACTGCCATTTAATATAAATCCCAGTTATAATGCGGAAAGCAGGTTCTAGGTTTAAATTTATTTCGATAAATATTTTTAATTTTATCTTTAAATAAAAGATCAATTCAAAATGCTTTCTTTCGTGTTTCAAAACAATTTAACGATAAATATAAAAGTGTTAGATTATTTTTAAGGTTACAACAAATCTGAAAGTTTAACTGTTCACCAAAAACTTAGATAATGTTTACAAGCAATTCGAAGTAACACAACAATATTTCCGCAAATTCTCTAGCAATAAAGCGAATATAGCTTACATAATGTAAGCAATGACATTAACATAATTTGTGTGTGTGCGTGCACTGTTACAGTAAAATTTTGACATAAGATAATATAAAGATTATTTTTACACTAAATATATTACATATATTTATGCTTAATACACTAAAATGATTATTCAGATTTCCTTACATTTACAGCGACAAAAATATAACGGCACTTGAAGTATAAACTCGGAATTCTGGCATGTAATTAAGCTTGAATCATGTAAAATTTGAAAAATTGTAAGGTGGAACCATATTAAACTCGAAAAGTTAGTCATGCATGAATCGCATTTGAAAAGAGAATGACACAAGTTACATAAATATGTTTTTAAAATTAAATTCCGATTTCAACTGATGTCAAAATTCATACAAAGCTTAAGAAATAATACTAAAAATTTTCCCATGCATCTCAGAAAACGGATATGAGCATGAGCAAAAGGAAATTTCTGGTAACTCATTTAAATGTCAGAAATATTATTTACAGCTTTAACTTCATAGATCCATTTTTGATTTTGTTATGAAAACATATTTTTTATTTAAAATCAAAACAATTGTAAAAATTTAACTTATTATTTCGTTGTCCCTAATTCATATATTCCTTATTCACATGGACAATCTCAGGTCAAAAAATCTACCCTTCCCTCCAGAGATCCAAAAATAATTGAAAATGTCACAATATTATATTTGTTACCATATCCTCCAGTAGAGCAGGCTTCACGAAAATTATAAATTTAACTATCTGCATTTTATAATACGTGTGTGTGTTTGTGTGTGAATGTGAGCGTGTTTGTGTGTGTGTCCTTTTTTTTTTCATTTTTTAAACTATTTCTTCAAATTTTTTACTTGAAACTACGGTATTTTACCCGAATTCAAATATTCAAATTGCAGATCAAAATAAAAGAAAGGCGTTAAAATTTGTGCTACATAAGAGAGTATCCAAGAGATCCCGAAATAATATTATCCTGATCGGAATATGCTTAAATCGTATTTATTCGCTAGGATGTGTCTCACAAATCATACTGAGTTAAATGCTATTTCTGCTGACATCCGGGAAGATTTTACATGCCCGTAGTGAATTTTTCTTTTCCCCAAGCTGTTTTGCTTCCTCCTTGTATTTTAAAATAGAATATTTAAATGAACAACCAATGCGTGGATGTGAAATTATTTTTCAAAATTTGGAAAACCGTCACAGACAGTATTGTAGCGTTGAAGACAACTTACAGGTACTACTCTTTGGGCAAATTTCAGGTGTTTCAGTCATTTTTTCTGCTATTGAAAAATGACAATGCCTATGAATGACAACCTTCCTTTTGGACTCTCATCAAATCTCTAACAGAAAAAAATATCAAGAAAATTCATGGGCTTGAACTTCCAAATTTGATTGGATTGTTTTGATGTTCAGCTTAAAGAATTTTAACTGGAGATTTGTAAAATATTAGGGCATTAACAAATTTGTATTTTGGGGTTCTGACTTATCAGCAAAAGGTCATCTTAGTGCATCAATTTTTACTCAAAAATTGTATAACTCCCTTTCGCCATGCAACTTATTCACAAAACCTATCTCGGGGTAACATCTTCTTTCTGCCCATACAGAGGGATATGGAAGAGACATCGATTTGATGACATGGAAAAGATTATTAATAAAAAGTGAGGTAAGAGCCTAGCTGCCATCTCCTCAGATGAAAATCAAAAGTTTTTCGACAATGGAATTACCAATTGGGCAAAAGTATTAAGTATACTGGAAAATACATTGAAGGTGATAAAACTGTTTTGTAAAAAATATATATGCATAGCTTTTAAACATATTTTTCTTTATTTTGGGTACTTTCTTGTAGAAAACTAAATGATTGTACCTTCTATAATAATAATTTTATTCTCAAAATTTGTAAAATACAAAAAAAAACTCAAAATGAGATTTAAAATTTAAATAAAGGATTAAATTCAAATAAGGGACATTATCTTCATATACTTATGGGAAAATATTAAAAAAATTTAGTCCTTTGATGGAGATTATCATTAAAAGTTTTTGAAAAAATTAGTATAGAAAGAAATTCTTTTAATCTTAATCAATGAGTGTTTTTTCTTTTGATAATTCTGCTTTGATATATTCCGAGAAACGTGACAAATAAATGAAATTCTATTTTTTTTTGTGCTTATTTTTGTTTTAAAGAATATGAAAGAATTCCTTTCCAGGATATTCATTTATTTTTGACATTTTCGTATGGAACTAAATCAGAAACAGTTTTAGTTTGTTAAATTCTGTTTGAGGTACTAGAAAACATACTTTAGTTTTCATATGTGGGAATCTTTTCGTTCGTAATTCGCCCTTCATTGTATTTCTCTGGAGAATGCACATATGTTTTATAAAAATGATTATGTTCTGTTTCTCTAATAAGGCAGGAATTTCTTCTGTGTGCAAATATTACACATTTAACAATTATCTGCAGTTCAATTACATGTTTACAAACAAATAACTATCAGATTAGGAAAATAACTTTTTTTTTTTTAACATTGCTACCAAAGCCCAAAAATAGATGTCTTTTAAAACTTCAACCTACTAAAGAACATATCAGAAAATTTAAAATATCTTTAACACATTGAAAATATTTTATTTTTATTTTCCCTTCATCTTGAAAAAAAGTTCCTATTTTTGTAATTCTGAAAACTTTTAAAATTGAGTTTTGATTTTTTTTAAGTTACGAAATTACTATTTGCATATGTAGTTTTACGTATCAAAACGATTTTTCTTTGATACGATAAGCATACATAAATATTTCTAAAGAAGACAAAACTTTCCAGAATTTATTCCTTTTAAATCAAAAAATATTTTCTTTATAAAAACTTCTATGATTAAAAAAAATTCTCAAAAGATATTTTTGGAAAAGCGTTATATTTTATGTAATAATTCCAGATTGACTTCCTTGAAAAGATATTTACGACATACAACTCCATTTTCCTTAAATTAATTTATAGTTATTTAGCCATCAAAAAACGTGGTGCTATTAGAGATTCACCGAGCTGTTAAAAAAATGTAGGCGAAATAACCTCCATATTGTGGGCGAAAAACATATATTAAGTAAAGATAAAAAAATTGTAAAAAAGAAGAAAAAAAGCAAATAAAATAACGTTTACATTGTGTGCTATATATTTATATGTATGAATATATACAAACACACACACACATATATATATATAAATATATATGCATATGCACTCATATTTTCTTTATGTGTATGGATGTATGAATGTATTTGTGTTTGTGAGTGTGTATCTGTGTATGGAGGGCGAGAGTAAGAAAAAAGATATAAACAAAATAAATCTACATTATGTACTACGTCCCATGCCTCTTAAAATCTGAACTTAAATCAAAATAAGACTCTACGTTCTCTTAAGTATACTGAGCTATACTTATTTGTGTAATTTTGGAATTAATTGATTATTAGTAATTTAATTCCATATAAAGGCACAACAGTTATGGTTAATTCCTCTGATTTAATAATAAATAGAATAACGCAGGAAATTTTTATTAGTGACATGTAGGTTCATTACTGTTACAAATTTATTCAGTTGTATTTAGTAGTTAAATAAGATCATTAAAATATAGCTTATAGGTAGAAACTTCTGTTTTGACAAGAATTACTATCGCTTTATTTATGGCTATCTTGGAGTTGCTCTGTTTTCAAAATATTAAAATTATTTTAATGATAAATATTTTCGGAGAAAAAACGTGGATGATACTGAAATTAAACTTCTTTTACAATTTGCTTTGTACCCTGTTTTCATATATGTCTCTTAATTTTTTAAGAAAATACCACAATTCTGAAATATGTGTGATAACTGAAAATGAAAATCATTTAGTGTAATAATTTTTCTTAAGATATACATTAATGTAAAACTTTTGAAATGTATTTCTTTTTAATCTTTTTTTGTAAAACGTATAGTATTTGATCAAAGAAAAAGGAACTAATCATTTATTTAAAATTATTATTCAATTTGAAGAGTGATTATTGATTAAGACATTTTCACTAGTTAAATACATCACAAAATATCATAAAATTAGCATAAGACTTCACAAAACGCACTTACAAAAAAGATACATTCATTCACAACTTTCAACAATCCCTTGTTCTTATGATACTGGGAATGTAAGATTAAGATAGAAAATACATCATCTTGAATAATTCATGTATTCATTCATGTTTATCTTTCCCTATTACTTTGGGTTTTCGAATCATTTGTCTAGCTTTACTGGCGTTATCGATATTTTGAGGGCAATAGTTGGCTAGATACACTAGATTTCGCTTTTAATCGAGAGGAACAGTTGGATAAGTTCCAAAAAAGGAAAGAATACTCAATTTATCTTACAGTTAGCCTTCATTTAAAAAATTTATGAAGGCTAACTATAAGATAAATTATTTTTATCTTACAATTTCTCCACGATTTAGCAATATGTAAATCATATTTTGGGATTATTATTAAGTACAATTGAGAGCCTTTTTATTAAAAACAAAAGTTCAACTTGAAACTTTAATTCGATTACTCAAACTTCATTAAGGAAATGAAGTTTTCTGTTTCCCATATAAGATATTGTTTTAATAGTGTCGAGCAATAAGGAAAACATTTGGTCAGTATTGTTAATTTGAAACATATTATATTGAAAACGTAGTTAACTTTAAATAATGAATGTAATTAAAATTTAATTGTTCGTAAATAAAGGAGATTATTTTTACAGAAAATTATAGAAATATGTTTATTAATTTTAAAACCATTGCATTTTCAGAAAATAAAATAATGTTTCCCATGAAAAGAAATCATGCTCTACCCTTATCATTCAAATATTTACCAACGTGTGTAACTTATGAATCTAGAACTATACAGTTTATGAGATATTGACAAGTTTCAAATTACCGAAAGTATAAATATAATTATAAGAATCGATGATTTTTCCTCATTAAAATATTTTCTTTTATAAAGTAGAAAAACATTAGCAGCTTATGAAAGGTTATTTATCCAATATCGTTGGAAAAAATAATTATGTGATTATATTTTGAGCTCTATAATTTCTTATTTATTACACTTTTTTCTTACCTTACCTAATATTTTTAATAATTTTCTATACAATACTTTTAATAATTTTCTATTAAAATTTATGTTTGTTCACCTGAAGTGTACATATGAATAATCATTATCGGGTAAAGACATTAAACTTTTTGACGCTTAAAAACCTTATACATAAAAAGTCAATATGACACCATTACTAAAAAAAGACTCTTATGTGCATCTCATTAACAAGTGGCGTTTAAAAAAACAAAAACAAAAAAAATTCAGATCTTAAGCTTAATGCTTATGAATAATAATTTTGTTGCTGTTTATTTGATATTAGATGAGGCAGATCAGTAGACAAATAACAAATAATTTGTAAGATCAACAAAAGTATTCAGTTTACGATAATACCTTTGCAAATTATGAATTTGTGAAGAGAGATTGAAAAATGCGATAGGATGAAATTTTCAATACAGCGAAAATAAGAAGAGTAATATAACTATCATTCTCAAGAAATTGAGATGGTGAAAAAAATTACATTATTTATATAGAAACTGTCCATTGAATTTAAAACTGAAAGAATCAAATATACTTTCACTAGTTGTATCTTTTTCAAAATGCGTTTTTAATATAAGACTTTATCTAAATTTATCAAATTAGCCTAGTGATTAATGTGGATGAATGTTCCTGGGGCTATAATATTTAAAAGGCTTCTGATTCAATAAAAAAACGCCGAAATTAAGGTACATATATGTCACAAATATTGTAAAAATAAACCCCAAGAAATGTCAAATTTTATTTATGCTTAGATCACACACACATAGTTAATTATTTTTTCTAACATGAAAACAAATGTTTTTCAGAAATATTAAACTTTATTTTATTGCTTTTATGTTATTAGATTTTTTTCCTTATAAATTTATGCATGATTTTATTATTTTTCCTTATGCTTTTATGTTATTAGATTTTATTCCTTATAATTTAATATAAAGCTAAAATTATTTTCGGTTTGGATATACTAATAATTTTATGTTTTTTAAATAACGTATTACTTTAGATACATTTTTATAAACTTTTTCACGTAAATAAAAGTATAAGTATATAAAAGAGAAATCTGAAGTTTCTTTATAATATATATATATATATATATATATATATATATATATATATATGAGTATATTTAGCATATTCAAAGATAACGATGTGCAATTTCATTCTGTGTGAAAAATACTTCATCTTAAAATGTATACCTAAAATAAAAGTTTCAATAACTTCAAAATTAATTTAAAATACAATAAGACTTTTTATATTTGAGTTGCATTATTTAAAAAAAATAAGTCATCTTAAGAGAACATCAATTATTTTTAATTTTATACAAATTAACTAGTATTTATAAGAGATATCCTTTTAATAGAGAAATAAAACTGTATCTTTAAAGTATTGGTATAAGTTAGTTTTAAATACTTAATGCTTACTTACCACTGATATATGGTCTTTTAAAATGTTTTAATGTACGTTTATAACTTGGAAATGTGTGAAGTGACAGTAATATTCACAATTTATATAAATATATAAAAACCACAGTTGTTAAATTCTCTTATTATATATGAGAATTCTCTTAATATCAGCTATCATAATATATATGAGATATCTTTATGTGACGTACTCTCTAATTTTGATTTTTAAAAAGATGACTATCGATAATTTTTAAAAATTTATTATATTTCTATTCATTCTTTGTAATAAAGCAAACTGGTTTATTCAAGTAAGACTTTTTCAAACTTTTCACCTTTCTAATTAGCCAATGTACTTAAAATTTATTAAAAAACCCCAAGTTTTGATAAAAAAAAAAAACTAGTTTCTAGAGAAGAACCGTGTTGAAAACCAATGTTCACTGTATCTTCTGTATTAATGATTTTTTTATATTTAACCACATACAGGAAAAAGAAATTAGTTCTTGCGGAAATGATGCAAAAACGAAATGAAAGTTTTAAGAAAAAATAACTTAATGAAATTCAGTTGGATGTACTACTACTTACTCTTCACATAATGTTTTTATCTCAGATTTCTAAACTAAGACTTATGATATCAATAAGAAAAAAAATTATTTTTCATACGTATACGTATGATGACATTTTGTACGCAGATGAAATCTGCAGAGAATTTTTTTTTTTTGAAATCATAGTTTCCCTTCATATATCCTGTTTTAAAATTAGACAACTTAAACTACTTGATTGCATTCATAAGGAATTGCAAAAGTTCTAAATAAACCCATATATCATTTATAATAAAAGTTTTCTACAAAGATTGAATTTCTCTTTATAAAAATTGAAAACCTACTGGCAATGAGAATCGTGAAACAACACGCAGAAGCAAAATATAGTTCTTGCATATCATGAACTCATTCTTTTAGCGTATTGAATGCATATCGCATTTCTATAAAATTGAATTATTAGAATTTAAGATAAATAAAAGTGACCCAGAATCATCGTTTCCCATGTTTTTTAATCTGCTTTTGAATAAGAGTTTCATTTTTGAATTTGCAGACGGGTTTTACATGAAAGGGGCCTTCCTAAAAAATAATTCGTATTTTTAACATAATTTTGTCATTATTCTGTAAAATTCCACAACATTCGGGAAAAACATTCGAAATTGCAACCACTGACGATAACTTCGCTGAAGTTCACCAAATGGTGCTAGAAGATTATCGAATTAATGTGAGAAAGATAGCAAAGACTATGAATATGTCCAAAGAATGCGTTTGTAAATTATTGAGTCAAGATTTGGGTATAAGAAAGCTATCCGTGCTTTGGGTATAAGAAAGCTATCTGTGCTTTGGGTGTCACGTTTGTTCAAGTTAGATCAAAAACGTGTTCAAATGAACATTTCTCTTGCTCTATTAGCGCAACTTAGGTGCAATAAATCAGAGTTTTAGCATCGATTAATTAATGTAAATGAAACTTGGATACAACATTATAACCCAGAAACAAAAAAAATAATATCAAATCAATGGATTGCGACGGAGGAATCGGCTGCAAAAAAGGAAGAAAAAAAATTCGGATGAGAAAGTGATGACGACTGTTTTTGGAGATAGTCATGCAGTTATCTTAATGGATTACCTTCAAACAGGAAAACCCATTACAGGTGCATACTATGCGTCATTATTTGACATGCTGAAGGCAAAAATCGGGGTCAAACCACCACATTTGCCGGGGGGGGGGAAATCTATTTCACCAAGACAGTGTATCGTCTCACACCTCAGTGGTTGTCATGGCGAAAATCTATGAATTACGAGTTGAACTGCTTGACTACTCACCTTACTTTCCAGTTCTAGGCCCAAGCTACTTCATTTTGTTCTCTAATCTAACAATTGCACTTAAAGGATAGATTTTTGTCAAATGAGAAGGCCATCCTCTATGTAAGCAAATTTGCAGAGAAAGACGCTGAGTACTATTTGGATGGATTAAAAAGATAAGAACATCGCTGGGAGAAGTGTATAGACTTACAAAGAGACTATGCAGAAAAATGAAAATAAATTTAAAGGAAAAAATATCTTGTATTCTTATTAGTACGAAAACCTTTCAGACCACTCTCGTAATCAGTTTAATATATCCCTTTTAATTAAAAATTCGCAAACTGCACATAAATTACGGATAAGTATAAAATGAATAATAGTTTTAAGAAAGGAAATTAATTAAAAATGTTGGAGTAATATTTAAATTTAATTGTGATTCTTATTGAAAAACAAAGAAATTATGCATTTTAAGGCAATATTTTTATTGAAATCGTGAAAATGCTGATCATAAATTTTCCTAAAAAGAAGCATTACCAAATACTTCTGTTTTTAAATTTGGTAATAATATTCATTAAATTAAAAGTATAGCTCTCTATATAATGTATAAAACCTTTGCAACTAAAAATTATGATATTCGCAAAATACGTATTTATCAATATTTATTTACTGTTATTTTCACATTTACGGTGTATTAAATATTAGAAACTTTTCATTAAAAACCATTTTTCGTTTGTAATTATTACAAAAGCCACTTTTAAGGCCTTGAATCCTAAAACAGGAATATAGCATCCACTAAAGGGATATTCATATATAATTTAGATAGCAATCTAAAAAATAATATTTTTCATAATACTGGAGGCTTACTATTAAATATTAAATCATCATTAATTTTTCTTACATTATTACCTACTAGAAACTAATACACGGATTTGATTAATACTTTAGAATGTTATTTTAAAGCAATTTAAAAAAACATCCGTTTTTCCTAAAATGTTAACATTTCGAGCTCAAAGAATAATTTATTCAACCTAACTCATCATAAAAACGCATACATATATTTAAAGATACAAATTATGTAAGAATGTTTAAAGATTACCTTCAACATCATTCGGTGATTTTACACTCATGTCTGAATAATATATAAGTGTTAGTACGTATTGTAACAATTCACAAAATCAATTAAAACACACCATATAGATTTGAATCGATTATCAGTTACAGATAAGAATATTCTGAAAGCCATTCCTACCCGATTTTCATAGAAATGAACAAGCCGAAGGCAAGTAAGTAGATATGAAGCGGCATTTTCTTTTTTTCGAACGTTTTGTATCATAACAGGATAGTCCCATACGCATTTTGTAGACAAAGATATATTTCAACTGCAATCTCATTTTCCACGGTTAAAAATTCGTTAAACATATTTTCTTGGAAAATATTGTGTTTCGCCTCTTAGAGTCATGACCTCAGCTCAACCGTCCCACTTTCCATTTAGCAATCCTTATATATTAAATACATAGAATATATTTATAAATGACTTATAAACAATACCCTTTCAAATATCAATACCGAACAGTAATTCTACCATAGAAATAAAAGAAATACGCTTAAACCATAGTAGATTAAAGTAATCAATTAAAAAAATGCATATTTATTTAAAAGCTTTTTAAAAAGAACTTATTACACTTTCATATCCAGCAAGCAATTTGATGCTCTCTAACGTAACAATATGGAGCAATAGTACTATTTTTAAAAGCCAAATATTCTTGATTGAATGATTGATTTTACAAAGATAAAGAAATTTACTTAAATGTACTTATCCTACCAATTTCAAAAATCATTTTAAATACCTGTATACCAAGAAAATCAGTATCAATACTAACATTTCTTATAGTACATAAACCTACTAAAAGTAGTTGGATTAAGTAACATTTAAAAATTGGCTTCGGTAGTCTAGTAGCGGCCAGGGTTGTTTCCGTAGGGTCGTGGATTCCAGCCTTATTGCCACAAAAGACCGACCATATAATCAGACCTGATGCACGTTAAATCTGTCGATGCTTAAAGACCCTTCGTTGAAGTTGTGAGAAAGTTTGGAGAAGGATGTTCTAGCTCAGGTGTCATCTTCGTCTCTTGACTGAGGTTCAAAATTACGAGGTCTATTGCCAATAGTCACCACGTTGCTTCTCATTGCGACATTAATAAACAATCACTTAAAAATCGCAAAATTCATGGCTCTAAAAGTATCTGTCACCTACTGGTAGTAAAAAACACCTAGAAGTAAAATTTGAAATTACTTTTTAAAATTAAAAAAAAAAACAACTTTATAATAGAAAATTATAGATGAAAATTATATCTCTAAAAAAGATACAACAATATACAAAAAATCAATTAGGAAATGTATTGACCAAAACAATCTAAACAAACACAAACAAGTAAATCATTACAAATAAAAATGCATATTTAAGTACCTAAGATTAAATATATTTGCTTACATAAAACATAAATATTGCGTATTATAAATAAATTTCAAAAAGCAATGAAAAGTATAATGTAATTTAAAAGTTTTGATTAAAGAGATAAATAAATTGAAAAATAGTATTTTATTGACTGTGTGTGCAGAAAAACAATACCAGAATGTAATTTAACTAATGCTGTAACAGGATCCAATATGTTTAAAGCAAAGTTTTCTGGAATTAACGGCTAAACTGTGCATTTCAGTAATTACATTAGATGAAATGGCTATAAACCCAGAGATACAAATTAACAGAAATGAACAAAAATAAAATTTCAGAAAAAGTATTTCAAAAGAAAATGAACTAGTAATCATAAAAATATATAAAATTACATATCACATAAGAGGAAAAGAAAAAGAAAGTTGTTACATAATAAAACTAAAAAAGATTATAATATAAAACAAGTAAGAAATCTTACTGTAATCAACAGAATTCGTGGCTGACTAAACTACTTAAGTTCAGTCAGAAAATTAGGTAAGCGAGAGAGTGTGTGTAATACCATCTATTAACTAGTGTTATATAAAAGGTAAAATAGATAGATAGATAGATAGATAGATAGATAGATAGATAGATAGATA
>BMAW01073061.1:20458-48165 GCA_019974015.1 Nephila pilipes
GATAGATAGATAGATAGATAGATAGATAGATAGATAGATAGATAGATCCTATTCTAATTCTTTACTTTTTCAAAGGCACTAATGTGTGTAAAAGAGAATAGTATATTTTTTCACCAGTACTTGGAAAATAACAGAAATGGAAATTAAGCAAAACTAATGAAAAATGTCTTATAACCATACTGAATTCTTAAAATTTAGAATTAATTAAAACATTATCTATAATAATTCTTTTTTGAATCTTTTACTTTTAATTAGTATAATAAAGAAAAAGTTAAAATGTAACTATTAAACTAAATGTTCTGGTTACAAACTCCTTAAAGGTAGCAAATTTTCTAAAAATAAACGCCCTCAAATACCGAGTCAAAGAAAAACTATTAAAGAAAAGTTTTATAAAAAGAGCATTTCAATGGCTATCTAAACGCATATTTTATTTCAATGGAAGCACAGATTATCCTCATCAATAAATTTTTTGTATTCCAATTAAAGTTTTATTTTACCACAAAAAAAATATTTTTAAAAAATCCTTAATTCACACTAGACATTCAATCAGCTAACCACATTTTAGCTCTTATATATTGACATTGCATTTTTATTTTCGATAATGCATTTTTTTCTTGTAAAACGTTAAAAGGAAATAATTTAAGTTGCTATTTGCTTTTAGATCCTACTTTTTTAATTGTACCCATTTTCTGGCTTTGGAAAATTTGTTATTATTATCTCTTTTACTTTTAGAGGATGATTATGTTCGTGAATTACGCACTTAGCTGAACATCATGGCACTTAAAATAGTTGGTAATCTCTCGAGAAAAAGTTCTTTACGTTTGTTTTTAATTAAAAAAAGGAATTAGCTTCTGTTTTTTGCGATATTGTTTATGCTCAAAATGATAACTATTAATTATTTAAAGTGTTTTTATTTTCTGTTAATTTGTTTTTGTAATGATTGGTAGTTTTTTTTGCTCGCTCTGAAATAAAAATGTAACTTTTTTCATGTTTGGTCTACGCAAAATTTGATCATATCAGCATCTTAAATGAAAGCGCATATGTATTAAAATATAACTTTCGCTTACTGTACATTTTTAAAACAATATTTTTAAATAGTTTTTGTAATCAAAGTTTCTTCAAAATATTATTTCAGGGTGTTCATATGAACATAATAATTCAAGAAAGATGATGAATTTAAAGAAAGAGACTGAAAACTTAATTGTGTAAAGTTTATACCGATTTTGTATGATAATTTCGTTGAAGAAATAGAAATTAGAAAAAAGAATAGAATTAGGGGATACTTTCAGTTTTTAGAGTCGCAATTGAAGGAACTTTTTATTTTTCATAACTATTTTAATAAAATTAGAAAAATATTATAGGAAAAAGACATTGTAGTGTTCGATTTTTTTACATTGAAACGTTTAAACATTTTTTTTTTATTTGTCACAAATATAAATATAAGATTCTCAAAAAAATTTCTATCCTTATTTTAACACTATGTAAAAAATGTAACCTATAATACATTATATTTCCAAGGTAAATGAAATGTTCCAATAATATTAGTACTTTATTACAATAATTACTTCTTGTTATTAATGGAAAGGAATTAGATAATTGGTTCGGAAAGAATTTTAAGTTTAGTACTTATAACGAATAAAATGAATAAGTCAAATTAATATACAATAATTTTTGATTTTGTACTTTTCCCTTTAATGACTCTGCGATTTAATTAATGCTATATGAAATTTTTAAAAATATTATAAATATTAAGGACAGTAAATAGTAATACCATCATCTAAATAATCATTTTATTTAAAACTTCTACAGAACTTTTCTTGAAATGAAGGTATCATTAAATAATGTCATTTCTGTGAGCACATTCTTCCGATAAGTTTGTAAAATTTGCTACGACTTTGAGATTATTGAAAAGATTTAAATTTGTACAACTCGAGTTTCCTGCTTTTAAGTATTCTATTTATATTAAGGAATTCAGTGTTCATTAAGAAATAATGTTCTCTTCTGTGTTTTCTGGAATATTTTTGTGTATTTCACTGTTATTTTCTTTGCTATTAGAAATCATTACTACATATAAATCAATGCCTTTCGGTAAAAATTTTATGAATCGTGAATAAAAGACCTTTGACTCACTTTGAAGAAAGTTTCAAAGTATTTCTGTATATAAGTTAAAATAATTAAAGAAATACTATTGTTTAAAATAGATCAATACTGCCTTATTTATAAACCGTTTACTTTTAAGATCATTTTAAAACCAAAACTTCTTACGAAATTATTTTAAAAATATCTATTAAGTTCATGAACCTTATGTCAAAAATGTATGTAAAATATGTTTATCAATAAATATGATTAATTACAATTTTATACATTATTTAATCTATCATTCATCAGAATCAAATAATTGGACTAATTTTCTAGAGAAAAATACAAAAATTTCAAATTTTTTATTTAAGTGTCGCTTGTATCATTTTTAAAGTATCGATATATAATGTAACGTATGTCTTACTGTAAAAAACTAAAAGCCGAAAAATAACTTTAAAGTTGTGTGAGTTTATTTAGACAGCTGAGTCTAATAATTTCCAAAATGTCTCCAGGTGTTCACAGTTAAATTCAACTTTATTGACAGGACTTGATTAGGAAGTAAATCAATTACTTCAGCCTCCATTAATTGTTACTTAATTCCAGCTTCTTGTGTTTACATCTTCCGTCCTTTGCCTAAATTATGGATTAATAACATTGTTTACCATATGACATAATTATTTTAAAATTATGTGGTTTCTTGATAACGCTCTAAGCAATATGTCTATTCAAACTAAAACAGAAATCTGTAATCCAAATTGCTGAAAAAAAAGGTTTGTATTAAAAAACATTTCTATAAAAATAACAGTTATAAAATAATTCTATTTTTTTATTTATTATAAATAAACAAACGCATAAAAATACATTTACCTATTGAAACATTATCATCATATAAATATATATGATATTTGTTTTAAGTACAAGCAATAAATTTATTTTATTCAAACAGTTTATTTGTAGTAATAGATAATTAAACATAATAAAATTCTATAATAAACATATTTTATGCAGTATTGAATATTATGTAGTTATTTTTATTAGCATTTTTTTTTTCAATTTCTTTTAATCTCGTTGGTATTTTAAGAGTACATAATTTCAGCCATTAAACATATTGATTTTACATTAACAAATCACTTAAAGGAAGAACATCTCAAATATTTTCCCCCACATTACTAGATAAGTTTTGCATGCAATATAATGAAGTCCTGTCCTAAATCCCTTTTGTCAGGGAATTCATATATTTTTGTAGAAAATTAATAAAA
Source organism: Nephila pilipes (assembly GCA_019974015.1). Lineage (NCBI taxonomy): Eukaryota > Metazoa > Arthropoda > Arachnida > Araneae > Nephilidae > Nephila > Nephila pilipes. The sequence goes on from BMAW01073061.1 coordinate 23,797, forward strand.
CATGAAATTTGGCATTTCAGATACATTCGATGCATTTTTTTCCAAACTGTACTGTAACACATTTTTTTTTATTTTCGAGTTCGAAATTTAACTTTCTGCTATAAAAACATCATTGATCTAAATTGAATATTTATAAAAAAAAAAAAAAAAAGTGGTTCGCAATTGAAAGAAGAAGAGCTTGTTCCCATTTTGGGTGCCTTTCCTAGTGTTAGAAACAAATCAGATTTCAGGGAATTCTCTTTCTTATGTAACAAAACACGTTTCTCCAACCTAACAAAATTCATTGACTTCCGGATTCTGACTGACTCGAGGTTAGTTTGAAAGCATCTCTTAGCAACATGATATGTTTCTAACTGTTTATCTGTTTCTTTTTTCGTGCGCATTTCGACATTGAGTACAATATGGCTAAAACGTTTTGTCTATAGAAAAATCATTGGATTGCTTAGAACAATTGGACTCAGATGAATTGTCCAATGGCCCAGAAATCATCACTTTATTTTCAAACTTCAGTTTAATAACAGATAAAACAAGACGTTCAAAAATAATTTATGCAGGGATGTGTTTGATGAAGTGGAAATTTCTATAAATGTGAAAACTGCAGAAAACCTAGAAAATTACTTCGTGTTTTAGAAGGGAGAAATAAAACAGCTGAATGTAAACAGGATACTAATTCTAAAAGTTCAGATGAATCAGATGCAGAATGCAAGATACGAAAACACGTAAAATAAAAATATTTTTGAAAATTAATTAGAAAATAGTAAGAATCACAACAAGGAAACCTTTTATTGGTCATACTGTTCAGATATACTGTCAAAACATGGGGGAAAATATTTCCGTTTAATTAGAAGAATTTTCAACTTCAACACAAAAAAATTCCATATGAGCTATTTATGATGTTTTTGATGACGAAATGATTTCTTTCATTATTGAAAAAATTGAACATATGAAAATAAAAAAAACAATATTAGATTTTATAGTACGGAGATTCTTAGGGATAATACTATTTTCTGTATGGAAATCATACTTTCCCTCAAGAAGATTTGTCCTAGTGAACATTGGACAATTGTTGTATACCTTTTATTCACAATTATATGAGCAGACATCGTTTTTAAAACATAAATCAGTGCAACATAGATACATTTGATCTTATGGACTAATTGACTAAGGTACATCTATTTAAATGACTCATTTTGTAAGAGGTTTCAAGAATATAGTCTAATTTTCATTGAAGAAATGATTCCATATGCATTTCAATATTCTGTAAAGATGTACGGCTATTCAGAAAGTAAGAAACGTTTTGGAATTAAAAAGAAACTAAGAACAAGAAAAAATGTATTATATACATCAGAAAGAGAGACCAAAATTCTACTTTTCTACATAGTCACCAAACAAATTGAGGCGCTTATCAAAGCGGTGGACAAACTTTGAAATTCCTTCGTCATGGAATTCTGCCACCTACGATCTCTGATTGTGTGACAATTTCAAACAACAAAGTCCTTGAAACTTGTGGAAAACTAAGCGAAAGCTCCGTTATTGTGAAACGGCGGTTTTCACGAATCTTTTCATCAACTTTAGCGACCAGTTCGTCAGTCACAATGCTAGGGAGTCCACTCTTCTCTTCATCGTTCGGCCATTTTTAAACTGAATGCACCATTTTCGGATTGAACTTTCATTCATTACGTTGTTTCCGTACACTTCAACCACTCGCCGATAAATTTCCATAGGTTTTAGGTTTTTTGCCAACAAAAACCTGTAACACAGATCGCACCTCACAACTGGCGGAATTTTCAATTGCAGCGTACATTTTAAATTTGATTATCAAAAAAACGGGTAGCGTGGAAATGTTCGCGTTGTGATGGCCGGACGCCGACTGAGATGCCGAGCACGCAGGCTCCAAAATATACTTGATCGGTGCGCGCCTAGCGACGTCTAAAGGAAACGTTCTTTACTTTCTGAATAGCCCTCGTATATGCAATATAAGTCCATAAAATTTAGATACAAAAAAATGGGTTCACGAACAATGGTAACGAACAATACATTACCATTAGAAACAAACGTAGTGTTAGGTTTGACTGCATTTGTTTCAATTCCTTCGAAACAGGAAATTTGTACTAAAAATTTCTTTACAATCCTACGATTATAGGTAAAAAGGAGGAATAGAAACTTCCGTACCTCAGGAACAATTCGTAATAACAAATTACAACATTTAACTGTAATAAATTCTACAGCTTTGAAGAAGAAAGATACAGAAACATTTGACTAGATACCACATATTATATTAGCATTGTGAAATGGAAAGAAGGCAACCAAGTTGTTTGTTTATCTTCAAATTCTGAACCATGTAATCGATAGGTGTAGCAAAAAGATGAAGTACAACTGAAAAGGAAAAAAAATTGTTACAGCACAACCACATGTTGTTCCCTGTTACAACAAGTACATGAAAGGGGTCGATCTACTTGATTGATTTTTGAAAACAGTAACAGCCAAAATTTAAGGTCAAAGAATAGTGGTGGCCATTTTTCACAAACACATTAAGCATGAGAATTGTTGTTTCTTGGAGAATACTTAGACAATGCCAAGGGAAGCTGATTCAATTAAAAAAATTTCGCAAGGTTACTACAACACTAATGATAAAAGAAGAGTAAAGAGATTGAGAGCCTCATCACTCCGCGTCATTCAGATCCGAAGGTATACATTTCGAATAGGATTAACCATTTTCTATAAATTGCAAGATGACAATGGAGGTGCAGAATTTGTAAAAAACATAATTGACATAAGAAAATGTCATGTAAAGCTGCATATGAACTATTTATCCTACTTTGACGCAAAATAACATTCAAAAAAGATGTAGCTATGAACAAATAATAAAAAGTGCACGAATTTCATTAAATGTATAAAATGTTTTGGATGTATAAAAGCTAAACTGGATTTTGTAACTGCACGTAAATGAAAAGTAAGAATAAATTAGTTTGTATCTTTTAAATCATTATGTAAGGATTTCTTTTTATTTCACAAAATTTGTTAAAGATCTCTAACATCGTAAGTAAGTTTTTTTATTAATTGATAGTTAATATAGAGAAAATTTAAAAAGTGACCTTAGGTAAAAAAAAAATCTAGATAAATAAATAACAACACATTATTTTGCTCAAATATGGATACGGATTTCAATAAACAATACATAACAGGAGCTTAGCTGAAACTGCTTCATTTTAAATAAATATAAGTAATATCAAGGTTCGCTTGCAAATAGTACAGGGTGTTGACTAAAGAATATCCCAAATTTGAAGAGCTACAGTTACAAAACTGAAGAAGTTATAAACTTATAGAACAAATTAAATTTAAAAAAAAAAACGTATTCAAAGTTTTTTAAATTATGAATGTTCAAAGTGACCATCAGCAAAGGCACGAGCAATGTCCAATGGTACGATACGGTGGATTAGTCGTATAACAGATGATAATCTTATATTTAATCAATAGCTTCTAAGAATCCTTGACTCTACAAATTTTTTTCATCGCTGTTACTTAAGACCTGAATTATTTTTACCTCCATTACCAGTGCATATTCACTAACTGAAAATGCAAATACCTGCAGCCATTCGAACTGTAATACCAAACATAGAGGAAAAAGTATGAGGTAAGTTCTTTTATCAACTGGAAATCATTACTGTTTTGATTAAAGGTCACATAAAGCATTTATAAACTTTGAAATATTACTTTTAATTTAATTAGTTCAAAATAATCGTAATGTCTCTAGTTTTCTAATAGTAATTCTTCAAATTTGGGAAATTTTTTGTTAATATCCTATATAAGTTCAAATTCAGAACCACTTAAAATAAAATATGGGTTTTAGAAAACAAATAAATCAATTTTATGACAAATACAATTTTTATTCTTAAAGTGAAATGAAAAACTAAATTTTTTTATTGTTACTGAAATATTTTGGCTTTCAAAAGTTAACATTCAAAGTTAACTTTTAAAGTTAGTTTTTAACTTAAATATGTTCCGTTTTTCGACTAACTTTTTAAAAATCTATTTAACAACACTCTTTCTATTCCTGCTTGAGGCTCTGTGTGTTTAATAGCAAGTTTATGGATTCAAATCCTGTTTCATAGATGACTCTCGAAATTAGTCAGCCTTATTTTCTGTTAACTCGTCATTTTGAGGCATATATTATATTAAATTCCCCCTTATAACCTGACTGTGAATATAAATTATAAGCCCTTCAATCAATACATTTCTCTGGTGTATTAATAATGAAAATAAGTTAAAGCAAACCAAAATATGAATATAATTAATCATTCGACACAATGTAAAAAAATACACGATCACTTTTTGATAGGAAAAAATAATTAATAATACAAAATAAAATTCTTTTAATAATTTAATATAATATACTTGTTTGTAATCTGTTGTTACAGCATGAAGCTAATTGTTACAGCTATTATATATTTTAAATCATTGTTGCAATGCATATTGTTCTTTCTCTTATCCTGTTATCTATTTACAACATACTTGTATTAATACAATAATAAGCATGAAATCTTCCTATTTCATTGTTCAATTCTTAATAACAATTTTAATAAGACGCTGTTTGTACAATTTATATTTTATAAGTGATATATACAGTGATTCTACAAATTAATTCGAATGGCACTGTTTTCCTAAAATTAAGTTAAGGAGATTCGTTTAAAAGTGTTTAACAGAGAAATGTTCCTTCTTCTCCTACCTCATATACAATTTACCTTAGAATAATAAATCTCAATATCAGAAGAATTTTGAGAATGCGTTATTTTTATTTGGCCAATTGTAATGGCCAAATAGAATTATAAAGTAGTATGAGAAAGATTATTCTACGTCGTTTCTGTGGAATCATTTTTACTGAAACTTCATCATTGTGTTCGTATTGAATTTTATTGTTAACTTTGTTAATATCTGAGAACGCAAAACTTTCGAAAACGTTTTGCAAAATTAAAATACGCTTCGATAAATACTACGGAGAATTATCTACTAAAATAGGTAACTTAAACACTGGACTAATAAAACTTATTACAACATCATTCGAAAGAATAATATTCTTTAAAGATAAATGTTTCTCATTATGATTTAAATTTACTGTATGTCATCTTTTAGCGAAACTTTAAATATTACTTTAAAATTGTTGGTTAGGAAAACAAGTTTTATCCAAAAAGTTCTGAAAACTCATTTAAATGTTTAACTAATTTCGCCATAGAAGTAATATAAGGACTTTCAGCAACGGTGCTCGAAATTTGAGCCATAGTCAAGAGACAAGGCTAACAAATGAGCTGAAACTCAACACTGCTGACACATATTCACATGGAGCTCAGACACATTTAACATGCCTCGTCATCGATTTGGAAATACAAGAAATGTGTAAATGAGTGTGAACTCGTTACTCATTCCATGAATCCATTACATTACCAACCTGGCTACAGGGGCCTAAAACAATTTTTTATTTGACCAGATTTGAGAATAGGTACTTTGATTCAAGCCATTGAGATCTGGATCCAAAATTATGCACCATAAACCAATTAACATTCTAAACATCAGATTACTTCCTGTGAATCGGCTCTAAAGAGACGAAGACAATCTCATTGGATGGTAAATTCTATGGGGACGGTATTTGAGATGCAAAGTGCATCACACTCATGGACTTCTTATAAAATAGCCTATTTACAAATAATAATAAAGGAAGTTAGCCTATTTCTCAATCCTAATAATGGTACATTGTGAACCACTCACGTAACTGAAATATATTATGGGGAGACACATTTAAGGAAATTTATTGTAACTATTAAGACCATAATTCTGCCCCTAATTAAAAAAAATTAAATTTCGGCATGAGGTTTGCTTAAAATACATAATGGATTTTAACAAGCATAAAGTTCCATAAAAATTACCTTTGGGTGCAAATTAGATATGTTAAGTTAACGAAAGAAAGTTAAGTTTAACAGTTCATCAAACTTTAACAAAATATGTAGATTAAAAATTGGTGTTCTTTTAAGGAGAGAAATAATACAATGAGAGTTAAGCGAAAAGAATAAACAAGAAGCCTCAAATGTATCCCGAAAAATTAAGAAAGACTCAAATTCACGAACTCTCGTTACACACAGAAAAATCCCGTGTGTCAAGAACATAAAAGGAAGATATCTAATTAAAATCAATTAAGGTTTTTGAAGATAATTAGATTAGGAAACTATAGTAATTTATGCTGAAAAACATTAAAAGATTAAATAAATAATAAAAATATTTTCTCATAGAAATGTGCGTGTATGTGATTGCAATAATTATTCAATTAACTCTAGAATACATATATTTTTCTTCTATTTTTTTCTTTGTTGTTCCTTTTCTTTTCTTTTTGCAAAGACAGTTTATAGTAAGTTAATATAATTGAAATTTCATAGCACGTATAAGGCATTCATGAGTTTACAGCGAGAAAGTTACTTTTTATTCGATATTCGTTTTGAAAAACACCCGAGACACATATTCTTTGTTTTTCATCTAAATTAAAACTCAAAATAAGTAGCACATAATTAATTTGTTGAGTCTTGTGTGTTCATGTAGTAGATTAATGTAATACAATTAATTCTTAAGCAATCTAAAAAGCCTTCCTTGAGTAAAAAAAGTTTCACAAAACTTTTTCAAATTTTGAAATTTTATTTTGGGGATAATAATACAAAACTGCAAAAAAATTAATATTTTGCATTCTCAATTTTATAGAGCTCTCAATCTCTTTATATCCTAAAATATTATTAGAGAAATTCTTCTGATCTTATAAGGCATTCTTTTTTAAATCATTAATAAGTCTCGTTTTAAAATTAATAAGAAACTTTTTTAAAAATTTAAAATTAATGATTTAATTTGTTTATTTTATTAGTTTCACTTTAGTGCATTAATCCAATTATTTTAAGAAGCCCTGTCGGCTTATAGCTATTTCAAATCATTAATATTTCGATCTTCATTACTTATTTTGGAATAATTGCTAAAATATACAAAGACTTTGTTTTCTTTGGGTCAATAATTATTTTTTTAGGAATAAATTTGTACAATATATTTTGCTTTGATTATATGTAAATGTAAGAAAAAATTTATTAATTTTAGGATCACTTTATTAGTACCTTATATTTGAGATATTTAGAAAAAAAAATTTCACGATTTCCTTTTATAAAAGTAATATTTTCTTCCACGAGTTTACATTAGAAAGAATAAAGAGCACTAAAAATATTCTTAAAGTAATGAAAGGCTATAAAAGTACGGGAAATAAAGAGTTAAACAAAAAAAAAAGCCTCTTAAGACTTTTTTTTATTTAAATTATTGCATAGTGCACTAAGAATCAAAGGCACTTTATTATAAATTAAATCATCAAGTGTTTGATTGAACTGAAAAAAGAATTTTTAGTAAATTTCAAAAAAAAAAAAAAAATTGAAGATCATTTCAGCTATAAAATACTTAAAAAATGATAAAACTTATATGAGGCTTGATCGAAAATTAGTGTCTTCATAACATAAATTTTTATTTGGTAACCAATTTGTAAAATTATTTTTGATTCTTAATGTTACATGGAAACTCTCTGTCTTTTTCTGTGTGTTTCGGAGGTGACCCTTTTCTAATATCATAGTAGAGTAATGACCGCAGGAAAGCGAAGCTTCACGTGTAAGCAGGCAAATCTAGAGATTGGTAAGAAAAGTGGTCCGAACTGAGGAGGAATTGATTAATTTCGCACTTAGAAGAAACACCAGAGTTATTACGACAGAACTTTCAATCTTGAACCTCATTCCAGTGACTAGAAAAACACCTGAGTAGGCACACCACTCTCCAAACATTTACGTCACAACGTTCAGTGGACTCTTGGCAGATTTATTGGGCATATACTGCTGCACAGCAGGTCTTGAGTGCCATCAGGATTCGAACGCACGACTCAGCGGAATTAACTCTGGTCATGAGGTCGCAATCATAACTGCTTAGCTACCACTGCCACGACGCAAGAAGGGTATTCACATGAAGAAAAAAAAGCGAAAAGGTTATTTTCAAAAAATGACAGTTTGGCCCAGATCTGCTCGATGAGAAGGGGGAATATTCCCTTATTGTAAATTGATTTGACATGTATAAATGACATGTTTGACATGATAAATGACATGACATGTATAAATGTTAATACTCATTATCATTAAACTTAATTAATTCATCAAAAGGTGTGTTATACTTGAGCGCAGTAAATAATCCTACAAATTTTAGGAGTTCTGAAATAATAGAAAGAGACCTAAAATTTTGATTGGGAAGAAAGATTAAGGCTTTGGACTACTTGCGCGATTTTCACTTCATTAACCTTAGGAACTTTTTGTAATTTGAATTGCATAGAATTCCAATGGAACCTAAATTGATAGATGATAACGAGAAACCTGTATATGTTTAAAGGCAAGAATTGAATTACTATAATTAATGTTTTGTGATTAAAATGAATTCGAAGTTATTCTTGATTAGAGTAAATTGTAAAGAGCGCACAAACATTCAATACTTCATAATTAGCTAACTCAACACGGGTGAGTTGGTAAGCAAGGACTTTAATATTTAATTGTAAACTGGGACTCAGGCGTGCTAAGATTTAGTAAATATACTCATGGACAAAAAAAATTAGCGCACCAAGAAGGAGTAGTCGAAATGAAACAAAATTTTACATACGTAATGACTACTTTGATATAAGTAAATGATTAGAAAATCAAAGAAAAAAGATCATTTATTTCAGAGAAAAAGGCAAAAGAACGGAGGATTTAATACCCTGTTGAACTGCATACAAGTTCTGTATGATGTCTAGAGACATTTCGTTCCATATTTGGTGTAACCTTGCCTCTCTTTCGTTCAAACTCGTGTGATGCCCAACTCGCCGTCTCAGATGATCCCAGATATGCTCGATTGGAGACAAATCTGGGGATTGGGCTAGCCAAGGAAGGGTAGTAACAGTGCGAAGACAGTCTTGTGACACCCTTGCCGTGTGAGGCCGAGCATTGTTGAAAAATGGCTCCTGATGAGTGGCAACACATGTGGTTGCAGGATGTCATGGACATACCATTGGGCTGTCATGGTGCCACGGATCAATACTAGGGGTGACCATGTATTGCAGGCAATGGCACCCCATACCAGGACACCAGCTGTGGGAGCGGTGTGTCGCTGTAAAGCAAAAGAAGGATTGAGGCGTTCACCACGGGGTCTCCACACACGAACACGATTGTCCTCCCTGCTGAGATTGAATCTGGATTCATCGCTAAAGACGACCTGGTTCCATTCCGCTGCAGTCCAGTTTCCTCGTGCGTGGCGCCACTCCAAACGGTGGCGTCGATGGGTGAGCGTCAAGGGCAGCACGCGTAATGGGATTTGTGATCCCAAATGTCCTTCGGCCAAGTGCCTTCGTATGGTTCGAGAAGACGCAGAGGCCCCTAGTGAAGGTGAGACCTGTGCCTGGATGGCGGCCGATGAAGCAGATGACTGTACGCGTGCATTTCTTATGGTGTGGCGGTCTTCTCGACGACTGGTATGTCAATGGCGTCTTGAGCCTAGTCTTCGTGTAAATGACATCTATCCGTTCCATCGGTCCCAACACGTCCTCACAACACAATCAGAGCGGCCTAATTGACGAGCTACTCGCCTGGCTGACCACCCAGCTTCCATCATCCCGTTGATTCTCCCCTCTCCAACTGCGACAGCTGCTCATATTGTCTTCGAAAACGGCGTAATGGAATGTCTACTTCAGCTCTTCCTTTGTAAAAGATTCAGCACACTCAAACAAGCTTTGGTTACCAGTTTTATACTCCATGGAGAGCGACGTTAAACGCCCTCTACCGACTATAAGTAATGCGCAATCACGCTGCATTTCTAATCATTTGCATATCTCTCCGACATGTACCTTCATGCCAAGTTTCGTTACTATCCCGCAATTATTTCTTGGTGCGCTAATTTTTTTGTACATGAGTGTATTTAGAAAGAGCGTTAGTTAAAGTAAATATTAATAAAATTTTCTTATAGTTCTTTTTCGATTTCTCTTATTTAAAAACTGAAAAATTAGTCTCATCAGGGATTGTTATATTTAACAAAATTATGTTACTATTAAAACAAATAAACAAATCTCGTAGTTTTAAAAATGCCCGAAATTTTTTTCCAAATAAAGTAAATGATAATGAAGATGAAAATAATTCCTTTAAATTAAGTACAAATATTTCGCAAATGACGCTATATTAAAACGTGAACAAAGTGAGAATTGCAGAATGTAGAAAACTCTGTGAGAAATTTTATTCATATTGAAAATAGTTCTCTTGACAAATGGATCAAACATCTCCAAGAAATGATCCAATAGTTGCATCTGAACTATTTAGAAATGTTCAATATATATAAAAGAAACTGTTGATATGGTTAGCCAAATTATTTATTCGAAGAGTGTCTCAAAAGTTGATTTCTCTAAAAAATTAAAATCTTTAATAAATGATTAATTTTGATATAAATGTAATTCAGCTCAGCTACATTCAATGCTATATAAGTGATACGAAGAAAAAAGAATCAATTCAAAAACATTTGTAGTAAACGCTGAACATCTGTTAGGGACTATTATCGAAGGTTTCCTAATTATATTATGATATAGCTTTAGTTTCTCTATAGCTTCTCGAGTCAGCGTTGATTTTACAGTTCATTGAATGAGCAGTTTAATTCAAATTAAAAAGATATTTCATCCGGTATATTTTGATTGATAACACAATTGTACATGGAATAAATCAAAAACAATTCTTTAATGGGTTTGCAATAAGTATTGCTACAGTTTTAAGTTAGAGGTATATTTGGTGTAAAAGGCATACAAGAAATAATATTAACGTTTTGTAAAAAAAAAAAAACTATGAAATTCATCAATTTTCCGATAAAAATTATATCATTTATAAAATTATATCATTCCACTTTCATTTGACTTATGACTTGCATATGAATCATGAATTTGTTGCACATTTCACTCTGTACATCATAAGTTTTAGTATTAGATGCATAATTATCAAGCAATATTTCAGAGTAAAACATAGCTTCTGGTGTTATTTCTTCACCACCAATACCTAATAATTTTTTCACAAACCGACTTTAGTTCAAGATATACAATTTATTCGTTCATATTTAAATCTATTAAACTTGCATCACTATTCCACAATAGATTACTCTATTTTTTTTATCTCGTATTTCGATTACTTTCTGTATTTTATTTGAAAAATTCCCTGAGTTGTGAATTAACGTTCTATTGACATTTATTTGAGGACAATTATTTGAAACGAATCCAAATGAATCAGATTTCTTATATTTTAGTCAATTTCTATTATTAGAGTTTTCAATAATTCGATGCCCATGTTTACTATAGTTATAGCAGAAAATACTATTTCGTCTGAAATTTGATTTGTCCTATTTCTGATTAAATTTATTTGCAAGAGTTTCATAATTTCTAATGTTAACTTTATTATTTTAATGTTAACCTTATAATCAAATAATCTATTAATGTTTTTTCAATCCTCTTTAATTTGTTTATATAATCATAATTTTTTTCTTAAATTCCGTTATGTCTTTTGATTCATTTGATTTTCAGTTACGGAATCAGGAATGCTTTGAGTAAGTGAACAATCAAGAACAAATTTTCTATGTGTCTATGATTGGTTATTATTTCAAAACAAAGAAATATTCTTGAATTAATTCTTTTTTCTTCGTATCACCTATATAGCAGGGAATGTAGCTGAGCTGAATTTCATTTGTAGCTAAATTAAACAATTATTAAAGATTTTAATTTTTTTGAGAAATCAATATAATAAGCTATCAATATAAGAGATAAAGATGATGCATGGAACATTAGTACCTATCCTGGCCAAACGGTCATACCTCGATCGACCAGAAGTATTCAAAAATGTATCATCAGTTCAAATAATAATCAACGACACTGCTATCATATACACTTAGTTTACATCATTTTTACCGCTTACAAAAGTAAAATTAAGAAATCATATGGATGGTAAAATAAAAGTTTCCTAGAGAGTCATTAACACTTTTCTAAAAAAGAGATTTCAGAAAACCAGGCAAAATATTTTTAAGTTACAAAATAAAATAAGAGAAACTTTGATGAGAGGAAAACCTAAAGAACCTACAAGTGTGGAAACTTAGTTGTTATATAAAGGACTGAATTCAGGACATTGATGAAACCGAGACCTAAATAATTAGGACCGCACCAGGTCACAAATGTCAAAGATAATACCCAATACGATTGGAACAGGATTGGAACATACAATAACCTTGGCAAGGCATCGAATTCAGAGGACAAAATAAAGCTACGGAGGGTCAGATAAATCAGTCGATTTCAACTTTTTCTTTTCATCCCAATTATTTTTCAAACATTTTTTGTTTACTCCATTTTAGAATCACCACTTTTCTTGTGAAACCATCAAGGAGGCTAAAATTTAGGTGTCGGAAATAACCTCCTCCCTCCATCAGAGGAGAGAGGTACTTTGGTGTATGTGTCCAAGTAGGCAGCATTAAAAATTGGTGCGAAAAGCGGATCGATCCAAAAAGGAAGTTGGGAAACATGAGGGGGAATAAGCGTGATGGAAATTTAGACGCAAATGAAGGCTCAACGCAGATCTGCTCAACGAGAGGGGTACACGTATTTCCATTGCAAGCTCATTTGACTACAAAATTTAATAATTCTCATCATTAAAACTAATTAATTTTTCAAAAGGCGTATCGATCGCGTACGGTGTAAATATTTCTACTCATTTTCTTTATTCTAATGAGTCGTTAGTTTTCTGAGGATCAAGAAAGCTACTTATATGAAGATGAGATTGAAACAGTGAATCGTTACTGAGTTTCTGGCACCTGACAATTGTGAGATTATCCAAATTTAATGCCGAAGAAAGCTGTTTATCAAGAGTTTCATGTTTTAACAAGAAATAAACAAAACCTTACGGGACATCACTTTCATTCTAATGACGAAGTGAAAAATGCCATCAAAATCTGTTCTTAACATTCACCAAAATTCTTCAGCTATGGGTTTTCTATTAAAGTGGTGCCTTTCTCTCTGAAGATTGTCAAAACTTTAACTTGAGGCTTAATTCTGAATTCTAGACATAATTCAGTTATCTATTAAATTTACACATGCCAATTATCTGTATAGCGTTTAGTGGTACGGAAATCTGCGAGAAGAGAAAACGTTCCTTTCAGGAAACGTAATGCAATTAATTAAAGTGAAACCACTCATTTTGTGCTCTCCGGAAATTTAGTTATTTACAAGACTTAAAACTTCACAAAAGGAATCATGAAAGCAGGTGCCTGAGAAGGAGTGATAGCAATCAGACCCTCATTTATTTGCGAATCTTCATCTTAACACGAATTGCAAACTCCAGACTTAATTGGAAGATAAAAATCATTCCGAATGTAAGGAGAGTGGTCACGAAGTCCCAGAAAAAAGTGAAGCGTGTTAAGCTCTGAAGTGTTTTTGAATTTTGTTCTCAACCTTATTTAAGTCAAAGGATGAGAATATTCGCTACAGATCAGATAAGTCGTAAGAAAGAGGGTTTGACTGCTTTTTGCCGGCGACATTCCAGAAAATCGTTCGATCTTTCAACCTTAAACAATGAATTGGAGTGAGATGTAAACATTTCAGAAAACAAGGGAATACTACCGCATTACTGAAGGGTCGGACGTCTTGTGTGGTGTGAAAGTGAAGGAATATGCTTGTTAATTTCTCTTCCAATACCGATAGGGATCAAATTTTTTTGACATGTGACCTCGCGATCTCATGGGGTGCGGAAGATCTATGTCTAGTATTCAGTGAAAATAATATTACATGTTTATATCACTTGCTTATCTAACCGCGATGTAGGATCCTTTCTTAAATTCCTTCTATTAGCTCATATTCTTCCTATATACATTAAAACTTTGAAACACTATTTTCACCATAAATATTTCTAATCGAATAAAAATCTTTTGAAACACCATCCCCATAAAAATGCACATATTTAATTTCCTCATGTGAGTTGATCTTTCCAATATGTGAAAGATACCTATGGGTTCCATAGCACCGGATGATTCCACATGTTTCACACACTTATGAGTAATTCTACCTTCAGTATTTTTTTGACAAAATCTGTACATTTTTTACATAATTTAAATGTCGAGCACTTTGCCAGTAGATATCTATGGATATGGCACTAAGAGACAAATGTCCTCTTCGCTGCTATGTTCCATTGACTAACACGTCGCAACGAACAATTTCATCAAAATTATTTTTTTCGTGAATCTAAGTGGCAGCCTCATGCATAATTTTATGTGCCACATTACTGGAAACATTCTCCAACTTTTTTCAAGATCTGTAAGCTGTCTTAGATGGAATGTTAAAATTTATAGCTGAACACAGCTTTTTTGCAGTAGAATGTCCCTTTCCAATAATTCTCAAGACAAAAACAGATGCAAGGTTAATGCTGTGCATTTTGTTCACTTTTGAAGGTGTACAAAAGGAGATGGAATTCACAGTTTGGACATTTTGGTAACAAATTAGATGCTAAGCCAAATACTGATTCTTCAAAAAGCTTTATACCATTTTTAAAACATTCAGGACAGTTAAATGAGGAAATAAAATCATTTAAAATTTTAAATTTAATTACTATGTTATGATCTTAATTTTCTAAATTATCAATTGTTTTTGAATGTGACTGAAGTTTTTATTCATTCACATTTGCTGTAATACATCTATCAGTGTTCTTCTCATCCACATTCTTGGTGTAACGGTTTCCCTTAAACTTATATTTTCGAGCACAACTTCGATTTTTCCTATTAACCGTGACTTTTAACAAAATACTAATTCTAACTAATAAAATCAAAAATGTCTAACTGAAATTAATTTCTATCAAAATCGATACCAACATTTGAAATGAGTACTTTTTGCAAACAATGTTTAAGATTTGTAAACACAATATTGTTGCCAAACGTTTTGAAGAAATTGGGTGTTACCATACAGTCTTAAAATCCCAAATCAAACAAATACTTTGCAATGAAAACATTGTGAGTATATATTGAGATAAAAACTACCCTATCTCTCGTTGGACTAAACCTCACACAGTGTGCAAAATTTCATTAAAATCGGTTCATTAGCTTAGGAGTTCATTGCGGACAAACAACGTGATATGAAATTCTTATATATAAAGATGTAAATAACAGAATATAACAGACAGAATAACAGAATATTATGGTTATCCCATATTTCCTAGTAATGTCATCAATGAAGCTTCCTTGAAATAAATTAAATTTCATTACATTTAGAAATTCAATTCTTTTAAATTTGTTCGGGCTAATTTTATATAGTCTTAAAAGAAAGAATGTTATGGGACATGGGATTTTAGATACTAATATCTCTAATTTTTGTTTGATCTTCAAGAAAATCAATTCATATATTTTTTGTATTTGCGCAATTTTTATAAATGAATTTTTTACAACTTTTTGAGATGTTTGAATGTTAAGCAATTCTTGATTGTTCTTTGATTTAAAATTTAAAATGAAATTTTCGTAAGATTTCTATTTCAATTTAATCATACAAATAAAGTACTTTGAGGTTTTAGAATTATGCCAGTAATGGAGTGCGGAGAAATTTGTCATCTGAGTTTTTCCCAGAAAAAATACTCCAAATAATTTTTCGGTTATAAAATTTTGAAAATTTAACTTAAATAAATTATCAAAGTAATTTAAAATTCAAACTCGAAGAATTTTTTACTATACGATAAACGTATAATTTTAAAATATTGTAAATTTAATTACAATTTTAATTTTTAAATACAAAAATTATAAATTTAAAAAAAAATAATGCAAAGTCAAAGCGAGAAATCACTCGCTAAGCAAATAAATTCCTTACTCTGGTTAGACATTAAGTAACTGAAAAATAGTAGAATGCATAAAATGAAATTAACAATAAATCAAATTTTGATTTCAAATTCAAGACTATATTAATTATTTCTATTTTATTGTCATATGCTCTTAGCACAGATTGTAACTATAAAACTTCGAAGAATATTTTTTTTTCTTTACTCCATTATTTTACTTCAGCTAGTCATGAAAATCTTTATCTTGTTTAAAATCCTATTGTCATATTGTTTGTATTTACAAAATTATTTGAATGCGTTTCTAAATTTATTTAAATAGCTCTAAAATGTAACATTAATTATTTTTGAAAATTTCCTGCTTTAAAGTTTATTTATTGTATTATTTTCATTTTTGTTGTTATATTCATATCGCTCGGTACGAATCCTTGTTTGAAATAAACAATAATTAAAAGATCTCAGTCTTTCCTACTATTTCTATTATTTTACTTTGATCCATACCATGATTAGACCCATACAGGGACAGTTAGAAACAGGAAATTAACGAAAAAACCATTTAAAAAAAACGATTAATATTTGCTTGTGAGTTTATGTTCTTCTTTAGTAATTTCTTATACAATTTTTCATTGAGGAGCGAATCACAAATATATGTGCATAATTCCTATGAAAAAATGAATTCTTGAAAGAGAAAAAAACTAAAATAAAATAGTCCACTTAAATAGCTAAATTAAAAATCAATATTGTTTAAAAGTATTTTCAATGTCATGACGTGAAGCAATTTTATGCTGTTTGAATGTATTAACTTTTTAAAAATTCTTTACATATCTTAATTCAGAAGAAAAACAATGTTAAACCAATTTCTAACAGATGAAAATCATAAGAGAGAAGTTAGTTTGGTTTCTGAAGGGATTTAAAGAGTGCTGGAACCGCAAATAGTAACATGAACCATTAGAAAACTGCCAGAAAAATAATATACATCGAATAAAATTCCATTTATTTCAAAATATTATTATTTTAATCTTGTGTAATAATGAAAATTTTGATGAAAGAAATTTTCAAAACTTGTTTTGTTCTTATCAGTAAATGTAATAGAAGGATTTTTTATAAAAATAGTAGGTTGAAGTTAATCGGAAGCAAGAATTTCTCTCTCTCTCTCTTTCTCTCTCTCTGTCATTTCATTATTCGTAGTTTGAAATACAAATGAAATATAAAAGCGGTATTCGTAGTTGTGAAAATGATATTTATCAATAAAAAAAAGCCATTAAGAGTACAGAATTATCAGAACATATGTAAATAATATAATTCAGCACTCACTAATATTTTTTTCTGGCATTTTTGAATTTTCTGTCCCTAATTATAAGTAAAAATGTATCTTTTGTAAAATATCGAAAATTGTAGTATATGTACTCCTAAAACAGCTTCTCTTTTTCTTATTACAGTAGCAAATATCTATATTAATGAAATTTAATGCACTATATGAATTTTACCATATCATTAAATTTGTACAGTAACATCATTTAGTGAAAAAAAGGTACCTGTAACCTATTATTAAATTAATTATAACTAACATAAAGATCTTAAATTACTTTTTAAAATTTCAAAAACAATATCATAGTTTAATAATCAGTAAATTAAAATAATTTACAAAAAAAAAATTACAATAACTAGCAGTTACAATAACTAGAAGTAAAATATTTTAATAAATATAAAATAATATCTTAATAATACTTTTCTGGTCCTTTTCCACTGAGAGCACTTCATTCATAATTCATGCTTTTAACTAAATGGAATCATTTCCACAGTGACAGGAAGAGGTAAACATTGCAGCAAGAATTTAATCTGATCTATCTTAATTAATTGTACAATAAATAGGATATTTATTGTAGAATTAATAATTTCAAATTCTCTATTGTTTGATTGTTAATATTTAGGTTTAACTATGTTTTTAAGTTGATATAAATAATTGATGTATCAGTATTAATAAATTATCAAGAGTAAACAAAAAAATTCATTATTGTTAATTCGAAAGTTAACTCTAATTTTATTTTAACTTCTTTTAAAGAAACATTCTTATAAAAAGGCATTGAATGTGTGCTATGTTTAATAACTTTTAAATAATGTGTAGTTTTTAAATTATTTGCAAAAAGGATGATACATAAGCGTCACCATACATTTATCAAAAAAGGAACATAATAAATGCCACTTTTTTTAACTGCAGATTTTCATGCAATTTCTTAACATTTTATTCATGTTCCTTTACTTATAGTGGAATATTAATATAAGCTTTTTTTCTTACTTCAAAGATTAAGAGTACTATTGAAATAAAAACAATAATAATGATCAGAGAATTTGTGTTTATAAGTAATAAAATAAACTGCTGACAAAACGATTACTACAAAATGAAAAGATAAATAATTCTGGATTAAAATTATATTTACTCGAAGAGGATGCTTTAATTTTTATGAAATATATCTCTGCTGATCGTAATTAACATTACTTGTATTCTTACATATAGTCGAATAGGCCCAGTCTCCAAAGTGGTTGTATCCTCACCTGGATTCACAGTACTTATATTGATGGCGAAACTACAGTATCACTTGTCTGTGAATAAAGCATAAAAATAAGGTTTAACAATACAATTTTACTTGCTTTAATTAATACAATTACCTGTGAAAAAAATTTATAAAGTTAAGTTTATTTATTTTATATTGACTGATTAATAACTTTTACAGACACAATTTACCAAAAGTGAACAATGTATTCCGTGTATAAAATTTGACTGCCTTGATTATACAATGTTTTTAATTACTAAAGGTATTTAATTATACGCAAGGGTTGATCAAATATAAACTAACTTTTTTAAAAAATATCTCTTTTGAAATAATAATTACTGAAATAACACCAATATTATTTTTGTGTGTCCTTCCTTAATATCTACATATTATTGGAAGTTTAAGTAAGATGAAAAGTTATCATACGTCAACGAGGATAATTGTACCACACTCTTCTAATTCTTCATTCAATAAAATTTTTTCTTCTCTTAACTTTTTTTAAGCAGTCCAAACAAATATTAATCTGAATATTCTCTACTATGAACTAATATACCAGAGATGTTTCTTCAATTTTTTTTTTGTTGAACCTCCTGTGTGTGTTTTACAAAGTCCAGGAAAATTATGAATCACAAAAAGAAAAACTCTTAGACAGAAATGTTGTTTCAACCTTCTTCAAAAGGTTTACTGTAATATATTGTATTAATTTTCTGTCGGTCATAAAAAAAATTCGACGTAAAAAGTATCCTGTCAATCCCAAAAACAGTAACGAGAACTTCTCCAACATATAACTGAGTGTTTCTTTCTGAAGAGCAGTTATTTTTAGTCATTCTATTCTTGACAGCTTTGTTTCAGCTTCATAGGGACTAAACAAATCAACATATGGAAAAAAAATGATGTGCCGAACTATTATTTAAGTTTAAAATAACTTATCATGGTTGGTATGCCAAAATGTATAAAATACTTTTTGTAGCTATTAAAAAACTATTGTTTTTATTTGATCCTACATATTATAAATATATGTATATCATGTTTAGAACGGTCAAAGCACAAAAAGTGTTATATTTTCCTATCCATTGTTAATTTTGTTTTTAAGTACATAAAATATTGCCTTTATAAATGTCTTTCATTAATTTTGCTTTGTAATTTTTAAAAATACTTTTTTGTATATTTAAATCTATCAATTTATTGATAGGATTATTTTTAAATCAACCAATCAGTGTTTACTTTGGAGGCAGGCAAATTCTTTAATGGAAAGTAGTGGTAGGCATAAGTATGAAATATACGTAATGTTTAACTTGCTCTTAAGCATTTGTCTTAAATAATGCTTATTTTTTTATTTATATGCATATTGTTAAAGTGTTTTTTATGGTTGTATTATAATTTACTTTTATCTGATATTTGTTATCTTTAAAAGCTTACTACACTATTTATCATGAAGTGTCATTGGAATTTTTTTACATTTTATTTTTACTTGATTATTTTTTGATAAATTAATATGTTTTTAAGGTTTTTACTTGTTCTTATAATTTTTAGGTATTTATTTAGTATGTTTTTTGCTATTTTGCAGATTAATTGAATTTGTTTACTATTTGTAATACTGCTTACTTCCTTTTTTTAAAACGTTTTTCTGAATTTCACTTGGTGTGTGTGTGTCATAAAATTTTCGATCGTTAACTTAACCAATTTCCCATCAAGCTAGAACTTTGAAATTTTGGGAATCGTTCGTACTCGCCTAACAATGCAATATTTAGACATTTGAGACAAGTTTTAACTTATATTTTCTTTAATAATGCAGTTTAGCCCAACCACTTGGCATGATTTTAAAAATTGGTACCAAACTTGGCGATTTTTTTGGCTGAACATTAAGTCCGTAAAACGGACCAGGGTAGGAACATTTGGCAAAATACCGTCAAATAATTCCTGTCGCCAAGGGAGGCTGGGTAAAACTGCCTTCCAACCATTTAATTTACGTATGAATCAATTAATTTTAGTTAGTTTTAACGTTTTTATGTATTTCACTTGGTGTGTGTCTATCTGTGTGTGTATCAGTGTGTCATCAAATTTTCCATCATTAATTTAACCAACTTCGCATCAAGGTAGAGCTCTGAAATTTTGGGAACCGTTCTTACTTGCCTAACAATGCAATATTTAGATATTTTCGACCAGTTTTATCTATTATTTCAATAATTTTCTTTAATATACTTTGCCATCATATAAAAACGTTGTTCTTAAAAACGTTGGTTTTTATCTCGAATTATTTCAATTGTTGACTTCATGAATTTTCTAACTTTCCATTTGTTACCATATTGTTTTAATGTAGTTCTTTGAAATGTGGTGGTTTGATCAGTAATAACGTTATAAACAAGTATTGCACTTCTTTCCAAAATATGGAGAATAGTCTTAATAACATTATTTACATCATTCTAAATTCTTACTTCTCTTTCACTGGGCTTTCTCTTATAAGTTTTCTGTTATTTAATGGTTCTTTTGTTTCTTAAGTAAAAGTTTTAGCTTGTTTAATTAATTGTAATAACTTTTTATATGAGTTGTATTAACTTTGACTTGTTTTAATGATTGCTTTAATTATGTAGTTTCATAGATATAAATGTAGTGAATTTACGACTTATACAATTAGTTTGTCATATGATTTGATATTTTGTGAATTATACTATTGGTGTTCAGTTTACTCTCACACACACACACACACACACACACACACATATATATATATATATATATATATACACGCAATTTTTGGTTCTATAATTTGCTGTAAGGAAGTAAAGATAAATATGATGATATTATACATTAGTCTCTTAAATTACGTAAATTTGCTATGAAAGCACACTTTACAATTAGTATAATTCATTAACAGGAACCTGATGATATTACACATATTTCAATACACAAATATTTTTTCAGAAAACTTTGTTTTAAATTACTTTTATTGCTTCAAACATTTCCATAATTATATTCTAAAGACAAAAAGTGCAGTTTGAATTATTCACTATTAGGTATCTGAAATAAATCTACTTCGTTTAATAAACTAGTTTTTAAAATAATAAACTAAAACGAAAAATAATAAATTATGAAAGATAGGGGGAAATATCATTATGATTAAACGCTTTTTACTCTTATTTGGAATAACAACAACGTTAAACAAATCTTTAAAAATTAATCAAACCACAGTTTGAATATTTGATATTTATTTTATTCTGATTTATAAATTGTATAAACTGATATTTAATCTAACTTCAAATTCACATATGAAGTTCATACGTTCTTCAAATCAATTGTTTTTACTATCTTAAAGCATCAAAATTGAAATGAAATGGCATTTTCTAAAAAAGTTGAAGAATTCAAGATCAAATTGATTTTTATAAAAATGCTCTATTCTAAAAGTCAATTTTAAATATATTGTTTGATTGAAATTTAGATAATTTGAGTTTTACCAAATAAAGGGATAACGCTCTTACGCTTAGCAAATACTTGCAACACACAAGTTGTGAATGTCCAAAAATGTATCGAAGTAAACTGTAACAACAAAAATTATGAAATTCTATATCATCTGAGACTTTCTCATTAGTTACATTTACCGGAGACTTAGTAACATTCTTTCTTCGATAAAAAATAAATGACAAAAATCGAAAAGAATGCTGATGCATAAACAGGAAAGCATGATCGGGAACAAGAACGAATGAAAAAAGAAAAAACGAAAGACATTACCGTAACATTCAGTAAGAAAGAGTAAAAGTTATTCTGAAAGGGAAAAGTTAGTGTAGTTTTTCTTTTCTTTCAGTTGTTCTTGTTTACTTTGATGCGTTTCGCACTTTACTCCGAGTTCGAAGATTAAATTACTAGAGATATTTAATCTTTACATTCTTTATTACATTATCAAATGTTTCTCCATTTAAAGGAAAGTTGAGAAAGGGACTTGATGGCTAACAAAATAAAAACTAATAAGAATAAATGATCCAAAAGTTTTTCTAGTTCAGCCATTGGGAGTGGCTGTGATTAAAAGAATATTTTAAATATTGATAAGCATTAAAGATAAATAAATAAGAATAGTTTTTGAAAAACAGTGGTAATTTGAAATGTAAAGCTACGATTTATAGACTTACAAATATAATATTTCATATTAAATCTATAATGTTATTGATGATAATAAACACTAGTATTTAATAAATAACGTTGAATGTTTGTAAAATTATTGGATTTCAAACATTCTATTTTATTTGAAAAACCTATTAATAATTTTATTTAGCATAATATTGCTATTTGAAGACGCTTTTACATCTATAGATGGTTGCCATCACAGACTACACCGAAGATTCATTTACCTAATTTGAATTGTTCCTGAACCTATGATGCATCCGAAAATTATGAAAAAATTTTTAACGATTGCTTTTTATGATTTCTCAGAAAAAAGGTCATATTCAAAGCTTATAGATTAATTAAATTAGCTTGTATGTTTTACAGATTCAATAAAGGTAATATGTATAAACAAGCAGCTCTGCAGGCTGTTTCAAAATATGCAATTGTATGTCATTGTACGGCTAGGATATGTTATAAATATTTATTAATTTCAGATTATGAAAATTCTTTTACATAGAAAAGCCAAAGAAAATTTCAGATTTGTAAATTTTGGAAATTGAAGCAAATGATAAACATCATAATTTATAAGGCGCTAATTAAAGGCAAATTTAAATCCTTTAGCTGAGGTGCACAGTTTCCCTTTAAAAACATAAGATAAAAATTAGTCAAATAAAACTGTGGCTCTTTAAATTCATTTTTATCATAGATTTCCACGTGTATATGTGTTATTATATCACATTTTTTATATTTTATCGAAAGTTTAAACACATGAAAGTTTCGTATTACTACATCTATGAGTTCAGATACTTTAAATTTAAAAATAAAATAATAATAACTTTATCTGCACACAGAAAACTAATAAAAAAAAATACTGTGCTCCCAATTTTTTAAAATAAATTATAAGTTGTCATGAAAAACATTAATTATTTGTAAAGAGTGCTTGAAATCAAATCATCGGATATGAATGACTTAAAATGAGTTTTTTAACTCATGTCATAATTTTCTTCTTCATAATAAGAACTTCCTTCGCTAAGTAACTTTAATTTTATTAAACATTTATCTTGACTACGAAAAAATACAAATTTCACATATTCCTTTTATCTTCTGCTTTAGTGCTTTCTCTCTCTTCAAGTTTTAGCTTGAGGGGGAAATTCTTCTTAAGTAAGGGCTACTTTTGTGCTATGTTGCTGCCATGTAGGGTACATCTGTACTTTTTCTAAATATTTGCTTACAATTACATTGCAAGAGACAAAATTTATGTGTATATATATATATATATATATATATATATATATATACAATTGGATTTTTTTTTTCAATTTATGGAATTTCCATATTAGCTCATGAGATTTCTGATGAAAGTCTTAGAACTATAAACCATGCTTAACCAACGAATCTGTCGAAAACAAAATTCAAAATTTAGAAGTGTTATTTTTCATTTATTTTATGTTTTTTACTTATGTTTCCATTATTTTTCATATCTTTATTGGTATTAATTATGATTGGGATCTCATCTTGCTATTTTTATTTGTTTAGTATTTTTTTAAGGCATTTGATATGTTTCCTAATTGTTTTGTAGTGTATTTTTTTAATTTTCTTTTTTCTCTAAATTTTCGCAATTAAATAGCTTTTAATTTTTGTTATAGTACTAAAATAACCTTTTAATCATATATATATTTATATATATATAACACATCAATCAATAACTCCCGAGACTAACATTGAAAACAACATTTTTTTTGCAAAATTTTTTTTATTCATCAACATAACACCTTTTGTTAATCACCTTTTAGGGTGATACAATCATTCCAACGCATTTCCAAATCTTTTTTTTT
>BMAW01073063.1:9890-42115 GCA_019974015.1 Nephila pilipes
TATAAGTATCTAAATTTTTTTGTTCTTTATAAGTATCTAAATTTTTTTGTTATTTATTAGTATTTAATGCATTTTTATTATATATAGGAATCAAATGTATTTTTGTTGTTTATAGGTATCTAATGCAACTTTTAAATATTATAGGTATATGAAACGTATACATGGAGTTTTTTTTTGTTTTCGTTTTCTTTTTTTTTTTTTTTTTTTTGATCCAGGGTGGTCTAAAACTTTTAATTCTACTTACGTGGATTGTATGGAGGATCTTCATAAGGACTGTTCGGACATTTTAGACTCCAACATTTTGATTTGCCATTGCAGTAGGAAGGATTATCTTCGTTTGTTCCGAAATTCGAAGGTTCATTCATATCCTGTCAGGTTTTAAAATAATCATTTATACATTTAAAGAATAAGAACTGGACTATTATGAATTAAATTTCGGTGATGTATTAATTTCTTTTCACACGACTGTATTATACATTTTTATTGATAACCAGGTCATTCGAATTTAAATTATTTTTTTTATTTGAGAGCATTTTAGAGCAGTAATTTTTTTTTAAAAAAAATAAATAGGGAAAGATCTTTTATATGAATTTGCGCTACCTTTTTTTTTTTTTTTTATTTCTTCTTATTTTAATGGTTTGTTGTAAAATTTAATATCTTTAAATCTCTTTTCATAAATAAGTAACTAAAAATAAAAAGAAAAATTTAATCTTAATGTTATTCTCCTGAAAGTTTAATCCCCCCAGGCCTTTATTGTATAAAGCCTGATATTGTCATGTTCGCCTTAAACAGAAATCGTTGTCATTTTTGACGAATTGCTGGTTTCAGCTCGACGTCCGACGTTGTATGTTAATCGGTTTGACTTCCCTTTCCCTCACCTAACCACAGAAAGCATTCTATAACTTTCTTGGTGATGAATTAATGGAGTAAATACATCTCCTTTTACTTCTTAGACACTCGACTGAATGAGGTTTTACATGGATACCCCTTCTTCTAAGTCTTCCATTACGAGTAACTAATAACTATCATATGACAAAGATGTTCAAAACTAAGACATGCTTTTTTCTTTATCAAAATATTTTTTCAGTCTTCGCCTCTCGCTTTCCGCTTGTCGCATAGCCGTATATGACCTGAGATTCAAACAAATGATTTATTTATGATACATCACAAGGTACAAGACATTAAACACAAGACTTCAAACAAGGCAACGCTTATTTGAGACAACCAAGAACACGAAACATACAGCTGAAAGTAATTCATATTATGCATGATGAGGATTTACACCACGCTTTTTATTATGCCAGAAAAAGAAATGTATTTTCACAAATATGACTCCTTCATCAGAATGACGACAATGTTTCATTAAGTAGCCAGGATGGCCAGCAAAAATCAACTCCCTATCCGAGCTTTAATCACGATGGACGAAACGCTTTATCTGGCCCTTAGTAACCATCTCAAGTGACCTTGGACACAACCTACTTTCTGCAAGCAGGGTACAAAAAAGTTTTGCTTTACAACTGGGAGAAAAAAAATTTTCTGTCATATATCCCATCCAACAGCTACATTTGCTCTCGTCCTAAACTCTAAAGAAGCCTGCAACTAATGATGGCCTACTTAAACGCAGTAGCTTAAAATGTTTTTATAACGTTAGAAGAGAGAGATTCCTTTAAATTTCTTCAATTCTAAACTGTACTTGAATATTAAAAGACATTTTATTCCTCTTTTATCAGCATGGCCGCTCAACCAATTACTACGAGCCTACTACCATCAGCCTTTTCCCACTTATCCCAGCAAGTTATCAGTATTGCTTGCGCCGTGATGGTGGAAAAGAGACTGTCTTCCTCTACCCAACTACGATTTAATGGTTGCGAGTGTCGCAGCCGTGTCTAGACTATCAAATAATGAGTAGACTTCACTCTCAGTTTCATTGAGTAAGCCATAACTTCAGACAATTAAACTTAAAAGTTTTAAATTTCCATTAATTATGCAACTAGTTGACCAGAATAGTAGAACTAGATGAAACTACTTGACTAGAACTAGAATGACAGAGTGAAAGAGAGGTATTTCCTCCTTCTGAGGAAAGGAACTCAGTAACTTGTAATCATTTTTGCCCTTCGCCCTACTTCCACGTTTCTTCAAGTGGCCATGGTAGCCTAGTGGCCATGGTTTCGGATTCGTGGCCGGCGGTTTTCGTTCAGTCGCGGGTTCAATCCTTGGCCGCTAAAGAACCGTTGTGTAGCTGGGGCTGATGCACATTAAACCTGTCGATGCACATTAAACCTGTCGGGGCACAAAATCCTCCCGTTGGCTTAATGTTGAAATTTTTGGAGAGGGGGTGCCAGCTCAGGTGTTGTTCTCGTCACTTGACCGAGGTTCAAAATTACTAGGTCCGTCTCCAATAACCCTCGTGTAGCTTCTAGTGCAACGTTAATAAAAACTAAACTAAACTAAACCAAGTTTCTTCAAACATAGGTGTAATGACATCAAATGCTTTTAATCTTCGTTTATTCCTGCAAAAACACAATTTTTTTTTTAATTTTTACCTTCGTACTTGAAACATAAAGCAAATTATAGGTAAAGTTTTTAAAGCAGAGAATAATTTGAATAAGTACTATTATAACTGACTAACTCGTGATAAAGTAACATGCTAAACGTTCATAACTGATGAAGTATTAGAAATTCTTGCAGAATGGGAAACTTGTCAACTGAAAATATAGCTTCTAGTTGAAGGTGCATCTGAAATGCGTTGTAGGCCACACGATGTTTATCCCTGCTATGATTAATTAATTGAGAATTTAAAATGAAAAAAAATTCAACATATTATAATTACAATCCAAAGTCCACTGAAAGGAAGCTTTTTATGATGATCCACAATGGTACTGATCCACCAGTTCTTAGTTCTGTCGTCTAAAAAGTTTGGGAACGCTACCTCTGTTTCAGGCCACACCTGCAACATAAAAGCATAAAAAATATGTAGCTAATCAAATTCAAAACAAAAACTGTTTCGAGTGTTTTAATAATTACTGTCAGGAGTTTGTTAGTTCCAAAAATATAGTGTGTATAATTATTACCGTTCTACAAATAATACGAAATTTAGTTATAATGACTGAAATTAAGAAGAAAATAAATTCTTTTCATTGAATTTCAATGTCGTAACAATTCAAATGCAAACCTTCTGTGGGAATTCAGCGCTATAATACTTTAAACCTACTAATAATTTTGCCTAAACCTAAAAATTTTGTTAACAAAATATTCAGGATGCGAAGTCTTCATAATTTTTTAGATTGTTCGAAATTATTTATTTTATTTCTTTGTAATACAAAAACTTATTTTTATTTGCAAAAAAAAATTTCATTTGATTAAAAAAACAATTCAATATTTCTCTGTAGAAAAAAGTATACAAAAAATATATTTTTTACATTATTTCAAAATTCAGTTCAGAAAGACGACAAAGGTATAAAAAATATTAATCCATAAAAAATTAATCATTTCATGCGGTACATGAAAAAAACATAGTAAATATTAATAAGGATTCAGTAATAACATGCAAATGATTGTAATATTTATATATACTGTACTTCTGGTTAACTAAATTTGTCCTTATTTTGAAGATGGATTTTTGACACAAAAATATTTACTTCATTGACATGACCATGAGTTGCCACATAACTTATATCGTTCACTTTCGTTTTACATTGTTCGAATGTAAGAGCAACATTGTTTTGTCAACAAAGCATATCTGTTTAACACTGTATAAGATATACGAAAGGTAATACGGCCAGTGATGGTGATACAGCATGAGGAGGATTTCAGGGGGAATTTCAAAACTGACCAGCAAATCACTCTACTACTTTGAAAAGGAAGATAAAGCTATAGCAGTGCACCGAGTGGAATTTCTTGAATAACTATTCCTGAGAACGATGTAATTTTTGTTTGCATGGCTTCCCAGGACATCTGTTGTTATTTTGATTAAATAACTAGTCCTTTTTAGGGGTAATAATCAGACAAATGCAGTGCATTGGTAATTTTATAAGTTTTTCCTCGTGTTTTTTCAATAATTTGCTATATGAAATTTCCCAAATTGGTTATAGTTGGTACAAGAATCTCTGTTTGCGGAAACTTATTGAGTTAAAGTTCTGCTTTTTCTTTTTTTAACTGTGCTAAAATGTTGTTTTGAGAAAGTGGTGTCAACAAAAATGCTTTGACATAAAATGAAGAATATTTGGTGTTAGATCTAAAAGGTGATATTATTTTGGCATTGGATGTTTTCGACCCGTGGAGGAGGAGATAGTTGTTTGGCTTTTGAAGATAGGTGGTATTTCAAACCCTTGAACCCAGGTCAGAAAAAAAAATGGACTTCAGAAAGTCACTTTTAACTGCGCCTTTATTAACTGGGCTAAAAGAAGATACCCCATTGGGATAATTTATAAGGCGTTATAACTTTCAGCGTTGTTTTTCAAGTGAGCCGCTGTGTGGTCTCATTTCAGATTCATCGTGATGATACGAAGTGAAACATTATGAATGATATTTGTAGAGAAGGTCACTTTTACGGCCATTATTACAATTGGAAAAAAATCTCCTCCCTGTTTCATTGAATTTTGTTGGGAACAGTTTCTATTTAACGTCATCGGTTGTGTCTAGTTGAGTGGCAGATTTCGTTGACACATGCCCTGTGGACGGAATATCACACATTGTGATTTTTGTGCTTCTGACTTAGACGCACAAAGACAAGTGTTTTGCGTTGGGAGCTTATACAACTAATAATTATAGACTGTACTGCCATCTAGTGTTCAAGTATTGGGTCACCTCTTCGGCTGGTTGATTGTTTAGTTGCGTTAAATGATATGACACCCAGAGAGTACCATCTACGCTAATTAAGTAGTAGCGTTAAGTAGTTTTCGACCTCATGGAGGGGAAGAGAATAGTTGTCCGGTTGCTTTTTGCTGCGTCTTTATCAACTAGGCTAATAGGAGATTCCCACATCTAGCTACTTTTAAGGCGTTTTAACTTCTGGAGCTGTTGTTGAAGATAGCCGTCGCGTTATAATATATTGTGATAATTATAATTATATTTAGTTTGCTTAAGGTGCATTTATATTGCTAAGATATCTTTCATTTATGTTTTATCGGCTGCTTTTATTTTAATATCTGAACAGAGTATTATTATCAACTTCAATAATTAATCGTTTGCTCTTGTTTTAATATTAAATTTAATGATTTATTTTCGTAGCAGAATCATTTATCTTTACTCTTTTTGTTGTTTCCACTGGCAATTGTTTCTACTTTAGAATGTTTTGCTTCTGAAAATAAAAATGCTTTATGAATTTAGAGAAGGTATTTTCTTTTATTGACAGTGATTGCTTCGGAGCAGCTTGGAGCCCGGAAGAACGCTTATCTTACGCTAATTAATATTCATTTTGGGAAACAAATTATATTGATTAGAAAGATGATAGCTATCTGTTTCAAAGACTTAAAACTTTCATCGTTGAATGAGCTTGTGGTCAAGCGTGAAGGCTTTTTATAATCCGAAAATATTTTTAAGAAAAAACTTAAGCACATGTTAAAATGAAATTAGCAAATCCCGTTAAAAAAATTTTAATATTCAAATCAGTATGTCAGCAAACAGATAGAGAGTTTAGGAGAATTGGAGTCAAAAGAGAATATGAATTTGGCTTCATTTCTTATTCGACTCATTTTAAATTGAAAAAAAAGCTCCGTTCTTGAGAAATAATAAACTTTTTTTTTCATTGTTCCTTTTAGTTAGGTGAAGTAAAACTTATTAAAAATTGATTTATTGAGAAAATTGAAGTAGTGAACTATTTATTTTCACTGGCCACATAACCAGCAAAAAATATGTTTTGCAAAATTTTAAAAATTTGAAAATGAAAATCTAAAACGAAAACAAAATAAAAAAAAAAACTTAAAGAATAAATATAGCACTAACAGCTAAGTATTTTTATTTTTTCAACTCCCTCACAGCAATCACAATTTCCGTTTCTAATAGAAGTGGCCGTATTTTCCCTCAGGTAACGTACTTGTTTAATTCCAATTTTATTAATTACTATTTGTTCTTACTTTCCCATAAGTAACATTGTTTCCTCTTAGTTCTTCTGGAAATAAATCTTCTTTCCACAGTGGTGACCTCTTGATGAACACATCGCTTTCAAGGCCAGATTCATACACTCGATAGTCCTTAACAGCTTCAATGGCAGGATCCTATATACAACACAAAAGTCATTAATACTATTGTAATACGGTTGTTTATTTTGTTTAATTGAAACATAACATATTTAAAAAACAGAAATGAAAAAGTTATATGGAAAGTTTTGCAAAGAATAGATTATCCACTCAAGGTGAGCTTTTTTTTCATAATTATTATTAAATTACTCAATTAAACAAAGAATTAACATAAATGATGAAATGTCGAGAATGGACAATAGTAAACTTTTCCGATATTAAAAATAAACCAAATGATAATTGTTGAACTGAATATATTTAAGCTCAATGAAATTAAAATTAAAGCAAACGAAATATTATTAAATTGAATATTATATCAACTGCATATAATTAAAATTAAAGCAAACGATAAATTATAAAATTGAATATATTTAAGTTTCGTGTAATTAAAATTGAAGTTAACTATAAATTATTAAATTGAATATTATATCAGCTGTAAGTAATTAAAAGTAAAACAAAGGATAAATTATTCAATTGAATATATTTAAGCTATTAAAAGTAAAGCAAACGATAAATTATTCGATTGAATATATTTAAGCTAAATGTAATTAAAATTGAAGCAAACGATAAGAAATTGAAAAGTGACCTGGTATGCCAAAAGTGATCCACCTAAAACAATAGCCCTTAGATGGCTAAAATAATTGGATGAAACTATTAAAGAAATGAATCTTCCCATTTTAAAAGAGTACAAGGAAGTATGAT
Source organism: Nephila pilipes (assembly GCA_019974015.1). Classification (NCBI taxonomy): domain Eukaryota; kingdom Metazoa; phylum Arthropoda; class Arachnida; order Araneae; family Nephilidae; genus Nephila; species Nephila pilipes. Next base: position 16,829 of record BMAW01073063.1, read on the forward strand.
ATTACATTAGAAGTGTTATTAGTATAGTTTCAAAAAGTTGAAACCAAAAGTTTCATTGCATTTTATCCGATGCAATTACAGATATAAAAACAAGAAAAGTGCGACGTATTTCCTTCATTATTTAACTCTACGGCCATCTTGATAATTCCCATTGAAGATATGTAAGTGTAAGACAGAGCACTTTATTAACTACTAAAATTACTATATGATTCCTCTCTCTCGAATCCCTCTTAACTCGGTCAATCCTAGTTTATATTCAAATATTAAAGTCTTAGATTACCAAATCATTCATTCCGATTCAAGCACATCTCGGTTATCGCAGTTTCGAATCTTAGAACTTTAACTGGGAATCACTTCGATCCAAACGATTAATTACGATGATTCAACTCAATCTAAAATTACGTATCAGCCAGTCGCTGTCATCTATCATCCTTCTCTTTGGATAAGAGAAGAGAAAATTGCGCATAACACATAACATAAGTACGATATAAGTACGATATGTGCATGTTAAATAACGAGACTGATGCTTCTACAGAAGAAGTACGCATGCGTCAAACGCCAGCGACCGACAGCTGCTTAGCATGAAGCCTTCTCTTTCGAATGCAGTGCTCGCTTCTATAAACAAATCCGTACAGCCTTAGCCTTCGTTCTCATTAGAGTTTTTTTTTTGTTTTTTTTTTGTTTTGTTTCGCTGGGAAAATGATAAGTGAGTAAGAAATTGTTGTGAAATTTCACATGAAATTTAGAAAAACTGCTATTGAAATTTATAATTTATTGAAAGAAGTGTATGGTGTGCACATGGTTTTGAGTAGTTATGGGCTTTCAAAATACCGAGAAGACGTTGAAGATGATTCACACCCGGGGCATCCTCCCACGTCAAAGCGTATGATAATATAAAAAAAAAATCGGTGATCCTGTTCGATTTCCCTGTCTGTTCAGTATTTGTGCGATTACCGAGACAGTAGAAATTGACAAAGGATCCATACGACACTTTTTTTCACCATGGCAATGCACCGGCTTATTCAACATTGTCTCTGTGAAAGAGAAACTGCACTCTTCCTATAGGAGCTGACAGAAAACTTCCAGCACTGTTTCGAACAATGGAATATTCGTGTGGAGTGTTGTAGAGATAGAAGAGGGGTGTATAGGAAAGGTGATAATAAATAAGCACGTATGACATCAAAATAAAACATTTTACAACCCCAGTCCCGTTATTTAATACTGCCAAACCTCGTATTTGTATTTCATAAATTATAAATAGTTTTATGAATATTTAAAGAAGACATTCGTAGATGTTTAACAATATACGATAAAAAATCTTGTGTCTGATTAAGTTTCTGGTTTTCGTATATTAATAATAATACAATAAATGTCACAAATACGCGGATGATGATAAAAAAATCTAGTACGAATACGATGATTTTCCATATTTTGAGAATTTCGTTACAATTTTAGTTTAAATATGGGTATTAATTTATCCGGTTTGAATTCAAGATAGTTTCATATATTTAGCCACGGTTAAATCGAAATAACATATTTTTCCCCTTAATTTACAAAAAAGGGACGTAAATTATTGTTAAGATACTTACTAATATAATAATCCATTTCATTCCATACGTGTCACGTGTCGTATTTATATATTCTAACAAGCCCGGAAATCTCTTTGTATCATAAGTGAAATCTCTGTTACCTTCCATGTGGTCGATGTCCAAAAACTGCACATCCTGTCAATAATGAAAGTTTATCAGTACTGATAAGTTCTTGTTCACACTGTTAAAGCAATACGTATTGTTAAATATTAGAAAAATTAGTACAACATACTTAATGATAAATGTCACTGAATATTAAATTGTTTAAGGAACATTTATCAACGAACAAAATAACATAACAACATTTCTCATATCAAAGTTTATTCGCCCTCTGTATCATTTAATCATCGAAGCAAACGCCTTCATCTCAAATACGTATATTTTATGCGAGTATTAGAAAGGCAAAATATTTTTGGAATGATGGAGTTTTGAAGAGTGATTCGTTTGCTTCGTAATTGACCACAGAATTCTTCCAACAAAAAAGGGGTAATAACATTCAACAAACTTATTAATAATTTAGCGAAACTCCATTGTACCTCCGAATACGTTTTACTGTTGTAAGGAGTTTCGGTAATACCAACAATAGCGTGCAAGTCAGGTACAAAGTATGTACTGTCAATCTTGGTAATTGGACACTATGTGAGAAAGGATTGTGACTGTTCATTAACATCGCACTGAGAAGCAATATGAGGGCTATTGGTGATAGACTTAGTAATTTCGAGCCTCCGTAAGGGAACGAGGACGACACCTGATCTGGCATATGCCTCTCCAAACTACCACACCTATCCATCGAGGGGACTTGTAACATCAGTCGATGGATGGATAGATGAATGGATGGATTATCTGTAGAGTTAATTAAAAATTTAACTGTAGAGTGTTTTTTTTTTATTACTGTTGTCGTTGTTCTTTTTCTAATTTCTAACAAATAATGAGACTTTCAAAGAAGCAATTGAAACGAATTTCATATTTATTTTACCTGTGCTATTCCTGCTCTTCTTGTTCTTTCTACTGCATTCTTGAGATTTTCAATAGAGTTATAACCATATCGGGAGAGCTGGAAACCCAATCCCCAATAGGGTGGTATCATTGGCTTTCCGACGAGCTGTAATACAGATACATTTATTGATATATTTCGTTACCAATGGTAACGAAAAATAAATTAAAAAGATAAAAAATATCAAGATGAGCCATAAATTAGCATTTCTTTACTACTAAGAACCAATTATTACTAATAGAACTAATTATTAAATACGTGATCTTAATTCAAAATCATAGTTATTTTTATGAATTCAGAGTTATGCCTACCACGTGGCTCTACTATTAAACAACTTGATGAAAGAGTCCCAATAACACAGAAATACATTAATAGATGAAAGAGAGAGTTTCAAATATAGTTATCTGAACCAATGTGTGGAATATTTTTTAAATTTTTCTCGGGGCTTATTAATTGATTATTTATTTATGTCGCATTCTGAAGCGACAGTTGTTGATGACCGACCTGATAATTTTGACTCTCGGTCGAGTGATTGAGGAAGATACCTGAGCTGGCATCTGCATCTTCAAACATCCATACCACGTAAACGGAAGGACTTGGAGCCTGGACACAGATTTTACTTCAAACAGCCGCGCCCTTTTGAAGAGGACTGGTTTAAGGCTCAAAATTATTTCACTAATTACCCTACAGCTCAGATTCTGAGATAATATGTATCTTTATGTACGAAGATATTAAATTTCTCTCTTATGTAATGCTAACTTTTCGGTATATTATTTTCATTGCCGGTGTGGGTGTGTATGTGTGTGATTGTGTGTGTGGTGAGCCCATAAGGTAGCTGAATAAATTAAAAGACAAAACTATTAAGCAATAAGAGTATGGTTAAATAAAAAGTCACATCTCAACTCCTTGTTAAAGCCAGATTAAAGCGGAGGGACTTTTTTAGTCATTTTTTATCAGATAGCCAGAGTAATCTTCAATTGATGACAAAACAATGTACATAAACATCTGCTTCGGGATTGAGCAACGTTACAATATAACATTTTGTTACAAATTATTGGGTAATCATGTCACGCACAAAAGTGTATTATTAGAACTATCACTTTAAATAGGAGCGCGATAGTATTGAAGATGAATTTACCACGAATTTGGTCCTAAAAATCGCGCAATTAATGAAAGGATTTCACCGATCAAGAAACAGAATAAAGCGAGTTAGGAAACAACTTGTTTGATTCTGGGTAAGGGCTTCTTTTACACATCTCGGGCATTAAATCAAATGTTTCGTACATTTTAATGACCTACTTCCAATGGACATAAATTATATTTCGATGATTGTAAGAAAAATTAAAGAAATTGCGGAGATCTCTCTGGTAATTACTTAATAGGAAATAAATATAATTGAACATTAGTGAATTTTTCTTATGTATGAAAACTGATCCGATTAATTTATCGACGCACCTTGCATATAAGAAATTATTCTTGATAAAAATATTTTGATATTAAACAAGAGTATTATGTAGATGTTCACAGAAATTATTTATTTGAATTATGATAAGTATTGATCCTAGTTATTTTCAAATATTTTTATATGTTTTCCCAGGTTTAATTTTTTTTTTTTTTTTTTTTGATGAAGTTGTGACGTTGGGCTATTCGCGGTTTCTCTTCACTAACCTTGGGGACTTTTAATTAAGATTGATTGCTTTTGCTAAACAACCTTTGCCCAACCAAAAATGAAACGTGAATATGTAGATAGAAAGGAGGTAGAAATAAAGCGGAAGAGTTAGGAAATATATAAACTCTGACTGAAAGTCGCGATAGAGAGGTTGAAGGAGAGGCTGAAGGAGAAGGTATAGAGAGGCTGAAGGAGAAGTGGAAAGAGAGGTTGAAGGAGGAGTTGAAAAAAAGGTTGAAATAGGCGATAGGATTAAAGACGTAGTATTTACAGAGATTTAGTGTTCCAGATTGCTACATTCGTTGCGGAGATTGAGTTGCAGTCGAGGAAGGCTTAGTGGTAAGAGTCTGTTCGATAACTATTGGTGGGTTGAATTAAGTTAGTAGAAATCTTCCCCGGGAGAACATAAATAGTTGTTGTTATAGTAAATAGAAGTTAATAAATTCCGTAAATATTGTTCTAGTGTCTCTTTGATTGATTTATTGTGTCTTAGTGTTTAATAATTGAGTTAGCTATGGCACAAGAGGCAGCCCGGATCGGGCAGGCGTCACAAAGTCATTGTAAAACTAAATTCAAATTTAAAGAAGAGTAAAAACATATTTATATAAATTGAAATTGATCCAATACAGAGTAATTGAAAGCATGCATTTTACATAATGAACTGCACGTGCTTTCATGGAATTTAGCTTAAGGGGAGTGAGGGTGGAGCTCAAATATTTTATTAATCCATCACTTCATAGACTTAAAATTTGTTCATGGATGGGGTTATTTCTTATAAACTTGTTAAAGTAATAATAATAATGATATTAATAATAAAAATATATAAGTCTTACATCAGTATAAAGCTCCACTAAATTTTCAGGGTCGGTTCCCACAATGAAGAATAAATCTAAAACTCCTCCAACAGTACGAAACGTTATTCCAGGTGCAGGTAGTAAAGTTACATCTAGAAAAAATTACAATGTTTTTACTGAAAAAAAATAGTAAATTTACTTGATAAGGAATAAATAATAAATCAAAACAAAACTCTTCAAATAAATCATAATTGGATGCGTTTACTTTAGGTTAACTAGACCTAAAAAGTGGGCAAAAAAAGAGCGGAAAAATTCTAAGAAAAATAAAATATTATATATAGTTATAAATATTATTATAGCACATTATATATAAATTATTAAAATATTATATATAAAAATAAATATATTTGTTCACCATCTTTTTTGTGTTTCTGAAAGCAGAAGTAATTAATAATTGACAATATAGTAAATTTAAACTTCAGGATCCCGTCTGCCGAGCATTTTGATTTTAAGAACGTAATGTTAATCATATAGAATTTCTACTACTATTCACAAATCTTTACCATTATATCTATTTATAAGCAATAAAGTGTATTCGAAAGAGCAAACAATAATGTAGGGTATTGACAAATTTCGTTTCCTCCATAATTTTCGAAAATACTATTATATATAGTTTTAAAAGCAAAACCCCAGAAACAAATCATTAAAATAGACGTAAAAATATTTTGAAAAATCAGAAGGAGAATGTAATGACGCAGAAACTGTCATTATTTTTTTGCTCTTTTGTATGCGCATTTATGCATTTATATAAATAAAATAGGAGGTCTGGCTATCAATTAACGAGTCTGATGGAGCTACGGAAGAAGTACACATGCGCCAAATGCCATCGATTGTCAGCTGTTTAGCGTGAAGCCATCTCTTTCGAATGCAGTTCCTCTCGTTCCTGTAAGCAAATACGTGTACCAGTAGCCTTCGTTCGCATTAGATTTTTTTTTTTTTTTTTTTGCTAGTAAAACAATAAGTGAGCAACGAATCGTCTAAGAATTTTACATGAAACTTGGAAAAATCGCTATTGAAATTAATACTTTATTGAAAGAGGTATATGGCACTGAATATTTATCGCATGCACCTGTTTTTGAGTGATTTAAGCGTTTTCAAGATGGCCGAGAAGACGTTGAAGATGATTCCCGCCCAGGTCACCATCTACGTCAAAAACGGATGACAATATTGAAAAATTGGTCATCTGCTTCGATCTGACAGTCGGTTAAGTATTGGTACTATTGCTGAGAATGTAGGAATTGACAAAGAATCCGCACGGCAATATTTTCCACCAAGACAATGTGCCGGCTCATTTCGCATTGTCTGTCAAGAGGTTTCTGGCCAAGTACAGTATCCCAGTGTTAGACCATCCGCCTTATTCGTCGTCTGGTCTCTATAGCTTAGGTCATGGTAGCGGATTCGTGGCCGGTGGTTTTCGTCGAGTCGTAGCTTCGAGCCTTGTGTCACTAAAGACCCGTCGTGTAACCGTTGCTGATGCACTTTAAATCTGTCGTGGATCAAAGTCCTCCCATTAGCATGGTATGGAAGTTAGGAAAGAGGTGTGCGAGCTCAGGTACCGTCCTCGTCACTTGACCGAATTTCAAAATTCTGAGGACCGTCGCTTATAGCCTTCGTGTTGCATATAGTGCGACTTTAATAAAACCAACCAAATCTTATTCGCCAGATCTTGAGCTATGCGACTTCTATGTGTTTCCTAAGGTGAAATCTGCATTAAAAGATACAAAATTTGAGTCGTTAAAACTGAGAAAGAGTGAAAGAGAAAGAGGCACGCGTCCTGAAGTAGCGTTTTGAACAATGGAAGATTTGCAAGGAGTATTGAAGGGATTCAGGAGGGGTGTGTATTGAAGGTGATAATAAATATCTGTGAAAACAAAATAATTTACGGCGTCAGTCCCGATATTTAATAGCCACACCTTGTAATCTAGATTTGAAGACGAAAGTAGAAATTCCATTACATTCACGAAGCTCAAATGGCTAGTGGGCAGATTTTTTAGCATAAAAGTGCTGTTTAAACAGTTTTAAAAATACTTCGTAACTTTGTCACTTAGAGAATTTTTGAGTTGTGTTGTTTAATTACTTTCGACCAGTAATGCGAGTAAAATAGCACCTATTTATCTTACCCATTGCATTACTGTTTAGAAGAAGAACTCCATGACTGTTAGAACTGTTCTCCAAGCATGTATAATAAGGATGTGCTCCATACAAATTTCTTTGTCCCTTGAAAAAAGACATTTATTAATGTTATGAAAATTGATATAATTGTACAAAGTATTCCTCAATGCATGTACACCCAACTCTTTTTTAACGATTTTGAAGTAACTTGGTTCACCTATATACTTATTTACACGAATTTTTTGTTCTAACACGACTCCCCAAATTCTCCCCCCCCCCCTCGAAATATTCAAATGTTGTTTTTACCGCTTAATACCTCCTCTTTGATTCAGTCACTCTATTAGGGTAATATAGCAGCATTTAAAATGTAATACATAAAGCAAACATATAATTTTTTTTAGAAACAGAGGAAGAAAGAAATTTGACTGTCGTGAAAGCCCGGAGAAAGCTTAAGATTATGGATTGTTTTACACGTGCTTCTTTTGCCATCAAATAGTTGAGCCAATTGACCTTAAATGTTTGTTGGAAAAAAATTGCCAGCATACGTCGAACGTGGAAGTTTCATAGTACAAAAATCAGCTGAGTATTCTGAAATTATAACTTTATCAAATGCAATTGGTGGCGAAGGTCTTAACAATATGCCAGCGGCTAACTTCGTAGAATTGATGCTAAAAAGCTCTTTGGATTTTGACGTTTCTAACGAATTTATGGCAGTTTATGATAATAAACAAGTCTATAATGACGCATTCGAAGATGTTCAGCTATTAACAGCTGTTTTAATTCGCGAAAGCTTGAAGTTTGTTACTAGTATGGAACATTTTCTTACTCTTGATCCTGACTTGAGCATGCATTAAAATTTCAATATAATCTTAAGTTTTGTGTAGCAGGATATCAAATTGTAACTTGAATTATATAAGCAATTTGCAACTTGAATTTTATGAGAAATTCCAACTTGAGAAATCAAAAAAAAAAAAAAAAAAAAAAAACAAGCTAATAACAAATTTTGTAACAACAACGAAAACTCAACAGAGGCCGTTAATAACGAATGAAATTCTTCATTTAAATCAAAGTGCTAGACATATCTGACACATCTACTGATGATATCATTTTTGATCCAGTTCGTAATAAACGTGCGCGCTTGTTATCAAGTAGTGATGAATAGTTGTTAGTTAGTAGTTTTATTCCAGATTTCAATTTGAAATTTTATACGTTGTATGTACTAAGAGATTGAACTTTCACTGTACACTAATTTTAATTTTTTTTGTTCAAAACATGAATTGTTTTTGTTTAATAAATATGAAGTATGGATTCCATTATTACTTTTTTTGCTCGTTTTTCTCTGGGAAAATATTTAAACATTTTTCATCTTTCACGATTTTTTAAAGTTGTGGAACATATCCCCAAATCTACCATACGTCGCATGTACTTTTTACACGAATTTTTTGCACGGTTTGCTAAGAAATGTATCTAACATGTAAAAAAAAAAGAGTTTGGAGTATACTCGTATAGCTTATAAGACTTTGAACAATGGTCAATACAGCTTCGGTCAGGTGAGACAATTGTAATAAAAATTGCTATAAGCAAATGTTTAACAGCATGCTAATTGGAATTCAATTCCTTGAATTTATGCGTTATTATTTTCTAATGAATGAAAAATTAAAATAATAGTCATTTGTGTAACTGTTTTCATAAACTATTACAAACCATTTATGAATTTTATAAACTATTACATATTATTTTTTTACTAAATCAAAAATGTATTTCATTTTTAAATTTGTCATATTTTTCTGGTATTTTTCAGTGGACGAATTCAAGAGGCTTCAAATTTCACGATACAGACCCTCGAATTTGATGTCAAAACTAGAATACTTACAACAGTAAGTTTCTAAGACTAATAGGAACTTATTTTTGTAACATACCTGCATTTATTTTGGATAGTTTGCGTTTTAAATAATGATTGATTCCACGAGAAAGAAATATTTTCTTCGCAATTTGATTTTCAATGGATATAGTTTATTTGGACACCGCTAGGAGGCGCCTTGTCCCGTCTAAGTGAGAGCGCACGGGTTCATGGGTATTATTTCAGAGTATGTTTAGTTCTTGACCACGTAAGGCGGGTTTTCCATGTTTGGATTTAATTTGTCCTGATCATTAAAGCTGGTTAGTTAAAGAAAAGGAACATGGGGGGAAAAGAAAAAAAGAATTTCTAAAGGAACTTGGAAAACAAAACCTCAATTTTACGATGAAAAATTATCCCAGTAGTGATAAAGAAGTAATGATTAATTGCAGCAGTTGCAAATCCAGAAAATATCAGAACACATAAAAGAAGAAAGTTAAAAGAACGCGGCAAAGATCGACAAACGCTAACTAGGTATGTTTTTTATTCAGCTTTCATTGCTAAGGACATATAAATGAATATTTTAAATTTTTTATTATGAAAAATATACTAAGAATAATAGATGTAAAGCATTAAAAATTTGTGATTTAAAAATTTCTATTACTTCTGAACCTTTAAAATATTTAACATTGCTAAAGCAAACAAGAAACTAGATAAAGAGAGAGGGGGGGAAGGTGTTATGAAATATATAAAATGTACTGTCTCTATTAGTAAAAAAACAAAATTAAATAAAGCTGTATAAAAATATTTAGGACCTAAATTAAATGTAAACCATATTGGGTCGAATAAACCAAATGAAAACTAACTTATGAATCAGTGTCAAATCTGTTTTGGCGCAGTTAAGCAGATGACAGCGCAATGATACCATTAACTTGCATTAACAATGCCATTTGTCACCGGAAAAGGGTATTTTAATATGTTATCATTTTGTAAAACTATGCATCAATGTTTTAATAAATCCCCTCCTTCCTAAGAATTGAAATGGGATATTAAGAATTGGAATAGAGTTTAGTTCACTATAGTCATCAGTGATTACTTTCATTTGTTGTTAAAAAATTTTCAGCATGAAACCCTTCCCCACCTAAGAATATATCAACATAATTTTTCGGTCAATGAGAACGTATCCACCTTCTTTTGAGCTGATACCTCAAGGAACCCATCTTTTAGATTGTAGCTGATTTTCCGATGTATAAAGATGAATCCAAGTCTTATTGAGGGTGATAACCCCATGAAAAATGACAATGACAACTCTTTGGGTGTTAAGTCATATTTTGATTTGACAGCAAACAGCTTCCATATCAAAAATAACCTATGAAATAGTGTCAAATTTGTTTTGGTACTGTTTAACAGATGATAACTCAGTAAAAACATTACTTGCCTCAGAAACGCTATTTCCCATCAAAAACATACTTTTTGAACCATATTCATAAAAACTGTCGTATTTGTAAAATGTTTCAGATTTTTAAGAAGGCAGTATGATAAAAGAATATACGTATTACAATCACAAGAACTTATTTTATCATTCGGCCATTCTTTTCAATATAAAAATATGTTCCAAGTTTGAAATCAGGAAGACTTTTATTTGCCATTTATTAAACTACATTAAGAATTTTCCTAACTCATATAAGATTTTTTTTTGTCCGAGCGTTAATTAGTATTTTTAATAGAGTCTCTTTCTCGTAAAAATGTCGAAAATAAGCATAAATCAAATATTAACGTTAATAAAAGGGGAGGGGAGAATTTTTTGAACAAATATTACAAGCAGTAAAAGCCTATAAAATGCCATAGTCGATAAGTATCACAATTCACTTCTAGTAAATAAGTATCTTGAAATTCAAAGAGAATGATAATAAAAACTTATTCGTAGATCGGCCTATATAAGTTGACCACTACATATATTTCATTCATCCCACTTTTTTCACAAATAAAAATGTTACATATTTTGAATTACTCGCAGAATTTTAATATTTGGACTTTACCAATCTAAAAGAACTGAAAACAATATAATAGCAACGAAATCTTTAAAATCCTAGATGTTACGAAATTAATACCTGATTTTCTTAAAATTCGTTGCCATTGGAAATTGATGCTAATTACTTTTTTAATACTTACACCTTCTGGAAAAGCATCTCGAGAAAATATAGGCCATGTCTTGTAATCTAGATCGTGTCTCAACTTTTCGTGTGTGTGCTCTCCCAGTCCATAGATAATCTCTGACGGAAGATAACTCGATATTTGTAGAAATTTGTCGCTTAACACAAGACCACCAATACTTGTGTCCCATCTGTAAAGAAAGAGAGAAGATATTGCTAATTTTAACAATAAATATATTTAAAGAATGAATCAAAAAATTGAGAACAAGAAGTGAAAACTCTCATGTCATGCGGTTTTCATTGAAACATATAAATATTTTCCATTAAATATTGATAAATCTAAAATAAGTGTAGAGTTTAATGTACTTTTTATTTAGTACTCTAGATAATAAATCAGTTACGAAAACAATGCTCTTTAATTTTCTTACAGTTTTTTTAGCACTCTTGTAGTATTTTCTTATTCAGCCATTAATAATCTCAACTAAACGAGTCACAAGCACTAATTTGAAGAAATTGAGAGTACAGTTATGACGATAACCAATTTATCATCTTCTAAGTAATAGTTATTTAATGCTTTTTGGCTACTTTACTTTCTCTGTGGTTAAACTGCCTACACCCTTCTAAAATACGGTTTAGAATACTAATTAAATCTATTCATTGACAATTCTCTCGGGTACGGGTGAGTAGAATAACTGGATTTTAAGGTTCAAAGTCAAACTTCCTAGCTATGATCCAGAAACTTTTCGGCTAAATACGGCTGCTTGCCGTATTTAGCTGCTTCAGTTTACTATATACACTGCTGGCCAATAAAATTGCAACACCAGGAAGGAAGGATTTGATGGACATTAAAATCCCATGGTAGGAAGAAGAGGATAGTATATGCAAATAATTAGTATTTCAGCGCATTTAAACGATGCAGGAGGAAGAAACGACATCTGAAGCACTACATAAAAGAAAAGTTGTGCAATGAATTTCTCATTTGGAAATCACTTTGTAAGATCGGAGTTTGTTCAGAATGTCGTTTTATGCCTCTAATATGAATAAGAAATGCTTACCAGGAAGTGTCGAAATTCGATAGAGGCAGGATCGTTCCCTATTGAGATTGTGGATTATTGTTTTGTGATATTGCCCATCGTATTGGTCGAAATACAACAATTTTCATGCGAATATGGAATCAATAGGTTGCTGAGGGTCTGACTGAACGGCATACAGGATCTCCACACCCTCCCATGACTAGCGCTTGAGAGGACAGACATATTGTGATGTCGGCCCTGAAAAACCATACAACCACATCACGGACCCTTAGTCAAGAAATGGGTATGTTTGCATCATGCCCAACATCCGCTCATACGGTACGATGGTGCTTGCAGCAGTGTGGGCTGTCAGCACGGCGACCATTACTTCAGTTTCCCTTGACAATGTAACATAGAGAAAGACAGTGACTCTGGTGCCCCGAACGACATAGCTGGACACAGGAGTGGCACAATGTCGTCTTTTCAGACGAATCCTAGTTTTGCGTGTAATATTCTGATGGTCATCTGGAGGCTTTGAGGAAATCGCTCGTTGCATGCTTATATTCGATATCGGCATAGGGACCCTGCACTTGGTGTGATTGTCTGGCCAACCGATGGGTACACGACACGCGCCTCTATAGTTCGGATCGACGGTAATTTTAACGCAAATCGGTGCATTTCTGACATCTTATCGAGTGGTTGTGCCCTATCTTCGAGGTCTACCAAACGCCAACTTCCGACAAGATAATGCAACAACGCATGTAGCACGTCACGTTCTGATCTTCCTCGATACACAGGGTATTCGATTGTTGTCCTGGCTTGCACGGTCTTAGATCTGTGACCCATTGAAAATATCCAGTCATGGGTTACTGAGAGACTGGTCCGCCACCCCTCTCCAGCTATTACGGTTGAGGAAATGGGGCACAGACTTGAAGCAGCATGGAATGAGTACCCGTTTCTGTCATTGAAGTCCAGTTCGATTCCATGCCTAACCGGATAATGGCCGTTTTAGCTGACAAGGGTGGCAGCTATTTCTACTAATTTCGCTCCCCTGTAAGCCACTAAACTGCTCGAAAATTTCATCATTTTGTCTTTATCCCATACTGTTTATATACAATAAATTTCTTTTTCGTGTTTTGCTTTCCTTCATGGTGTTGCAATTTTAATAGCTAAAAGTGAATACATTTTACTGAATTTCTTATCTGTCCCTCTTATTCAATTAATTGCTGTTTATAAATGTAATTTATTCGATATATTCACTTCACTTCATAATTCGAATCTAATTTACATAAGTGATATTTCATTTATTGAATGGAATTTGAATTTAAACACAATCAGAAAAAAACAACAAAGATTTATTTGAAGAAAAATCACAATAGAGACTAATTTTACAACTTTTTTTTAAAAAAAAATGTTCTAACATGTTATATTCAGAAAATGGTGTCAATAAAAATGCGTGGACATAAAATGAAGGATATACGGTGTTATGGACAAAAGACTGGCATTATAGTTCATTATGAATACATTTAGTTTTCTTAAGTTATATTTACATAGCTAAGATATTACATTAATATTTTATCATCTGTTTTTATGCATAATTTTCTCTCTTGACAAAGTTTTACTAAAATTATCTTTCATGAATATATTTGAGAATAGCTTAAAGCAAAAGAACGTTTAAAAAAGATGTGTAGTAAACTAGAACAACTCAACAAAAAATTTTAAGTTATTCAATAAAAATTAATTCTCGAAGAACATGTTTTTGAAATACAGTTTATTATTCTTGAGAATACTAAAAGTTTCATTCAGCAATTTAAATCGATACTTACAAAACGGTTTTGTCCTGTTTTCGAATGATCTGAAAGGAAAAGATCTCTGATTGTTTGCTGGCACTGATCAAATAATTCATTGAATCTGGGTCCATATGTTTCGTTGCCTGTAAGAGTGGGAAGTCCTTTTGAGCTGGAACTTCGTACCTTTTGTTCAGATTATCTATTATCTGCAAAGACACAACAGAAAAAGTATATAAGACTGTAATTTCTATAATGAAGGTAATTACTAAATGATAATTAACAAAGGATAAATAACTGCGCAAATGTCAACAAAGAGTGTAAAAAAACCATTTACTATGATTTAGAATCATTGCTTTAAGTAGAAATAGTGAAGTATAACGATTTTCCTGGTTTGAAATAAGAGGTGTGGTATGAAATAACGAGACTTTCGCTGCTACAGAAGAGCTACGAATGCTCCAAACCCCAGCAACCAATACCTATTTAGTGTGAAATCTTCTCTTTCGAATGCAGTGCCTCCCGTTTCTGTAAACAAATCCGTATATCCGCAGCCTTCGTTCGCATCAGAGGGTTTTTTTTTTTTTTTTTTTTTTTTGGTTGGTTGGTTGGTTGAATAAACGATAAGTGAGCAACGAATTGTTGTGAAATTTCACATGAAACTTAGTAAAACCGCTACTGAAAATAGAAATTTATTGAAAGAAGTGTAGCGTACACGTATTTTTGAGTGATTTAAGCGTTTTTAAAATGGCCAAGAATACGTTGAAGATTATTCAAGCCCGGGTCACCCTTCCACGTCAAAAACGGATGACAAAATCGAAAAAATCGGTGCTCTTGTTCGATCTGAAAGTCGGTTAAGTATTCGTGTGATGGCTGCGACTGTAGTGATTGACAAAGATTCCGTGCGGCTCATTTTTCCACCAAGACAATGCGCCGGCTCATTCCACATTGTCTGTTGAGAGGTTTCTAGCCAAGTACAGCATCCCAGTATTAGACCATGCGACTTCTATCTATTTCCTAAAGAGAAATCTGCATTAAAAGGAACAAAATTTGAGTCCTTTGAAGTGGTGAAAGAGAAAGTTATATGCGTCTTGATGGATCTGACAGAAGAAGACTTCCAGCACTGTTTCGAACAATGGAAGATTCGCATGGAGCATTGTAGGGATAGAGGAGGGGGGGTGTATATTGAAGGTGATAATAAGTAAATATATATGACATAAAAATAAAATGTTTTACTGCGTCAGTCTCGTTATTTAATAGTCACACCTCGTATATTAAAACGTCGAAAAAAGCTCAAGTGTTCAGGAAAACATTTGTATGCACTTGCTAGACAAGCAGATCGCAGATGTATACGTGTCAAAGAAACTGTTCACGATTTGCTCGAGGAGCGCTCCATCTTCTGTGCTAATTTTCGACGAGCAGTAAGGACATTCTCAGTTTAGGTTGGGTATTTCAAAGATATGCTAGCTCGGCAGTGGTTCCACTCGTAAGTATATTCGTCACTTAACGAACTTTTTCCAAACTCAAAGGTTCACAGAGGATAACTATAAGTAATGCAAGCTGTGGAGGTCCTCTTTACATCAGTTGCATCAGCTCACCATGCCATGGAGAGATAAAATCCATGTGCATATTCTGGTTTTACCATTGAGGTTGCCACTCTCACTTTGCCAATCAACTCATTTCTGCATACGCACAATAATGCAGATTTCAAGATTTCTGCGTGCACTCCTATAGTGTACGTATTTATATCGGCCCAGACATCAATCTCGCACTCGAAACAACAGCAGCCCTAGATTTCTTTTGTTCCATCAAAAACCAGATGAGTTGATTACGTCCCGGAGATCATCCTCTGTTTTTCTTTAACTATCCGAAGTCTTCTGCAGTTTATGATACAAGCTATATCCATATGTAAATATCTAAACCAACTCCTTTATTTCTATCTTGAATAAATAATATTTTAAATTTTGAACTGACCTGGATTTTTGCAACTTTCTGATTAGAGTCAACTAAAGGTTATATATGTATCCAATTACCCCTTTAAGGCTTTCAAAGTAAAATGGCGAATTTTAAGGTATTCTTGTAACAATTTGCATTTAAAGTTCAATGTAACTGAATACATACTATTTATTTATCCAACTTCAGAAAAAGTCTTGTGATGGTATCCTATTATCCGTGCGTCATCTTTACCTTTACTCTAATTACAAGATATAAATTTCAACTTAAATTTAAACACAGACAAAGCAATTAAAACCAAAAAAATATTTTGTTTATCATCGAAAATAAGGAGAATACTCTCCACGGGGAAATCTCTATCCGCAAATACAAACAATTTCTATAATCTATCAAAGAATATGCTTACCAGAATATGATGCGAGTACCTCCAAATCAACTATACTCTTCTGAAGTCTTAAGCGTATATCACACTAACACCCTTCATTTTACTGGATCTATATTATTATTATTCTACTCTCTATCACTTTTATACTTTTTTTTTATTTTACTTTATGTGTATCATCACATTTAATTTGATTGGGAAAAAGCTAGGCGCTTAATCATAAAATCAGAAAGAAAACCCAGATATTAGTCAAAGGGAAATTTCGGGAATAGCCCATGTTGTAGTCTGAATAGTAGTAATGTTAGATTCTTTTTTCAGGGTTCCAGCCTCTGATTCAGTTTTTTTCTTATCATTAAATTCTTAAAGAATTTTGAACAGTTTATTTAGATTTTTTTACAAAAACTCTTTGGTTACAATATCAAATGTTAGATGTTTTCGATTTTCCTTATATTGATTTATCAGTTTTACTCACTTTATTGTTTATTTTCATGTAGAACGTTTCTGCGAGGGTTGTTCCGAAAGTAAATTTCGTCATTTTTTTTTTTGAAAGAACGCGGTGGGTCTTTGGAGGGTGTGGAGAATGAAGATCGTAAAAAGCGTCCTTGAACACAAACGAATTCAAACAATATTTCTAGAGTACTGGATACGGTGTTAACGGACAGACGCATAAGGGTATCAGATGTTTCTTTCACACAGCGCATTATTCGTGCTTAGATCCCTCTAAAAAAACAATGCTGAAGATGAAGTTGGCTGTGCAACAATTCCTTGCACCGTAGAGCACCGAATTTTACCAGAGTGGTTTCTTCAAACTGATTGCACGCTAAGTGTCTGAATGTCAATTGTGACTATGTCAAAACATAGTGCAATGTGTTTAGTTAATGATGACATGTTTTTTTTTTTACTTTTTTTTCTATTTTGGCAGTAAAGTTTCCGCGAGAAAAAAAAAGGACGAAACTTACTTTCGGAACATCCCTCGAACTATCAGTGAATGAAAAAATTACACACTTTACTAATTTTACTCGAAACTAATTATATAATTATCCTTTTTAATCTTTTAATTTGGGTATATTGTTAGAAGACATAAATCGCAAACTATTATCTAGCCTTACTGATGTGCAATTTTAAGCAACAATGTAAATTTTAAGCAGATGGGCATGAAATTGCAGAAAAGGAGTTATTACGATCAGTACAATGAACACACAATTCAGTAGAAAGGTGATGCGTATGCAAATGTCAGGAACAAAACGTCATTGGGGACGTGAGTGTATGTAAAACGCGTACGGTCAAGAAAAATATAGGTGTAATTAAAGACATTCGCTGCAAGTGTAAGTGAATTCCTTCGTGAAATATGGATAGAAAAAATCACCTGGATGACTTCAGACTTAGAAGAATGATCGGAAATCTGGAGGAGGGACATAGTTTGACCAGTGTATCTGAAGAGTTCGGAATCAACAAATGTATCATTTCGCTCGCATGGAAAGCCTTCCATACCATAGGTACAGCTATTTGGAAGGTTGTTGGTGGCCGCCTTAGGAAAACAACTACAGTGGATGACTGATATATGATCCTGCAGGTGAAAAGAGCCCGATATCAGTCAGCGAGCGCCATTGCAACTGTGCACAGCAACAGTGCGACAAGTGTCCCGGTTTACTGTGGACAGACGCCATCACAAAGGTGGTCTATTTGCCCGCCGTCTTGAACGCTGCATCCCTTTGAATGTCGGCCATCGGCGGCACCTCTCAGAATGGTGTAAGGAGCACAAAAAGTGGACACCTCATCACTGAAGTCGTGTCCTCTTTACGGATGAGAGACATTTCAGTACCACAAGCGATTCTCAACACCAGTTGATTTGGAGAGATGTTGGGACTTGGTTTCATCGCAGTAACATCACGGAAAAAAGAGCCTTACTGTGTTCCTGGAGTTGTCGTCTGGGGAAGCATTAAGTTGAACTGGCGGACTAAGCTTCATGTTTTCGACAGCTGTTCTGTAACCGGAGATTGCTATCGTAAAGAGGTGATCCTTCTTCATGAGCGCCTATTCAGAGGTTGGAACGGACTTCTTTTTTATGGAGAACAATACACGGTCACACCGGACTCCTGATGTTCAGCAGCCACTAAAAAGTGAATATATCACTCGAATGGATTGGCCCAGCGCATTCTCCCTTGATTTAAATCCCATATAATATATGTGGAATGCTTTGGGAAGACGCCTTGAAGCACGACTACATCCTCCGGGGAACACACAACAACTGAAACAGATGCTTATTGAGGAATGGGTACTTTTACATCAAGAACTGTTGGACAATCTGGTGCTGAGTATGGAGAGACAGTACGAAGCAACCATTGCAGTAAGGGGATGGCATATCCAATACTAAGGAACATCTGCTTGTTGTTCTTCCTCTTGGACAGACAATCATGTGTAACGATACTATGAGTTCAATAGAGCCTTTTTATGTTTGATTCCGTACTATATATTTTGTATTCATTTTTGCGCAACTATGCTTTCATCATCGCTTAAGTGGAAAATGCTGTCTCTTATTTCAGAATTTCATATCTCTCAGATGATTTGTCGTGGAATTATGGTAAAAAATACACTTGTTGCTTACGTTTTGCACACCAGTGTAGTTTATAGCAACATTTTCTACCTTTTGATGGCCACTTAATATTTACTAAGAATAAATTATTAATGGATGAATGTACGTAGTAAACGATGTTTAAATGAATATGTAATAGAGTGTGAAAAGTATATACTTTGTGTATGTGTGTCTTAAGACATCGTAATATTATTTGAGAGAAAGATATTGTTCTTACCCTAACTCTAATAACTTCTTCATTTATATAAGTGATATCAACACCAACTGATGAGAAACTAGGACCATAAGGAGTGTTAGCAGATCGATTAACCAGATTATACACCCTTCCATTGACTTTCTCATAAACACCTGCGACGTTGAAGCCAAAAGCATCTTTCTTCATGTAGCACGATGGTCCTTTTGTGACGGCTTCGTATTCACAGCCATGAGCCTTACATTCTGCCGCATCTGAAAAATAACATAGTGAATTGGAAATATATAGTCTTTTGATTCCAAATTTAATCCCGTATAAATTTATTTGCCCTCATGAAAATTAAATCTTATTTGCAAATCAGACGTTTAGTACAGTATTTATCTTCCACATTACTGACCGTAAATCCCTGAAGTAAAATTTAATTAACCAAAAAAAATTTCAAAAGACATTGAGAATTACATTTATAAATTGTTATTTATATATAAATAACTCGCCAACTCTCCGACAATCCTAATAAGTTATTTGTGGATTTATAACTTGTTCGAGGCTGCCCATCAGTTTTAAAGTAATTTTTTTTCCAATTTATTGCAGAAAATTCAGATGAATCAAATATCTGAAGCTTATTTACAAACTGTCCGTTAACAGCTAGCAGAATAGAACATCTTAGACTTTCCGTTGATGATTAAGCAAAGCAAAATAGCATTCACTGTTCGTTTAAGGTTTACAAGCAATACAAGCATAATTTAAATTTAAGTATTTGTAAGGAACAAACCTAACTTTTTCGAACACTTAATACTATAGAAAGATTTCGTATGGAATGGGAAAATATGGGAATTAATCGAACATTTTGAAAAAGCTTCATCGCAAATTTTGTAAATGTTACAGAAGCAACAAAATTATTTCTTTCCTTAACATTTCAAAAAAATGACATTAGTATATTTCTATCATTATTATTTCTTCATTCATTAATTTCTAGAATTAATGCATTTTTTAATTTGCTAAGCGTTTGCTAAGTATCTCACCTCAGATACTGAGCGATTCTGAGGTGAGATAGCAGGTAATAAAACTTATCATCGATGACTCATTTATATAAAAATTATCACTGATAACAATTGCCTTTTGTAAAAACCGTCCTGTATACCACATGAAAAGAGAAATTATGGGTAACAATAAAAATAACTGTCGTCTCCGTAGGGAAAAACTGTACCACAATTATATAGTCACTGATACTAACCGAGTCTATGTTTATTAATTTGACAAACGAGAGATGTTCCGAAAGTAAGTTTCTCGTAAATTTTTTGACCGAGCACATGGTACACCAGGTGAAATTAACAACCACCTCTAGAATCCACACCCGTTGCTGGCTCAACTACGGAAGTAGCATCAGTGGAAAAGATATTGCACATGCGCTGACAAACGAAGGAAGGAGAGTAGTAGTAGATAAGCATGACTGAGACGTGACTGGCAACGGAGGTTCGTGCTATTCGGAGGGAAGGGGTTCTTGATTAAAAATTTGGTACCTCAAAAATACCTACCTTTGGTACCAAAATACATTATTGACCTAAATCATCTGAATAGCTGATTTGTTTACATCACTTGTCTAACTGGCACTGGCACGCAGTACGATGTGTATCGTATGAGAGACAGTTACAAAACTCAATATGCGAAGGCATTACTTCGTGGACGACCAACCAACTCCAAACACCCTGATCCTTCTCCTCTCTAAAATTCCCCTCCGTTTCCAATTTTTGTACAAGATGTAATTCCCTTACAACATTCTTCCAAATGATGCTAGATCGCTAGCGGGACATGTCGCCTTAAGAATAAAATCCGTGAAAGTGTACAAAGTGTTCTCTCCTCATTTTACAGCTACAAAATGTTTTTGTCGCTGCCAATGCCGAAAAATGCCACTGTTCATTAAGTCCAATCAATGGTGGTCGTATTCCAGCAACTGATCAAGGCGAACTTTGATAAGCACTTCCTGATAATCAGTTCTCAACATTTATTTTTATTATGAAAGTTTGACATTGTAAAATTTACAAAAATAATATAAAACTCATATCCTGGTGAAATA
This sequence comes from Nephila pilipes, assembly GCA_019974015.1. Taxonomy (NCBI): domain Eukaryota; kingdom Metazoa; phylum Arthropoda; class Arachnida; order Araneae; family Nephilidae; genus Nephila; species Nephila pilipes. The sequence continues at coordinate 38,029 of BMAW01073063.1, forward strand.
GCTGCATGGAAGCCGAAAACCGTGCATTCATTCCTATTCTCTCGCCGTTCCCTAGATTGTCGTGCATTCTTTCTAAAAATGGGGACTTTCTTAAAATCCAGCGGGACGTGGAATAAATTGTTAAGAATCGGGATGTTTGGTCACCTTAGTCTAGTGTGCCCATAATCCATGAACGCCTGTGCGGACAGGTGCGTAATGGTGTCAGATGGTGTCCGCAATGGTCAATCCAAAACTATACTGAGATGAAGCAGGCTGTGCCACAATTCCTTGGATCGCAGGGCACAGAAGGCTCACCAGAGTGGTAGACTGATTGCAGGCTACGACAAATATCTCAAAGTCGATTGCGATTATGTCGAAAAATAGTGCAAGGTATACAGTTCATGATTATATGGTATATTTTTATGCAATAAATTTTCCTTGTGAAAAAATAACGAACCCTTCTTGCTTCTCCGCGCATTGCTATATACGCTCCTTAGTTTACGGCCACAGCGTCCAATGGCAATGCGAGCTTTCATAACTTATTCTCCAAATTTGTTTCGGCAGTTCTTCACTCTGTCGAATACCCGGGCTTTTGTTGCCTTGATCCTAATTTTAGACAGCTAATTCTTGATTATGAAAAATTATTAAATTATGATATTAACTTTATTTTAATTATGATGAGAGAGTAAAATTAATATTTTTAATAGGTACCTCGTAATTTTGGCCACTACCGTTACCAAACAACGAAACTTACTTTCGGAACATCCCTCATAGATTTGATAGAGTACAAGGTTTCAAAGACTTACGACCAAACGGCGAACAGATCGTGATTCAGATTCATATTTTTTAACGCAATTTTCCTTTTATCGGGTGTAAAAAAATTTACATAAAACACAAAAACGCAATCAATATAAATATAAGTAATGTACATAACCTTAAGATTTCATAACACTCAATTGAATCAAATTTATGAAAATTCACTGTTAACAAAAATACAGCCAGAAATTACATATTGTGAAAATAGTAAATAATAAATGAGATTCCTTGTGAAAAACATTTTCGTCAGAAACTTGTTTCTATGAAAAAATTGAACATGAAATTATTTAAATATCTTGTTAAAAAAGTTATTAAAACTACTTATTATACAAAATGCATATCTTCTAAGATACGAAAATAAATATATATAATCTTAATTTTATATTTATATATATATATATACATACTCATATATATTGCTTGTAGGAGGTGAATGGAATAAAGAAAAATTTCCCTGAATATTAATCCTTTCTCCACTAAATAATAAAACGTTTGCTGCATTATATGGAGTGAAATTTTTTTTACACGTGTTAACGTGTTGTTATTTTGAGAAAATGTCATCAACAAAAATGCGTTGGCATAAAGTAAATGATATATGGTGTTTGGTCTAAAAGATTGATATTATCTGTTTTCCTTTTTAGCCGGATCCCTTGTCTACTTTATTAACTTGTATTGCTTGCTTTTATTTTACTACTTAATATAATAATTTATTTTTAGGGCATGATCGCCTGTTTTTATTCTTTTTGTTATAAACATTCGCAGCGTTTTTGCACTTTGGGATGCTTTGGTTGTGAAAATAAAAATGCATTGGGAATTCGTTGAGGATATTTTCTTTTCCTGATAGTAATAGATTCTGTGGAGACAGGGGCTCGGATGTACGCTTACTTTAAGCTAATTAATATTTATTTTGAATTATCCAATTTTTTCAAAAACTTTTTTTTTTGCGCTCGACAGAAGGACGGATAGATTGTTCAAATATTGGTCAAAGGAGCATCTTATCCATTAGTCTTTAATTTTTGAAATATTGTCCTTTATCGGTCACTTTTAGGTCACTTTATCGGCTGTACTTTTAACAGTGATTAATTGAATGACAATTAATCACTGTTAAAAGTACAGCTATCAGTGTTTTTAAAGATATATCACCTATAATTGCTTTTTTTAAAAGAACGATTTTTGATTGTATTCTACAAATAAGGAAATTTCTGTCTTTCTTCAGCCCTTCATTTGAAACGATGTTTATTTTTCAAATTTATTCAAATCACTTTAGCCAACCGTTTTGATGTTCGACCAAGGATTTGTATCCGCGGCGAGTCTAGTTGAAAAAGATTGCTTCCTGCATTTTTCAACAACTAAATGATCATTCCTATGCAATTCTTTTTAACCAAACATTTCGTTGTCTGGATAATGAGCTGTCAAGTTAAAAGATTACTTACTGCATTTCTAAACAATAAAACATAATTATTATTTTCCCTCCTTGTTCATAACCATGCTTCAATAGTAGGAAAACAAAGCGTTTGAAAATGTACAAAAATGGAAGCAAAAATTTGAATCATTAAGAAAGCACATTTTCTTGTAATAGTGATTCTGAAAAATATATAGATCAGTATTAAAATTTGGAAATTTCTAAAAATAACTTACCTTTGAAACCTGGACATTCTAGTCTGTCATTTGAATGAAGCACTTGAGCTGTAGATTTACTTTTAGAAAGAACCACTGCTAGAACTATTATCAGAACTAGAACACAACATCCCACTACGGCTCCAAGAACGACTTTTGACTTCTTCGAAGATACATCCTATACGAGAAGAGAAAAGAACAATTCCAAATCCATTAAACCCTTCTAAATAATTTGTACATCAAGGCATTTTCAATGCATCCCATTCCAATCTTTAGAATTCCTTAAACATCTAACTTTACTCAATAGAAAAATTTTCTTAAATAATATTATTAAGTAACAAAAGATCGTAAGCATCGCGTATCCCAAATTTTTAATAGAATTAACACAATAAATTAATACTATTGGTTTTTCTAACCATACAAATCCTCTATCGATTCCATTACTGGAGCTAGACCAATAACAGTATTGAATAACGAAAATAAAAATATTACTATTAAATAGCGAAAATAAAATTAAAGTAATGATTAAAGAAAATAGAAATAGATTATTTAAATAACAAAAATAACGGAATTAAATAACAAGAATAAAAATAATAGAATTAAATAGCAAGAGTAAAAATATTAGTATTAAATAACTAAAGTAAAAATAAAATCACTAGTATTAAGTAACAAAAATTAGAGTAACAATACTCAATTGAATAACTCCATAAAATAAGAATAGTACTTAATTAAATAAGAATAATAGTACGCAATATTATACAATATTAATTAACAAAAATAAAAACAATAGTACGCAATTAAATGCAATATTAAATAACAAAAATAAAAACAATAGTACGCAATTATAAATACAATATTAAATAACAAAAATAAAATTAATATTACTTCCTTATTACAAAACATAATCAACAAAACTGTAAATCCCAAACTATTAACAGTCTACAATGCTATCGACATTGCTCTATTGATAATTTATTTACCCATGGCATTATCGATAGTTTACCTAATCATGATATTATCTATCAAAGATAATTCCACTATCTATCCTATTATTAGAGAGAGAGTTTTATATATAACAGCATTTTTGATAATTCAAGGTAAGCTGATGACGATATATATATACTATTTAAGATTAATGACTGAGAAAAAATAAAGCATTTTAAGTTCATGTTTGTAAAGAAAATACTCTTTATTCAATTAAGATTATTTGCTCATTTTGATGAGAGAGAGAGAGGCAATAAGTGTTCATTTTTAAAATTGATAAGGCAAGAAATGTAGATCCGCCGTCTCAGTAACATCTGAAGAGAGAAAAAGAGAGCGAATTTTTACCGTGCATTCAAGGATTTCTCTAGATCACGAGGTTCCTCAAGTGGTAAAGATGAAGGGACTTTGAGGGATTTCCATGACATTTATCAGTCTTGTAGGGATTATTTCTGACAGATTTACGTTTATGTGAAAGTTGATTCAACAGATTTTATGAGCGCGTGATCGCATAAATTGAAGGATAATTTCGAATGGGATCAGAAAATCGGAATAAACTCTTTACTTTTGAGTTAGAGAATTGAAATAGTACTAAATGAAATTTTTTCAGTGAAATTATTACAAATTTAAATCAAATCATTACACACACATATATAAACAAATATAGAAATATATACATAAATATATAAATATA
>BMAW01073065.1:0-119451 GCA_019974015.1 Nephila pilipes
TTTTTTTTATTTTAATTTCAGCCACTCTAAAATGAAAATATATAATTACCAGAATGATCTATCTGTTCACCCTCATCAAAAGTATGATTTTAAAGGTTACTAAATAGCTATGCTATACTTTTTAAGTTAGTCTTGGGCATCAAAATATCAGCAAATAAATAAATATGGTCACATCAACAGTTTTCAGGCAAAATCAAAATTTTAAGTATTGTAATCCTTCCAATGTTATAATTATTTCAGGACGAAACAATGAACAGCCGGGATGGTTTCCGGAAAAAATATTATTTAATGCTCGACATGTTCCACAACACAAGACAGGATGCAAAACATATATAAAACACAGATTCACGAACATCACTCCATCGTTCCTTTTTAACCAAGTCTCTCGCCTTCGTTCGAGCTTGCGCTCGCTAGTCTTCCTTCTCACCAAAAGAACATGTGACGCCATCTGGCTACCGTTTAATAGTACGTGGAAGGTAGTGGTAAATTACAGTGTTACAGTATTATAAAACTGTAAAATATTAAAAGTAAAGATTATCATGCAAAATGCTTAAAGTTTTGTTATTAAATAATGTTTTTCACTTCTTGCTTTTTTTTTTTTTATCAAAACAGAAAGCAAAACACTAACAGCACACTTATTCGGACACACGATAATTCTTTAATAAATTCGAATTTCTTGAAAAGTACTCCAAATGTTCGAGACTAGCAACTGAAGCGAGTAAATAAAAAAAAAAACATACTAATAAGAAAATTGCATTTGTTTCACATATTATGTACAAATGTTACAAATTAGTAAATTATGAAAATATTATTGAAGAGAGCCAATATGGCAATTGTTAACGTTTTTTCTAAAATATAAATGACATCTTTTAAAACATACTTATGAAGTTGTAAATTTTATATCAGCTGAATATTCGTCTAAAAAAGCCCGTATACTCTATAAATAATATTTCTTTAATTTCTACGATTGGTCTCATTGCTCCCTATATATGGGAGCAATGAGGAATCCTCCCTATATATGGTATTCCTATCATTCATATATATATGATTGTTGATGTATTATGTTGATTTACAGATTTAATTTCCAGTTTAAAACTTGCTATAATGGTAGTATGAATTCAGCAATAAATCTATTTTAATGAAGAAAAATTGTCTTGAACATTCCAGGGGAATACTTCATAATAAAATAGTGTAGTATTTAAAAAAGAATCATTTCTTAAGTACAAGGAGTGATAAAATTATAACATTTTGAGCAATATAAATATCATAGTTTTGGTTTATAAATCCATTTTTAACATACACCAAAAGAAACATGAAATTTCATTATATCCTTGAAAGTAAGTCTGTACTTGTATGAAATTTGTAATGTAATTAGAAGTATTATATAATTTACTTACATTGTATGAGAATTGCCTCCACATTTCTTTAATCCACTGTAGAAGTGAAAATATGTTTCAATTCTACATGAATATATTTAGGAAATATATTCATATATAATTTTATGGAAGAGCTACGCTATTTTCGTAAGAAATGTGTATAATTTATGTACAAAAATATAATTTATATTTATTCACATCGCACAATAGATGCATAAACAAATCAATGTACAATATCAGTCTGCCCATGAAGGACACGATATGGAAGTTGGAAAACTTCACCTGCAAATGATGAAAGATATGCTCTAGCACAGGGGTGGCGAACCCTTATGTATCAACGTGCCATTTTTTCTTAATAATGTTTAATGAGGTCATAGACGTACCGTCAAATAATTTTGACTTCGTGATTATTAGGAAAATAATAATACTAAATACTATCAACTCAAAACTTTTTATTTACTACAAAAAAATACATTTTGCAACGTCTCAGTTATAGGCGTAATTCAAATTACAGTAACATTAGTGTAACTTCTATTGTTGCAGATTAGATGACAAATAACTTATATTAGGGTTGTAAGAGTTACTTTTAGCAGAACACATGCTGCACTGGAATCATCTGTCAAACGGTTTCTAAGGGAGTCTTTAATGTTATTCATCGCTGAAAATAACAACTCACAGACGTAGGTAGATGAAAATATGGTTAATATAGCACGAGTGAGCTTCTACAAACAGTTAAATGTGTCTGGTAATGGAATTCCATGCTTTAAAATTTTGTTATTGGCAGTTTTACTTATATTGCTTGTCAATATTTCTGTTTCAATTATTTGTAACTCTTTCATTATTTCAATATATTTTTGAATCCATATTGAAATTGACTGGAAATCAATCAACTGCATTTCAAATTCTTCAATTTCCAACCAATCGAATTTGGACAAGTTCAGTTTATCAAATAAAGTCAAATCAGGGTACATAATAAGCTTGAGTGTTTCCGATAATTCTTTGAACTGAAAAAAACTCGCTGAAAATTCATTGAGTAAAGAATCAATTACAGAAATAAATTCTTCAATGACTGCTTCTTCGCCTGGTTCCACATGTATATCTAAATCTTTGATATATTTTTTTTCAAGTTTCGAAAATACTTGTAGTTTCTTGTAATAATATCGTTCCTGAAAACATGCTGTTTAGCGTCAAAAGCACGAATGAGATCTATCATGACGATAATTGTTTTATTTGTGCCTTGAAGCTTCACGTTCAATTCATTGAAACGTTAGCATACGTCTGTAAAAAACAACAATTTTGAAACCACATAACATCCAACAACTGGGGGTATTGTTCAATTTCCCACTCATTTTGCAGAAACAATCTGATTTCTTCCAAGCAATCAACAAATGTTTGAAGTACGTTCCCGCGGCTCAACCAGCGAACATTATTATACATTAGTGTTCAGTCCGCTGTCTATTTTGTATTATTCCAGAGAGGTTTATTATAAGGCCACTAGATGGCGCTCTTCCTTGTAATAGGGAAGAATTCTTTTTGTTTTTAGTATAATGCTATTGGATGTAAAACGGTACGGTTGTTGATTCGCATATAGGTGCGAGATCCAATATAGTTTGGATTTAATAAACTTTATTTTTTTGTTTAAATGGTCCGTCGTTCTTGATTAACCGAACTTTAGTTACTTATAGTAGTAACAATCAGTAAGCCATTATACACCGAGGAGACTTCATTTAACAAAGCATCAAACTTTCGCTTATTTAAAGCCTGCGGCGAAGTGAGAGATTGACTATTTTTGTGACTACCGCCATTACATAATCAGGAGATGTTAAACCACTCTTAGCACACAAGGCTTGCTGGTGAATGATACCGGGGATTTCAAGAATGGAATGTCCTACGTCTGTTTGAAATAAATTTATGAAACCATTTTTTTTTTTGCCCACCATACTTGGAGTACCATCAGTTGTTACTGAAGCAATTTTTTTCGAATCAATTTCTTTCTCAGCAAGCGATTTTTTAACAGCTGTGCAAATATCTGTGCCCTTTGTAGTTGTTAGCAACGATGTTATCGCAATTAATTCTTCCTTAATGACGTTTCCCACGAAATATTGAGCAAAAACAGCTAAACGTGCAGATTTAGTGACGTGCTTTCGTCATGACATGCGTCAGTGCTTTCTTCAAGACATAGAGATATAAAAGGAGCGGAGTTAACGTCAATTTTTTGTTGCTCTGCTACATTTCTGGTCAATTTTAAGATTTATTCTTTTATTGTGTTTCTAGATTGAGGAGTATCTTTGATGCGCTGAATTATTTTATCTTTATTATTGAAATCATCAAAAAGTGAGGGTGCGCATGCTAACCAGGCTTCCTTCAAAAAGTCTCCCTATTGAAAAGGTTTACTATGCCGAGCAATGACATTCGCAGCTGAATAACTTGCCAAACTCGTATGACAATTTTTGCCAACATATTTAGTCACAGACGTCGACTGTTTATTTCTGTCTTTCATAGCCCTTGCAATTAATTCCATTTGCTCTGGTTCGCTTTTTTGACTAAAGAATTTGTGATTTGTTTCAAAATGCCGTTTTACAGATGATGTTCTACATACCACTGTTCCAGAACATAAAACACGCACCGTTTAGTCGCCTTTACTAATCATGTCATATTTCTCAGTCCACCAAGTTTGAAATTCTCTGATACACTTATTATCTTGCACTTTTTGTTTTTTTGCTCAACTAGTCATATTAAATAACAGTTAAAAATTGTAAATAAAAAACGAATAAACTTTAAAATACAGTTGTATCGACGAAATTGACTATTATGCTATGCGTAAATAAACTATCCGTCATTAGCAATTATAGTCCACCATATAACTACAATAACAAACGAGTGCGCTTCCAGCCCGCCGACCCGCGCTCGAACACTCCGTGTTATGAAACCTGATGTGTGAGGGTGCCAAGGTTCCGGCGCCAGACGTAAAGAAAAGAAACATTTTTTTTTTGTTTCTGTTGGGAGTGTAGTCGAAAGTTTTGTAATAGAATAATGCTCGTAACGAAAGTTTTGCAAGATAATGTAAATTCTGATAAGAATTATGCGTGTGTATGATTCATTAAAATGTAAAAAAGACATTAATCTCGTCATTTCGAAGTTTTGGATTTATTTCGTTAATAAGATTGAATTAACGAAATACTCCTTAGCGTAGGATCACTCTCGTTCGTTCGTAATATGCTTCATTGTGAACTTTGTGATCGGTGGCGTGCCCAAAATATTGTGTCGCGTGCCATTGGTTCGCCATCCCTGCTCTAGCATCATTGGGTATTCCTTTGACAAGGATACTGGTCAAAACAAGAGAAGAATATGCTTCCACAAAATGATTCGGATCTCCAGAACATAAGCAGAAACCAAAAAAATGATACGGGTGTTACGCAACTTCCATCAAATAATGATTTAAAAAAATATGCAGGGTGGTACACGTGGTACTGTATCATTATTCGAACCAATTGGTGAGGAAAAGACTGGTCTTCAAAACATCGGTACAGAGAAATACTTGGTGGTAGCGATGCATGATGGTCAAGAAAAACTTCTTGAACTTAGTGGTAGAAAATGTGTCATGATTGATTCTACCTATCGAACCAATCAAAATGGTTTCCAGTTGACAACATTAATGGTGCATAGTGAAAATCTTCGAAGCATACCCTTTACAATTCTTTATTTCTTCACGAGTAATGACAGTTTCTCATTCCGTAATTTTTGCACGATTAAAAATAAATACCCAGCTTTTAAACAAATATTTTAAGGAGTGATGACACTAACTCATACAGGGTGTTTCGAAACTCAAGGGCAAAAATTTAAGAGGTGATAGAAAATATCTAAACAAGCAATTTTCACCCTGCAGTGCATAGGCGAAGAACCCTAGACGGCGCTGTAGTGGAAAGCATTAAGCAAGAGTTTTCTTAAACATCGTCATTTCTACCGTGGATTTCAAGAAGCATGGTGACGTACAGTAATCAGGAAAACGCAATAGCCTAAAAAATCTTGAAGCTTGTCTGTGGTTTCATATCTAAATGCCTGGAAAGTGGTATTTGAGAATAGTACCAAGCATGTAACTGTGCGGCTGGCATATGATGTACAACTGGCATTCTAACATTAACAATAAATTTGTGGAATACCAACAAGAAATTTGTATTGAACTGAAAAAGATTTTGAAGGAAACTGACGTAACATACTTATAATGAGTTGATGAACAATTTTATTGAAAATTGCACAAAAAAAGAATATAGTTTTGATACTTATATCCTGTGTAATTATACAAATAGTTCAGAAAAATGGGCTACTTACCATAAAAGAAATTCGGGTATCAATACAACATGGAATTGGAGTATTAGCCTTATCAAATGAAATGTGTGGAAACTGGGTGATCATTGATGAAAAGAATGAACACAACTATTTAATTACTTTCAAAAGCCGTTGCCAAGAAATTGTTTCGTTAATCAGCATCGAAAGGAGCAAATTAACGCCTCGAGTTGCTCTAATTCGAATGAGTAATAAAGCAAATGAAGAAATGGTGGATGATTACGGCTCTATTCAATGCGATAAAAAACACATCGTAACAAAAACTGAAGGGGAATCCATTTTCACATACAACATTGAAGAAGTGAATGAAATATGTTGATGCACAATATAGTACAAAAAATACAATATTTGCATTCATTCTTTTTTTCATGTTACTGCGTTAGATTTGTTATATGCAAATACAATCACTTTATCCATAAAAAGGGGCAGTTTGAGCCCAAACACTTGTGACTTGGAATACTCAAGTTATAATCTTGCTGTAGATGTAATTCGTAATGAAAAGCAGGAAATAAAAATATAACAACAAGAATTTATACCCACCTTGCAAAATGTTTTACTAGATGCGGAACTAATGATGCACTGGCAGTATGGAAAAATGTCGGAAGACAATAATTTTGAAATCTAATGTTGAGGCTCACGATGTTAAAAAGGTATATTGCCTTAAAAAAACGTTTGAATAGTTCAGTTATAATGACAAACCTTTCACTTGTACCAGTTGCATAGCCAAAAGTAGCCAGTGCCCCTTCGAATAAAACTACAGAGCAACAAAGATTTTTTTTATAAAATATTAACAGAAATTAGTGACCACACTATACAGATCCCGAGGCTTTCACATGTCGAATTGCGTTTAATTTATGATTTTCAACTTCATTTTGATGACAAAGATAATACATGAGTTTTGATCCAGCTTATTTTATATGTGTTTCATACCATTTAAGTGATGACGCACTCTTTATCTCATTTTTTCCCTTCCATTTCAAAAACTCATTTTCAGAATAAAAACGTTCATTTGAAAATTTTAATTCAACATTTTGCTTATGCTGCTTGTGATGAATTAAACTTAATGACAGGACAGCAAATACGGGACTGAATTGAATTAAATGCCATTACAAGTAATTCCAAACTGCACATACGCCTCCTCAGAGGCATCAAGAAATTTACTTCCTTACCATTTTTTAATAAAATCCATTCCGTAAGCTTCCCATTCAAAAATTTACGCTAGTAGACAATAGTTCTTGTATTCTTTTTTGTGACTTTAACTACAAACACCTTGCTGCGGCTGCTGGTTTGAACACTGACATAAACGGTCCTACCAATCAGGCCGAAAAGATATCTTTTCGGGCTGGTTGAGTAAGGTCTTTTAACTTCTGACATTGTTGTTGACTAGAACCGCTGTATTACTCCCCCTCCAATATCATCGTGATGATACGAAGAGATTGTACAAAAGGTTGCTTTCTTTTGATTTTGTCAGCCATTACTGCAATTGATATTCATCCCCTCCCTGTTGAGTTGAGTTTTGCTTGAGACAGTTTCCATTTGAGCCATCGGCTGTCTCGTGTTGAGTGGCGGGTCTCGTCGACACGTGCGCCAGAGCCGGAATATCACTAGTCGTGATTGTGAGTGCGTTTGTCATAGTTAGACGTACAGATGCAATTATTTTTGCGTCGAAGTACAGGCTGTGCAATATCATATGCAATCAGTACGTACAGGCTGTGCTGTCATCTAGTGTTCAAATCCTGAGTCACCACTGCTGCGGCTGCTGGTTTGAACACAGACATAAACTAATCCATCTGAAATTTCTTTATTAATACACCATTGAACTACGTACAACGAGCTTCGAGCGAGCATTAAGTTAGAGCGCAAATCGGAAAGAGAGAGAATGAGTCAGTTCTCAGAAGAGAAGGTGCGTGCGCACCAGGGATGCTCCCTTTGGCGAGCTTCACAGCTCCCGTAGAATCCGTTTGGCGATCTCCACAATCAGTGAGTGATCTGCCTGTTGGCGAACCGCCTCAACCTTTACTGGACCAAGGGTAGGGTAAATAGGTTATACAATGTTATTTATAAATTCTGCAACGATAACAATAATCAACTGTCAGTCCCAGATTCTCCTATTCATTTTCCATATAATAGCATGTCAAATTTTATCATAGGTTTTGCCATTCTCAAAAATATATAACCATATTGAAAGTATTAATGCTCTCTCTAGTGATAACACTGTTTTAATTCCTTTACTAACATCCTTCTCGCCTTCCTCTTAGCATTCTTACAACTACTAATTGGTTTCAATTTCAAGATATCATTTATAATACTTTTACTGGCAATTGTACAATGAACAGCCTAAAAATTGTATTTATAACTCTATTAATTTCTTAACCACCACTAACCAAATTGCTATTAACACTTCCAGTAATACTAAAAACATCACCCCCTACAACAAACTTCCACCCTGTGTCTGCAATATTATCAAAGAAAGGTATCGCATTTGAAAGCAATGGCAACAAAGCTGATACCCTCCTCATAAAACTTTTAAATTGACTTAAAACGCAAATTAATTATCGTATTAAAATCCATAGAAACAACTAATGGAACTCAAGTACTTCTTAAGGAAATCAAAACCAAAGATACTCACTTTTTGACATGAATAAAAATTTAATTGATTATTTTATTGACGCACCCTCTCTCTCACCTCTCCAACTGATGTCTCTGACATAATTAAAAAATTAAATAAAAGAAAAGCCCTGCCAAAGATGGTATTCATAACGTCTTCTTCAAATATCTCCCATTAAAACCCATAATTCACTTAACAAAAATTTTCAATAAATGCTTCTTACTAACCTATTTCCCTAAGAAATGGAAACATGCAATAATGATTACTTTCCTTAAATCTTGTCAAAATCCCTCCCTCCCCTCAAATTACCGTCCCATTAGTCCTCTAAATTCCATTTCCAAATTTTTTGAAAGAATTACTTTAAAACTCATTTTAGACCACACCACCTTAATTAATATCCTACCCAACTCCCAATTTGGTTTTAGACCCCACTATAGCACAGCTCAAAAACTCCTGCGCGTTGTAAATACAATCACTGAGGGATATAATTCAAAACAAATCTCTCGAGGTGTATTCCTTGATATCCAAAAAGCGTTTGGTCACCTCCGGTGCGATGAATTAATCTATAAACTTTTTAAACTTAACGTTTTCTTCTTGTATCAATCTAATTATCAATAGCTATCTTAAAAATAGAACTTTCTAAGTTAAAGTAAATAATGATTATTCTTCAATAAACCATATTCAAGCAAGTTCTCCATAGGGTCTGTAACTCTCTAATATTGTATAATTTATATGTCTTATGACTTCTCTCAAAGTCCCCACAATAGTCTATGTTTAGTCTCAGATGATGATACTATCCCCACACAAGAAACCTCAAATATTCAGTTATTCTCAAGCTTCAAGCAATTATTTTTTGAAAAGGATATATCCATCTCCCACCCAACAACTTAAACTGTTCAATAGAAACGTCACATGGGACTCTGAGGACGAATATCTCAGCATCTATCTGGACTCCAAGCTGATATTTCAAAAACACACCACTACATAATCACAAAATGTTAAGACAAAATTCATAACTGTATTCCGCAGATAGGTAGGCATCCCAGCTTTCACTTCCCTCAAGAAAGTCCTCCTCCTATACAAACAAGTAATAAGACCAATAATTCTCTATGCAGCTTTAATCTTAGACCACATGGCAGCCACCGCATTAAAAATTCTAAACTCTTCAAAATAAAATATTTAGAATGATACCCTATCTACCCTGGTACATTAGAATTTCAGCATTACATAAAAATCTCAAAATTTCCCCAATCAAAACACATATTCCTTACATATCGAGGAGTTTCTGCAATAAACTAAATGAACATGAAAATACTTTAATTCAAGATCAACTCTTTTTTGCACATAACCTAGGAATCCCGAAACAACTACTTCAACTTACAACACCCATAATAGTTAGAATTCTGACTGACATACCTTTAAAGATATTCTCATACACCATTTAATAAACAATATCTCCACTCAATCCCTCTCCCTCTTCCATCATCATCAATCAAAAGTGATATTCCATCGATCACAATTTAGGCTTTTTTCTCTCTCTGGTTCTGAACAAAAACTTCCACATCAAAAGATCCCCCCTCCCCACGACCCTTGCTTTCGTTGCTTCTACTTTTGCTCTCCTTTTCCCTTATTCATAGCTAATTTCCCTGAAAGAGATTAAACACTCTATCTCTTTCATCTTTATTTTTAATTCCTCCTTTTAATACTTTTTTTGTTAAATAAAAATAAAAAAAAAAAAAAAAACAAAATTTATGAATAAAAAATTTTTAAAAAACTTTAAAAAAAAAAAAAAAAAAAAAAAAAAAAAAAATACTAACGCTTATGGTAATAATTAATTATTACTATAAATTAAAAAAAAACCCACTCTATCTCTTTTATCTTTATTTCTCTCTTATTAGCTTTAGGTAAAATCTCAAATGTGTTTTTTACACAAAATAAAATGAAAGTTTAATTTCTTAAAAATCTTCGCATTAAAGACCAGACAGAGTAAAGTGTCCTTGGGGCTGGTACTCGATAAATATTTGATCACGTTACCCCACCTCTGCTTCCTAATCCATTCATTCAGCCCTTACTCTGGGTCGACCTGTATTAAATCAGGTTTTCATCACTTTCAAATCCATCCTTCACAATCATTTTGCTTGTACTTTTGCCAATTTTGTCTACGATTTTTCGTATCTTTTTGCAATTCCTTCAAGTTTGATGGCTATCTATAGTTGTTTTCATTTCAGTGATGATTGCCTCTCTAGTTAATTTCTTTTCCTCTTTTCGCTCTCTCTTTTGGAGGAGTGTTGTAAAACTAAATCTTCTCTGAATTTTTTTTTTTAAAAAAAAGGTATAAAATTCCATCTCATCTCATATTATATATTTCAAAATAACTACCAAAATTTTTAAGAGTAATTTTAAATACTATAAAATATTTCAAACACCACCAAGTCCAAAAAGTTTTTTTTTTTTTGGTGTGTGTGTGGGCGTAATGAACGGGGATGTAAATAACACCGGTTAAAAACGAGTTTTTGAGCATGGTTTTTTTTTCAAACATCCTACTTTGCGTAACATAATTTTTTATACCGTATATTTTAATAGGAAAAGGGAACGTTGAGTCAAATTAAAATTTATTCAATAATTAGTTTTAATAATTTATTTTATTATTTGACGCTTATTAAATTTATTATCTAAAATAAATACGTGTAAAAAGTTTCAGCTCAATTAAGCATTATGTTAATCAATTAAGCTACTTGTAATTAAAATTAAAGTAAAAGATAATTTATGTTATTAAGTTGAATATATTTAAACTAAATGTAATTAAAATTAAAGCAGACGATTAGTTATTAAATTGAATAATGTAATTAAAATTAAAGCGAACGATAAGTTATTAAACGATGGATTAGGCGACCATTTGGTGATGTGGCGAGAAACTAGGCGTAAAATTTAATCCTTTAAGTAATTAGTTCTAATCAATTAATTTTTATTAATTTTAATTAAATTACCGCATTGTCATCCAAAACAATCGTGTGTAAAGAATTTCTTTTAAATTTTGAACCAAAGTTACAATTGACCCAGACAAAGTTATAATGTGATTTAAAGAAAACCCTTTGAAAATATAAATTAATAAAAATAAAATAATAATTACTATCCTATTATCCTTTTATGCTTCCTGGTGCTTTTCTGATCTCTGCCAGGCACAAGTTAAACTTTTTTTTTTCCCCCATCCACTGGCTGTTATGCACTGGCTGTTATGCAGGAGAACAACGCTTGCCCAGGCTGTACTCAAGAAAATATAAGACTGTTATTGTTCACTGAACTACTTATAGATCATTATCACAAAAACTCCTTGCATTCTGGAGTACAGTCTTATATTGGATCCCGCCTGGTTAGGACCGAGTTAGAAGACTATTGAATAAGAGTATTACTTGTTTTCGAACGAAAAAGCCAAACACTAAATCAAATGATGGGATATTTATAGCGAGACAGAATTGGGCTTTCCAGACTTTTTGAAAGGTTTGGAATGAATAATGCGGGTTCCTTAACCACAAATCCAAATTTGAAGAGGTAAAGAGTGGCTATAAAATCATATATTGCCATGTTCATCTGTTTTTGCGAAAAGGCCACGCATTTGGAAGTGGTTTCTTATTTAACAGGTGAAGACTTACTCGCATGTTTGCGACGATTAATCGCAAAGAGATTCAAACTGTCTATCATTTGGAGTGACAAACAGACAAATTTCAAGGGTACAAGAAACATCCTCATCGATTAGAATGAACTTTGTAAATCCAACGCCGCTTAACAATTTTGTGCAGAAAAAGGAATTTATTGGTAATTTATTCGACCTGCCTCTCCTCATTTCGTCGGATTGCGGGAGGCAAATATAAAGAAGAAGAAACGCATTTTGTTAAAAGTAACAAAATCAGCAATCATGTGAACTTTGAAGAGTTAACTTCACACTAACGCAAATCGGAGCAGTTTTGAATTCCCGCCCATTATCACCTCTGTCTTCAGATCCCAATGATTTTAATCATTTAACTCCGGGACATTTTTGGACTGGAAATGCTGTTTTATCTTTTCCTGAACCATACACTGCTTCGGATTCTTTATCCTTTCAATCCAGGAAGAAACTCCATCTGAGCCTTTGATACATGTTCTAGTACCGGTAGTTCCCCAAATACCTGCCTTACCCTCAAACCCGTGCCAAGTTGAATATCCAGTGTCCAAACATGAGGAGAGTGAATCAGCTAGTTTTATTAAAGGACTTTGTTCTGTTGTGTGTTAGTTGAACATTTAAGAGTTCCAAAAAAGTGACGGACCAGTTGTTTCTTAATTATTTATTCAGACAACACTTTAAAAACGAATATATAAACATAAATACAGTAAGATTGCAGCAAATGCGATGGGAGAATAGATCCCGGTGTAACACATCGATCAATAACTCCCGAGACTAACCCAGAGATGGCGCTCGTAGTAAACCAGTAACCAGGTCTTTCTAGAGTACTAACCTTTGCTTGAAACGTGTCAAAATTTTAAGTCGATTGGACCAGGAAAAAGGTTTTTTGAAGTGAAGTGAAAAAGGTTTTTTCCAAGTGGGTGCCGCGATTGCTTTCGATGGAACAAAAACAGCAACGAGTCGATGATTCAGAAAGCTGTTTATCGCTATTTACTCGCAACAAAAAAGATTTCTTGCGAAAAAAAAAAGATTTGGAAAAGCGTTGGAACGATTGTATCACCCTAAAAGGTGATTAACAAAAGGTGTTATGTTGATGAATAAAAAAAAAATTTGCAAAAAAAATGTTGTTTTCAATGTTAGACTCGGGAGTTATTAATCGATGTGTTAGTTCATAGTTGGTAAGGAAAAACGTTCTCGATATTGAGGGAACCCTCTTCCTTTGAGATACAGACGTAATCTGAAAAGTAAGTACTTCACTGCTGGGTCAGAGATCACTATAGTGCACAGGCGTTTTGCGCATGCGCAAACAGACCAACATCAAGCTCAAGGACTGGCCTATGGGCCGCTTTCTGAAGGTGTTTCTTTGAATTGACGCCTTGTGAGAGTAATTGCTATAAAGACCTCTTCAGGTGTTCTACGACGAGTCATCAACAAACTCCTGAGTGCCATTATCTATTTCATACAACCCAGGACTAAGTTAGGACCAAGGCAGTTACAGGACTAAACTAAATACTGAAATTTTTTCTTATTTCTCGAACTTTTATACATTCCATTTATGTATATATATATATATATATATACATTGCTAGATTATAGATAACATGTGATTTAAGATTTAATTTGTAGAGTTTAGATAGCATTGTCTGTTATTTTTGAAATTTGATTAAACGGAAGATAAACTGTATCAAAGTTTGATCACTATATCGGATCAAGCAGAGTTTTAAGCGTGTATATACCGTACTCGGATCCCTTTACTACAAGTATATTTAGATCAGATCCTTGGAGTTATTAAGATAAATAAAATTCTCCTTTCTAATGTTTGTTAAGGAAGCGATTAAGTAAACATTCCACATAATTAATTCATTCGCATGTATATTATATTTGGCTGATTATTATAGCGTTAAGAAGTCTGGTAATATTAATAATGAAGATAAATCATTACAATATTTATATATATAAATTACATATTAAAATTCATAGTTAACAGGGACTTTCTTCTAATTCTCTTATAACTTATCTCTTTTGAAGCAATTCTATCAATTTTTTTTCAAATTGATTCTTGTTAAAGGAATAATTTAATACGCATTGAAATTAAATGCTTTGTTAAATCAAAACTTCTGGAAATGTCTTCATAACATCAATATTGCACATTGCTGCAATTCTATTATGTAACAAAGAAATAGGGCAATTAACATTCCCAATATAATCCTTCGCAATAGTTGTTTATTATGTTACGAAATAATTAATTTACGCTTATTCGGTACTTTTCAATTTGGAAACTTAAAAAAAAAAAAAAAATATGTTCATGAAACATTCTCTATTACTTTTTTAGGTCGATTTTACTATAAATATACTCTTAGATCCTGATTATCACTGAATTGCAACACGAAAACTATTATAAAATAAAGAAAATGTACGGTTTAAAACTTCTAAAAAAATATAACTTACGTAATTTTCAGAAATAAAAGAATCGAAAGTGAAAAAAAATTATCAAAAAGAAATGTGTCCGATGGGAAGGAGCAATGATGTGGATAAAATCTCACACCTTGCTGTCATGCTTTACCAGCGTATACACGCCACGTAACAAGCATTGAACTCATCGTCCTACACCCTAGACCTCCAAGTAGCTAGATTACAAGACCACGCCACCGGTCCCAGTCGCATGGTTAGAAATATACAGATTTATAAATGCGATATAGTTGGTTTCTCTGAGTGGATTATATTATTTTATTTAAAGCGAGATTATTTCAATCGATTAATTCTTAATTTGAGACGTTTAAAATTTTAAAAAATAATAACTATGTGAAAGTATTTATCAAAATAATCATTTTGCAATTTTTATTTGGGAACTGAAATTGTGGCACCATCTATTGTGCAGTAATGGTCGCAAAATTCAACTGAAATTAATCTGGAACAAAGTTTTTACATAAAAAAAATTATATTAAATTAACATGCAATAGGTAATTAATTAAAAGTTCAGCAGAAAATTTGAAACTTAAATTTAGGTATTGATTTGCATTTTCAGCTTGCATGCTTTAATTTTTATTACAATCATTATTAACATGAATGAGTTTTTACGAAAATCATACTAACGAAATTTTCATTAAAAAATTTACTTTGCTTTTAAGAAAATGGATCATGAATTTATTTGTGAATGGCTTTTTATATTCAATTCTAGCAATATTTGCCCTTTATGATTTCAATTTTCGAGTGATGAAAATCACAGTATTAATATCTATCGGTAGCAAATTTTCTATTAAATTTTTCAAATGTTTCGAAATATTTTCAAATGAATATTTATGAGTAATGGGTAGCCTGATTAGTTCAAAAATTCCATACCTAAGACAAAGTTTAAATCAGCGAACTCTGTTTAAAACATATAGGGCCGGATCTAGCCTTTGATTTACTCCGTGCAATAATGAAACAGCGAGCTACTATGTACGCGACTATGTACGCGAATGTCCAAAAAAACGTGTTTCTCTGTAATTCATAAAAATACTCATAATAACTTTTCTCTTAACAGAGGTGTATATAAGGTGACCAATTTTTTTTACATTGAAAAAGAGGACGAAAAAAATTTAAGAAAAAAGTACAACATAAATAACTGAAACGTTTTATTAATTCAAACAAAAATGCGCTAATTATGCTAACATCTCTTTTAATTATTTAATTAAATGAGCCTTTTTTCATTGAATGAATACTTTTTTTTGTCAATATATCATTTTCTAACAATATATTGGAAATTTCCGAGCAATAAATATCCTTCATATTGAATTTTACCGTAAGTACTGCAGCTAGAGTAGCGACATTCAATCTTGATTTCTCACTTATCTAAAACTCATTAAGAATAGAAAATATTCTTCCAACTACTGCATTAGTTCCAGGGCAGCACAACGTAAATTAAACAAGAGTAACTAAATGTTCATATGGAATGTGTTTATTTTTGAAATGGTTAAATATTTCCATCCATTTATCAATTTCAACATGTAGATTTCCCCCATTATTCTAAATTATTAGAATTTAGATAAACATTCAGTCTTATAATTTCTTAAAACAGGCAATTGTCATCGATTTTAATACCAGGCATTCTTTCGATAAAAACTCATCACAATTTCAATATTTGCCCAATTTAATTACGATGAAGTAAAAAAAAACACCTTTAAAGATTGTTACTTCCTGTGATATTTTTGTTTCAGACCATTCTTCGACTTATCGAGAAACATCGAGTAGTCTACGTGATTTGAAGATCCAACGGCTAAACAGCCGCTTTTGCTTCGTCTTAAGTGGCGTGACAATGGAAACAGGACTTGAACAAAGGATCAAAGGGAGATGGAAGTCAAGTGAGTTCTATCCTAGTTTAAAAGGGAGGAAACAAGTTGAGCGAGGTGGTTTGTTTGATCGAGGTAGTTTTGTTGGGAGTTGATTGTATAATCAACATGTTATTGGAAACATGTTTGGTAAATTTCTAAGCTTCTTTGATGCACTTTTCCGTTATGCTTGGATTGATTCCTCTAAGTTTGACAATTTTCTTTTTATTGTTAAAGGAATAAATTTTTCTTCAAATCGTAATTGATATGCAAGGATAAGTTGGAACAACGATTGTTCAACTCTTTGCCAACTAATGGCTGCACAAGCGAAGTCAGTTTAATAAATAAGTAGAAATTTAATAAAGTATGGAATAATAAATATTCAAAAAATAATAGTGCTGACTCTTAAGATGAATCTCATAATTCTATATTTAGGCATTTGTAAATTACTGTTTTGCATTTTATGTTAACAACTGTATTTATTTTTTATAATTATAAATATTCTTCTGATTTTACCCAATTGGGTATTATATTTACAGGGTTAGGATATTTTCTAAAATTTCAAAATAATTCCTAGAATAAAAGTTTTCATTTTTTGTTTCATTCTTTCGTTGTAAATATTGTTATTGATGCAATTGGACTGTCTTATGGATTCTGCGAGATAGTCCACCTTTTCATTCCAAAAAAATTGCGAGTGTCCGGAATCCAAAGCAGAATCATCTGATTATGAAATTGCAAATGTATGAAAATTTTACTTGCTTATCTATAAATGACTTTTGGGATTTAATATTGTAATTTCTAGTGCATATAACACAGAAAAGCTATCTGATAAGAAATTAACAGATTTTTGTTTAATTCAGTTAAATCAACTAGAACATGGCTAGTGCTTCTTCTATAAATATAGATTTAATAAGATTTACTATGTTGGCGAGAAAGATGCCTTTTTTGCAATACCAACAAATGATATTGCATCCTACGGGGAGGAAGAGTCTATTAAAAATAGCAGGGAAGAGGGTTACTGGTTGTATGCTGTGCTGGCGTATGTGATTCTATCTGATACTTTGCTAGTGATGCCGTGTTGGACATTCAAGCGCATTTCTCGCTCAATTTTTGAGAACGAATTATTGGTGTCTTTCTTTCTAAGGTCATGGTAAGAATTCGTTTGTTACTTTTTGATTAAGAATTCATTGCTTCTCCCAAAACTACAATTATTGATTAAAAATTTTCTTTTCTGAATTAATAAAGATTTATTTATTTTCCCCAGTTATCTCATTCCGATTATTTACATAATGAAATTTTGATCACTGATTATCTGAATGACAAATCAAAAATGTTTATTATTGTTCGAAAATGTCTATTTTTAGTAAACCATTATTGTTCGAAAATGCTCTGTTTTTAGTAAGCATCATGACTCAATGGACTGCTGTCTAAGTCTCAGTTACTCGTATTCTTGATTATGACGCCTTTCGCAGCTAAAAAATTGTTCGTCGTAACTTTTCCTTCCAAAGAAATCAGCCTCTCCTAATTTGGAGCAGATTCACTGGGAGCAACCATCGTTTTGTTTGTTGCTTAGTAATGAATACTAGTCTCATCGAAGATGGCAACTCGACGCGGCAGTGATCAATGTCAAATTTGTTTCGACTCCGCTTAACAAATGTCAGCACCCAACGGCAATAACAATTTGGCTGTGGAAAATAAATAAAAAAAAAAACTTTTCCATTTCCTTGCAAAGATCAAGAATTCGTTTGCAAATTTTGGGAGTGAGAATTTTTTTTTTATTAATTTAAAAAAGCAATGAAACAATACTAAAACCTACATGAAATTAATACATACGTAAATTTTCAAAAGCGACTTATAAAGTTTAATGCTTATGAAACAATGAAATATAACAAAAAATCTTGAAAATTATAAGTTCTACACCAAGTTTTACAAAGAACAGATTTAGCTACTCAAGTGTGCCTTTTTTTTTATATAATTATTATTAAATTACTCAATTAAATATAAGAATTAAAGCAAACGAGGAATTATTAAATTGAATATTTTTAAACTAAATACAATTAAAATTAAAGCAAACGAAATAAAAAAAAAATCTAATTTACATATTAAATAACACCGGTAAAAACCGAGTTTTTTGAACATGGGTTTTCTTTCAAACTTCACACTTTGTGTAACATAATTTTTTATACCTTAAATTTTAAGAGCAAAAGGGAACGTTGAGTCAAAACGTGTAAATTTTTTTAGCTCAATTAAGCTTTATGTTAATCAATTAAGCTACACGTAAATGCAAACGATAAATTATTAAACGACGGATTTGGTGACCATTTGGTAGCTGGACGAGAAACTAGGCGTAAAATTTAATTCTCTAAATAATTAGTTTTTATAAATTAGTTTTTATTAATTTTCTGAAATTATAGTATTGTCATCCTAAATAATCGTATATAGAAATTTTCAGCTCAATTGAGCGCTTTAAAATGTGAGAAAAAAGCTTTTAAAGTTTTGAACCAGACAAAGTTACAATATGAGTTAAAGAATACCCATTAAAAATTGAAAAACGTCCCACTTAAAACAATAGCCTCTTAGGTGCCTAAGAAATTTTCAAAAGGATTACTGCAAGTGCGAACTACACAAGACATTATTGTTATTTGTATTGTCAAATAAATGTCATTTGCAATAGATACCAAAATATATTTCTCTGAGCTCATCAACATAAATGCCTCCAAAAGTTCTATATATATATATATATATATTCGCATTTTCTAAATGAGAAAAAGCATCAACATTTAAATTATATTTGTGCAGAACTAGGTAGTAACATAAAATACAATTTCTGCATGAGTGTTGCCCATATGAAATATATTCGTGACCTTCATTGCTTCCAGCATTATTAATAGTTATGTCTTTATTATCTTCTTTGAGATTAATAAACTGTTCTAATTCTTTGCGAAGTCCAAGAGTTCGTTTTGAGAACTTCTATTTCGACTTTTGGATAAAGTGCTTGCAATTTATCACTCAAGATAAGAATAACTTCAGATGATAATTTTATCGGTACTGTAGAGAAATTTTCCCGGATAGAAGTATTTGAAACTACTGTACAATTCTTTGTGACGTGTAAGTCTCGACTCTATGACGTCGATAACTTTATCAAACGTTAAATTGTATGTGTTAATTCTGAATTTGTCTTCATAAGAGATAGGTGACACGTCAAAAGCTTCATTACGAAAAGTTTCCTTAGTTCGTTTTTTCAAAATTGGTATTTCAGTTTCACTTTGAATCAGGATGTCTCTTTCATTGAATTGTTTCTTCATTTGACTTAAAAATTATTAGCCCCCCAAGGGGCTATTGTTTAAGCTGGATCACTTTTGACATATCAGATCACATTTCAATTTTTTATCATTTGCTTTAATTTTAATTACATTTGGCTTAAATATGTGCCATTTAACAATTTATCGTTTCCTTTAATTTTAATATCGGAAAAGTTTACTATTGTTCATTTCTCGATATTTCAACGCTTACTTTAATTTTTATATTTAATTGAGTTTTTCTATAATAATTATAAAAAAAAGCGCACCTTCGGGGGCTAAATCTGTTCTTTGCAAAACTTTGTATAGTACTTTCTTTCTTTCTTTCTTTTTTTTACATTATTCATTTTTCCTACAACCATATCAAAATTTTTCGAAATTTTTCAAAGTGGAAATAATGTCTTCGGCCATTGTGTATACTTGCACAAAATTCAAGTAAGAGGTTTGAAGATATTTTGAAAAAGGCGAGGTTATAGTTTGGCTATCTCTTGAACCATTTTTGCAATTAAAATAAATTTGTTCTTAAAGAAAACATCCAGATACGTGTGTGCTATATTCAGCAATGAAAATGTAGGAATTTGCTATTTTGTGCAAAGACTGGCATAATTCCACATATGCACCTGAAGAATTGTCGAATATTTTAAAAAGTTCTGTATCTTTAGTCTATTCACTTGTTTCGTCTGAATTTTTCACAAAAGCAAAAGACGAAGTCGATTTCCAAACGTGATTCTCGCATAAAAACTGCTACCTCATTTATTAAATCAAGTAAAGATAAAACGGGAATCATTAGTTTTGTAAAATGTTTTGTGTGTGTTCTGGTGGTACATTATGTGTTTTATAAATTTTTATTGTAAGTATTTGATGTATATATGAGATATTAATGATACTGTAACGTGATTGCCCGTAACAAAATAAAACTATTTTTACCTCAGAAATTTGGAAGTATTTATTTTCAAAAAGAGAGTATAAATTAAATATTCTAGTAACAAAAATAAATCGCTTTAATTGATACAAATTTTCATTTCTTTTGATTAGGATTTTAGAAGCAAAAAGTTTCCTCAAAATTCTAATCATTACAACATTTAATGCAACCGCACAGTTATACATCATAGCAATTTGTTCTGTATAGATTTAAACTTTTATTAAAATTTACAGTTTTATGTAGTTAACCATTGCACAAAATTAGGAATATTTCCTACTGAGTGTTGGATGAAGATATTTCATTAACTTTGTTTATAAATTGACCCGTGTGGTGACCGGTAATGAAAAAATGGTCCCACTGTAGCTCATGGCATGTCGTAACAGACGACTAAAATGGGTACCCAGCATCTGGGGCTAGCCGGGCACCCTGCCCCTGGGGATTATATCAGAGGACCTCTGGGACTTACCTTCTTTAGGTAAGTAAGGGCATCATCACTCCGAGGCATTCCAGTGATCTTTTTCTTTCCCATGGGGTTTACTGTCTTTGGTAAACACGGGGGACGCATACCTAGCGGGATACCTTAACAATTCTTCTCTGTTTTCGACTCTCCTCCATTTTTTTTATGTCTAGACCACAGTTATATCTTGTTTGGTGCAGCATAGCCACATCTGGCTCTTGCGATAATAACATTCACATTTACTCACTCACCGTTTATAAATCAAGTGATTAGAAGGAAAAAAAATGAAGTAGTAGAAATAGAATTTTGAAAATTAGAAAAAATAAAAAAAAAAAAAAAAGTTCTCAAGCGAGTAGAATGATTGTTTATTGCAGCAGTGAAAAATCCAGTTTTTCTTTTCACAGCTTTTTGCTGCTGATAGCTTTCAAATACTTGGACAATATAGAAGGCAAAGCAACCTGTCGTTTGAGAGGAAGAGATAAACCATGTTATTCAGTGAGGGTAAAATTCAGTATTGACCAGAAACTGGACATCCACCCCCTCCCGCTACTGGGAAAGTAAGAAAGAAAAGGTATGAAAGATGCTAAATTACATCGTTATCTCTACTTTTGATAGAAAATAGAAGGATCAGAATCGAGCCCTTATTGCGGTTAGGGTTATAATACTTCCACCTCTTAACTTGTTCCCATCTAAAAGGGCCATCTACTATATTTATGGCATCATTTTAAAGCTTCATGATATTAAAACATAAATATAAGAAAATTGAATAAAATTAGAGCAAAATAGGGGGAATTAAAAACATCAAAGAAATGCTCACATTGAAATCAAAGAAAATAAAGGCAATTAAGAAAAAGAAATCGCGTAATATCTCTTTTATAAGAGAACTACTTACTTCTGCTTCGTATCACTGGTTTTGTACAAGTACTTCGCCTGTCCTTTAGAAATGTCTATCTCCCCTCTCAGTAGTGGAAGCTTGCGTCCTTCTTCAATTTGGAATCTGAAGACGAGACTTTAATGGAACGGGATAAACACGAACATATAAGCTAAACAAGAATTATCCAAAAATAACCTCCATAAATATGTCTAAGTGACGTGAAAATCTATTGGAAAATAAATAAGTGAATTTCAAAAAGGATCAAAAAATAAAACAGAACAGAAACGCCAAGCTTGACACCATGTGAAAACATACATAATATTGCAGCCGTACTAGTTTTCTGGCATTGGCGCAATAACAGAATTTACGGCGCAAGAGCATAACCGAACTCTTGCGCCATAAACCTATATTCATTCATCCTACTAAACTTCTATCTGCAGGTTACATTTGACCATGGTCAACAGAAGACGTCCATTTGTGTGCCATATTTATTCTAGATAATTTATGCAGGGAGACGTGAACTGCAGAGCATCCTCTTCAATGCTATTTCCAATATATAGCTAAGCAGTAAAATAGGTGATAGGTTTTTAATTTTTCCTATTGCTTAGTCTTCCCTCTTAATACTCTTATTTGTCATTGTTTAATTTAATTTAAAAGAAAAATTATACTTTTATTGTTTTAGAATTAATTTACAGAATGAAATCTCGAGTTGAGATTGTTTCTGGCTATTTATTTCGCCTTCGCGTATGTTCTTCGCGACATTTTTGATGGAGACGGGGAATATTTGATCTTACTACGGAGCAGATATGTAGAAATCTACGCCTTCAAGGTCTCTCAGCAAAATTTAGCCAATTAGCAAATTCAATTAAAGGCTTTAAAAAGATAGCTCCAAAGCCCGGGATGATCATAGGCATCGACCAGTCATCTACAATGTAGGATATTTAGTATGTGTGTTTACACCAGTACGAAACGCTGGATTGCCCGAGAAGCTCTTAAGACGTCATTTTGGACTGTATCGAATCATTCGACGTTTATTTGATGTCACATATGAAGTAGGAAGTATGGAAGAAAAAACCATAGACGACGAAGGTCAAAAAATGTCCTCCATGTACTGAGATGAAAACTCTATTTTGATCCAAACAATCAAATTGATAAGAAGGGAATTATTAACTTTTCAAATAGACCTGTTAAAAGGAGTCAGACTAGATTGCAGCGGGTCACTGCTTCTTTCTATAAAGGGTGGGATGTAGTGATACTCTTTTTGTGGCAATGGTGCAAAAGCAGTAATTGGCTCTTGCGCTATAGACCTGAAATACTAAATTAGATGGCAAACTCGCTGGAGCTCGTTTGCCGCTTCTGATCAGTATTTATAAAATGTTTAAAAGAACAATTAGAAAATTATTTAAAGTTAAATAGGCTATTATGATTAAGTTATTAGATTGGGGGTGGCAAACGGCAGGACTGTTTGCAAGAATTTCTGCAACCATTCCTGCTTCCTCTTTGGGGTAAAGGGAAGTGCTATTTTATTCGTTTGTAGAGATCAATGCCAATGAAGATTTGAAGTTGTTGTTGGGTGGCATTGTGGAGGTTTAAGAGGCTGAAGCCATTTGGTGGTTTTGTATGCAAAATTTTGTCTATTATTTATATCCTGGAATATAGTTTGAGCTTTGATCAGGGGATTTGCATGATTTTCAATAGATATGAATATACTTCTCGAAAGCTTGATGATAAAATTATCAATGAGTTCAATTTGCAGGTTATTGATTATTACGAAATTTCTGATGCACCATGAAGCTTTTGTTATGATTCTAAGTATTTTGTTTTGTAATGTT
Source organism: Nephila pilipes (assembly GCA_019974015.1). NCBI lineage: Eukaryota > Metazoa > Arthropoda > Arachnida > Araneae > Nephilidae > Nephila > Nephila pilipes. The sequence continues at coordinate 23,678 of BMAW01073065.1, forward strand.
TGTATGTGTTTCATACGGGTCGGGGCTGCAGCCCCCCCCCCAACAAGGGAGGCGTAAGTGATAATTGGGTGTAAAATCTGCTTATAGAGTCGGACTTTATTTTTGAGTGGAAGTGGTGAAAATCTGTAATCATTCACTCTCCACACCCTATCGAAAGCATGCATAAACTGAAGTGTGCATCTTCTTCGTGTATATTAACCTCTCGCAAAGATGAAAACTGGAGACAGATTTTCATCTCCCTGTTGATCTGCTTTGCATTCTATTGTCTTCATTTGTCATATTGTCAGTTTATGTTAATCTTTAATTCTAATCTTTTTTATTGTTCCAGTTAAAGCTCTTAGAGTACTTATTTCCATTATTAGGTAATAGAGTTCGTTCTCAAGTGGAGATTTTACTCTGTAGTCTTTATTTGACTTTCATTCTACACGACAATGTTCAAACACTCCGAAATAAAATTCTAAGAATAACAGCAAATGCACCATAGTTCATAAAAAGCTACACCTTGTCCTCCGCATTCCACTAATAAATGAGTAAGTGGCGTACCACTACTTCTACCCGACTCTTGTGCCATAATATAATCGAATATAACTAACTCTAAAAAAGTCAATAGTCTATGTAAAGACACATCAGTTAGTTCTAACTCAACTATCTATTTATCAATTACTGTAATATAATGTCTAAGGGGTTTTCGCTCTCTCTGGGGGCCTTTGAATTAACCTACCTATTCAAATATCATTAAAATAATACGCTCTTACCAAAACCTTTCTAGTTGAGGTTACTTTGATTTACCAGCGACAGTTACCGCCGGTAACAACTCTTAATATTATCGATCTCTTGCTAGGAAAACACTCAGAGTTAGCCACACTCTTCCTCTCTCTTCTAAATTTCCCTTTACTTATATACAGTCATATCTAAATAACTTCACTTTATTTCCACCTTTCTCTAATTAACATGATCACGTTTCATTTTGGTTGGGAAGAAATTGCTATTTCATGCAATCAATCTCAATTAAAGTACCCAAGATTAGTGAAGAGAAAATCGCGAATAACCCAACGTCACAAGTACATAGCATAATTAAGAGCACTATTAATCTAAGCACAATTAAGATTTGCACACAATTGATAAACGCACCCATACGCATATCAGACTTAATAATGACACTTTCAATTCCATCCTTACCTTCCTCTCTTCACTAGAATCTGAATAACTCTAATTATAAGATATTGTAAAATATACAATATCCACTGTGCCACAGGTGCCTCTATCGCCTACAATTTTCCAATATTATTTGATCACCTTACACTTCCGAACAACATTTCAGATAAGAAATCTGTCCCCTTTCTGTCTTGTAATTTTAATGTTTCTAAATTTTCACTTAAAATTTTAAATTTATGTTATTACCATTGACGTAGATAATGTATGAATCTGAATAAATACTATTCAAAAAAGTTTTTATGCCCATACAGTTCATTTTTCAAACGTAGTACAAAATGCGATATAAAAAAAATAGTAATTTAAGATACCTGAGGCTAATACGGTAAGTAAAAGTAATAAGGCCCCTTTTAGTATATTTCAGAGTTAGTTTTAAAGTTAACCAATAGATGACTGTACTACTTTGAAAAGCAAGTTACAGAAAAAGAAGTTACAGTAGTTTACTGAGCAGGGTTTGTAAAGAAACCTTTCCTGTAGAAGAGACAACCATGTTTGCAAGGCTTCCCTAAATGGCAATTACTATTTTGATCTTTTAAGTTTTTCTTTTTTGGAAAAGTTTGAGGAATTGGATGTATAAAATGCACTGTTATTTCTGTTAGGTTTTCTTAATGTCCTTCAATAAAATCATGGATTTTCTGAAACAGCTTAATGTTAATATATGTATCAGTGTTTTGGGAAAACCTAGAGCTACAGTTAATGGAGCCACTGATGGCTGTATTACTTTTACTAGTGGCTGTAATACCAACCCTTTTTATTTTATATCTTAATTTCATTTAATATTATACTCATTCTGCTCTTTTCATTATTTAATTTTATTATAGCCCAATCAACTCAAAGAGATTAAATGTTATCAAAGAAACAGAAGATTAGGCAGAACTGGAGTCTAAAGATATGAACTTAGCTTTTTTTCTTACTTACATTCGACTCATTTCAAATAAAAAATAAAGTTATGTTCATAAAAATAATAAAATCATAATCTTTTCATCGTTCCGCTTCCTTGTGTGAAGTAAAACTTGGTACAAATGGATTTAACGAGAAAAATAGGAAATTGATAATATCACCTATATTGGCCATATTACCCGTGAAAAACACGTATTGTAAAATTTGAAATTTTAAAGTTAAACCTAAAGAAATAAACCGAAATTCTCTATAAGACTTGAAGAGGAAAGAGATAACAAATAGCCACATATTTCCCCCTTTTCTTCATTGTAGCAATTAAAATTTCAATTTGATATAAGGATGACTTTGTTATTCTCAGATACCTTTTATTTTTACAATTTAGGACACTTATCATATTAAGTAAAAGCTGACAAAGTTGGTACTTAAAAGAATATTTGATTGTGTGATTCGTACGCTTTCTTAATGGATCCATTATGGTAAAAAACTGGTTTAGGTGAGAATCTTTCTTTTGATGATGTGAGGTGCTTAGGTTTTCTCGAAACTCTTGTGAGCTTAGATCTTTAGTCAAGCACTGTGTTTTGAGGTAAGCATTGAGTTTTTTGAGAATTAACTCTGCGCTTGGCTACGAGCTTAAAATCTAAGAAGAGGGAAATCATTTAATGATTATTAGAAAGAGATTGTGGGTAATATACGAGAAATTAAGCTAATAATAAAGAAGTCAAGAGGGTTTTCTATCACACTACTTTATCTAAAACGTTTTTTAGGCAAAAAATTTTTTGATGATAATTAAATGCATTAATTTTCAAATGATAATTAATGCAGTCCATTTAAGTGTTATTAGATAAACGTAAGACACTAAGCCTTAGGAGCTATAAACTTATATTATTTTTAGTACTTTTATGTAATTGCCTTAGAGAAAAACCCAGGTAGCGCTAACGACAATATTTGGAGTCCATTTTAACGCATTGGATAGAAAATAAAGTTTTTGACTTTGTTTAGAGCTGTACCACTTGATAAGAATTTTAGTGTTATCATATATTTCTGAAAAATTTCCAGTATCAGAATATTAAAAACAAATTACTTCGATTCAGCATTACTATTCACCTTTTATGCGATGCAAAACCTATAAAATGCATACTTTTTCTACGGGTAGGCTTTGTTCTTCATAACGTAGGACGTAATTTCAATACATTTTTGAAAATCCCGTTTACGCGCGAATTTCTTTCAAAACATTACGCTGAGCAATGTTTAAAGTATCTTCATATTATTAAAATAAATAACAACAGATGTATTTTTTAAAATTTAAGAACCACCATCATCAGGAAGGAATTACGGCCTTAACGAAATTTTGTAAAACAGCTATTTAAAATTTTTTATTTTGGAAAATTATTTCAATTTTTAAAAAAATGTTATGTGTAGATTAACACACAATAGAATAAAAAATACAATAGGAAATATCAAATTTTAGCCTATCAATAATTTTTCCGCCAAATTTTTTAGATGTCCAACATTTTCACGAACCACAAAATTTACTTTTGCGTAATTGACACCAACTCAAGCCAAAAAGCAACGTATGATTTAGTCACAGTTTAGTTACATTTTTGTTTTACTTTTTTCATTCAATATCTATATAGGAGTCTAAAAGTCTGCTTGACTTTCGAGCTCTTAAATAAATATCAAATTTAGGAATGGATGCAAAACTGATAATTAAACCATAACTTGTCTTGGAATTCGATTTTTTCTTCTATCATGCGTACATTGTCTGGTTTTTCGAAAAAGTTTAAAATGTCTCAATTTATATATCTTTTGAAATGATCGCACATTGTCATAGTTTATGGTAGGGAAATCTTTGTCCTTTCTCTCCCTTTTAGAATTTTCTCTCTGCTTTGAATTTCACTTTCATTTTTTCAGAAATGAGAAAGACATTGCCACTATACACTGTGAAAAAATTTCAATCCATTTGATAAAAGTTTTAAAAAAAAAGAATCAAAAAATAAGCAGCTCTCAAAATATATGATAGATCGCTCTAAATGTTGAATGCAGTAATAATAATTACAAATTCTTAGAAATTTGAGAATTGTAGTGAAAATCATAACTCTAAAGCTCTTAAATTTAAGTCGGTTTGAACCATTTTTTCTTTCTTTTTTTTTGATTGCAGTTTTTTGATAAAGTAATTTGGCAACATCTATTGAAATATTTATATTTTGATTGTGTTAATGTGATGTGGTTTGTTTAAAAATAGTTATAAAAACTATTACAACTTCAAAAACAACACGGGAGGATATTATATTTCTTTTGGGTAAAATAATTAATAATCCTCATTGTGCGAAATATATATTTAAATGAAGAATGTCGCAATTTTTGTCAAATATTTTTGATGCTCTCATTATCAGAACTTCAGATAAATGCATTGCAGCCATTGAACTTGAAATTGTGGGCGTATTAATTTCATTGCTTCCCGTTAATGTCATCTTTAAATAAATATCCATCCAATAGAATAATAAAATCGGAGTTAGAAGACTTTTGTCAGAAATTTTATCCAATGTATGTTTCAAATTTTATACATGAGTGATTAGAGGAAGTTTAAATTTGGGATTATACGATTCAATTAAAAAAAAATGTTTAATTAGTAAATATCTTAATAATTGTCTTTATGATAAGTATAATATTCTGGACTTGTTTAACAAATTGTACAAATTATATTCTTAAATGAGAGTAAAATATTAACACTTCATATGAAATTTTTAACTATTGAATGAAAATAATGTCAGACTTGTAATTCATATAAAATGTTGTTTCAAATAAGATACAAAGATATTACAAAAAAGTATGAAAACTGATTTTAATTTTAAAAGTAATTCTAATGAGAATTATTTTATCAGATATTCATTTTATGTATGGAATATAAAAACGAATAATTGATGTTGATTATACTATTTGACTATAGTTTTGATTTAAATTATAAAACATATTTTCATAATAACCCTGTTGTTACTTCTTGTGCGATGTTAATAAAACCAAACCAAACATTTTTTCATGAATGATGATACTTGGAATTTTATAATGGTATATCTAAATTTGACAAATCTTTAATGAAAATAAAATTTCAAATTACTTCCTCTCTTGATTTACCATCTGTGCCAATGCATATTAAGCTATGTATTATGTAGGTTTTAAAGTTATATAAAATTTATTTGTACTTTTTAAAAAATACCTGTTTGAATTTAATTTGAAAAGGACATTCATTGCAGGAGCATTCTAGAATTTTTTTAATGAGAGTTTTGGATAACAAATGTAATGTTATTACTTCAGTATCATAACATAATACTATTTAGTCTTTTAAGATTAATGAAGTTATTTCATTACATAGTTATTTATATATTTAACTAAATTGAAACTAAAGGATTTAAAATAATTTTAACTAAACTTGGATCTATTTTAGTGTAATATAATGTTCAATTAAGGATACATAAACTAAATCAATAATTCAGTAATAGAGTCCATATAGGTATGAGGTATAACAAATTTGTAAATGATTTTGAATCTTTTAAAACAAGAATAAAACAAATGTTAAAATTTTCAATTGAAAAAGTTAACAATTTTAAACAATTTGCTCTACAGGTAGTGTATTTTAATAATCATGGAAATAATTTCCAAAGTAGCCAGATCTAGTTTCTTTTTGTGACAGTGACAATAGAGTTTTGAAAAACTTTTGAGTTGTCCAGTTATGCTTCTTGTTTTTTGTATAAAAGCATTATGCTTATATAATTAACCTATTAGTATATTTTTAAAGAGTCCTTCTTTTGAGTTAAATTTTTGTATTCTCAAGAAAGGGTATATTTTCTGATGACAAATTATTAATAGCATTCAGTGAAATGTTTTTCATGGGACTAAGGAGCTCTGACTTTTCTTTATTTCAGTTATAGAATTATGTTAAAACAGAATAACATGTAAAGAAGACATACTATTTTCATATTTTTTTAATATTTTATTTAAATTGCAGCTCAGTTTTTCAATATCTTTTATTATAACAAATTTATCAATAGTAACATTGCAGAAACTCTTTTCATACTGAAACTCGGCTTGTAAAGATATTTTGAATAATTTCTTTTTTTTTTCTAAGTATTTTTCCATTTTTAGCCTAGTAGTATTTTGTTCGATCATGTCATGCTTATTAGAATTGTGGAGATAGTCAGTTTATCAATTATTTGAATTTGCTGTTTTTCAATATAAAGAAATAACAAACTCATCTCATTAATGTCTTGAAAACAATTCCATTTGTCTGACAGTACTCTAATATTCCTAAGTGATATTTCACAACTGTCGCTTTTGGTCCATTTCACCTGAAGCTCTTTGATCTTAAACTGTTTCAAGTGTCTTGTCAATTTTTTTTTTTACATTCTTTACAAATTGGTGTTCATAAAATTTATATATGTTTCATAATACATATCTATATACTCATGTATATATAATATAAAGTTTACATAATATTTTAATGTGTTGAATATTATTTAATTCACTTTGAAATGCTTTAAACAAAGAATCTTTGATTGAAAATAATTTTATAAAAACTCAAGAATAGAAAAAATGAAAGTATTTAAAAACAACAGAAAACCATAAACAACTACTGACAAGCTTTCATTCCATATTTATACTATTTCATTTATTATTTAAAAAAGTCTATTAGTGCTGTTTTATTTTCATAAAAATGTAACTGCACTGATAGTCTTTGGTAGATAAATTTTTAGCTATTGTTGAAAAGTATTTTTTGGTCTCAGAATTATATTGTATTTTATTTTAATTGAGAAACAGTGGAGATAAATCAACTGAAAGTCATTAAGAAACAAGCAGTTTGACGTTTTAAATTCTTAAAATACTTTAAAAAAGATTATTAAATTTTTTCTTTCTTTCATATTGAGAGTAGGTCTGTCATTTTTCCATATCATGAGCCTTTACCGACTATGCAGAACCAAAATGAAACCTTTAAGAGTTTATATGGGACATGACACATTTCTCTCTTAGCTGCATCAAATCGTGTATGCTCTATTAGGACTTCTATTAGAGATTTATTGTTAAAAATCCAAGTCCTCTTTAATACAAAATAATCACCTCTGAGCATCTGGTGTTCATTTTTTAGGATAATTTGGGATTGTCAGAAACTTGGTTGAGATTTTTGTACAAAAATCCCTGGATTAGTTATGAGGGGTAAAGGAACAGATAATTAGTGCTTAGTTCATAGAAAGAGTATATATTTTTATACAAATGATAAACTAGATGGTAAAGGAAAGAAGCAATGTAAATGTAAAGCACAGATAGAATTAACATGTCCAAAATAGTTTTCCCAAGTCTAAAAATACAGTTTTATAATTTTCATTAAAAATGATTTTATAGATGTAATATATTTTAATGCAAGGACAATTTAAACATGATTTTTTAAGGCATTGTCCATGGGTGCCATACTGCTATTTGTTGTCTTTTTTTTTTGTCACCTTTCAAATGCTTTAGTGATTAACATTTTATAAAATGGAATATTATGTTATGATCAATCATAATCATTTTTCTCAAACCAAAGTTGTCATTCATCCCAAATGTATGCAATTTGTTTTAATAATATTTTTACAATTATGACATTAAAATAAGAAATTTTTCAAGAGATGTATAGGGAGTTTATTAAATTATTTGCTGTAAGATGTATGCAAAATGATTTTGAGTTAGTTTGTAAAACATTTCTAATTTGTTAATTTCTTTACATTTGGCTTGTAACTGTGTTAGTGTTGTTAATATTTTTCTGTTAGTTTTGATATGTATTTTTAAGAATTTGTTTATGTTTAGACTTGCTGGACTAGTATGTGAAATAAAGTTTGTTCAGGTGTGATATTGTTCCTCATTGGCAATTATTTCTAGTTTAATCAGGATTATAGTAATCTTCGCTAGAAACTAATAATTCTGGTAACTCTTCATTTGTTGATAATAAATTAAATCTAAATTATTATTTTTAGTTGTTTATTATGTTTCCTGTTTAGTGGCATAAAACTGCTGAAAAAATATCTGTTAGATATTTCCTTAATTTTCTTTTTGAATTTTGTCTTTAATTCACTGGGATGTTTTCTATATTTAGTATTGTTGAAAATTTTCATGGAATTTTGATGGGAAAAATTATAACAAAATAAAAGGGTTTTATGTCTGCTGTTTTCTGTATAGTGGTGGTAGGATTATTGAAAGTCGTATTTGTTGGGTAGTTCTTTTTTCAATTTTACCTTTAGTTTTCTGAAGCATATTCTGTATCCAGAATTATTGAGAAATTTGGAATTTTGATTGAAAAATTACATCACATGAGGTTTTTTGAAAAACCTTTAGCCTACTTTAGGTAAAAATGGGTTGCTAATAGGATAATTTTTCATTCATAAAGCCAGATTTCAATTTATTTAAATAAATTAAAATAGTTGCATGTATAAATTGGAAGTAAATGATAAGTTCAGTGATGGTTTTCATGACTTTTAGTGACAATTACTAATTGCAGTTCATGTTTTCAAATTGCAAAGTTTGTAACTACTATATTTATTAATTTTTTTTTAAAAAAATTTCTTCGCTTCTTTCTTTTTTTTTTTTTTTTTAAACCCACTTTTTTAAATGATTCTGGCAAAGTAGATAAAAAGTCACTGTCAGAATCTTCTGAAACTTTCGGTCTCCAATAAAAAATAAATAAATAAAAAAAAACTTCCCCAATGAGATATATCATACCTATTTCTGAAATTTTATATTGTATTTTTTGCTTATGATAAATATATGTTTCCTTTAAATTTTAGGAGCTGATGAAACCGAAAATGACATCAGAATCCAAATCGGTGCAAAATGTACCTTCTTCTCTCCTAAGTCAGGATGAAAATCAAAAAATATTTTCAGCTCTTGGAAAGTCATGCTCGGTATTTAGAATTCTTTTGAACATTTTTGTGTTAACATTGTTCTATGTTTTTTTTTAATTCTACTTTCTACATATAAATATACATATTACCAGTATAATACTGTTTTCTTAAATTGATGTTTAGATAATGTTTTTCAGTTTAATGTGTAATATATTAGAAAATTAAGATATTTTCTCCTAGGACATTTTATATGAATGCATTAAGGTCAACTTTTATTGTATAACTGAACAAATGTGATTTTTTTTTTCTTTTTAATGGACATATATTATTCAGATGTAAAAAATTATGGGGATATACTTTTCAGTTATTATTCTACTTCCATATCAAATGTGGTAATTTATTTTTACACTAATAATTAATCAACACTGTTTGGTTGCTTAGTAACCTTAAAGTTGGGGATGATACAATTGACCAGTGAACATACTGCTTGGTTCCTTTTGAAGTCCCTTTAGGTGGATTTTTTATCTTTCTGAAAACTAGAACTTTCGAACACATTAAAATCACAATGTTCAGGCTGGAAATTTTTCTTAAAAATGTAATTTACAATATAAAATAGTTAGGTGTAAAATTGTTAAAAGTACTCCACATATTTTAAATTTATATAAAAAAAAAATGTTTGTATACATGCTTCAAGAATTTTTGCAACCATTTTCAAAAATTGTTCATATTTTACAAATAGATTGATCCATATGTGTGAATTTTCATTATTAGAGTTGTAATAAAGAGTTGAAGGCAAAATAAAAATGAAACATTTCTATATGTACATTTTGAATATCCTATTTTAATGATAATATTTTATTGCACACATAATGCCTTTATTTACTTCACAGACACAAATGTAGCCTTTTTCATGAATAAAACAATGAGTGAATATCATTAGAATAACTGCAGTAACGCTATATTTACATCACATAACCGATACTGGGACATATGCACCCAGTAAGATTTTTTCTCAGAATTGAAATATTTCATTTTAATTCTTCAATTATACTGCTATATAGATGTTTGAAATTTTAAAGTAAGAATTTTTTTTCTCGTCATGCTTAAATTTTTTTCATCATGAAGAGAAAGAAGGATTCCAATTAAGCTAATTCCTGTGAAAAGAAAAGAAAAGTCTTAAGGGTGTCGCTGGGTCAGTGTTTATTAATGAAGAGAGATGGGAGTGGTAGGCATCAGTATAGAAAATGCAGCCCCGAAAAATACAATTTTTATTTTTGTGGTATCTTAATTATTTTTATTAAATCTTCATTTTTGTAATTTTTATTATGGTACTTGAATAGTTTTAAATAGAAAAAAAAAAGTCCTGATATAGCACATTATTTTATTTTTACCTAGTGGTAATTCTAAACTACAAAGTTGCTTCGTTTATTTTAATGACAATATGCATCCCCAAAAATTAATTTCAGGGTATGCTGTTGTATAGGAGTCATTTATATTTATATACATAATGTACCAACTTCAACATACATACACACATACATATATATTTTCCTTTTTTTTTTTTTTTTTTAAAAAAATTAAAAATTTATTCTTATTAAATTTAATAATTTTTTTTTTTTTTTTGAAAATTTGATTTAAAAAAATGATATCATTGAATTTTCATTAAAAACCATTAAAATTCAATGGCATAATTCTCTAAGAGTTTATTTTTAATTTTTCTCATATTTTTGGAAGAATTGTAAATTTAAATCTTTTTATATCTAAAAGAAATTTTTCTAGGGAAACAATATTTGTAAAACTATTAAAATAATTAATTTTTATTCACCCTCCTCTGCTGTAAAAACTTTCCGTTCTTTTGTTAAAGTTAATGAGTTATATATATATTTATGATCATATCTTATTCAGAATTTATGTCATCATGTATTATTTGATTTTTTAGACTCTTGGAACTACTGTTGTGCAATTGTTCTTAACAGAGGAACCATATCATTCATCTTGGATCAAGAAATCTTGTGGAGTTATTTGTTTTGTGAAAGACTGTGATCGTCGATCTTATTTTATAAAAATGTTTGACATGGATGTAAGTTAAACTTTAATGTTTATATTTTAAACAGAAAGTTCAATTGTATTTCATAGATAAAAGTTTATAATTTGAGAAATTTATCTAATATTAACAATATTTTTCTTTTAAAGTATGATCGATTTTCTGTTTGTTATGCTCCAGTAACAAATTTTCCAATTTCAATTAATTGATTCTCATAATGCTTATGATTTATATATATATATATATATATATATATATATATATATACCATGTATAAATTAGTTAAGGCTTACTATTTATTGAATGAAGGTTGGTTATTTACTTAGTATCTATTTTTGAGTTTTTCTAATTTTACTGTCAAAAAAAGATTGTAACTCAGTTTGAATGAGCGTATTTCCAGTTATTTATTAGTAAGAAATTTAAATTAACTGTTTTTTTTGTGTCAAAAAATGTTCTTTAAAAGTATACATATGTATTAAAATTTAATAATTTATTTTCACTTAACTATGTTTTAGTGGAATTTTTATTTTTGATCCTTATGCCCATGATACTAATTCAAATGTTGACCTAAATGATATTTGAAGGAAGGAATATATTTTTGTAATAGAAAAAATAGTTCCAATATAGTCCTCTCGTCTAAGAAAAACAAAAAAACCTTAAAGTTGCTGTTTGTTATTTTTAGAAATGTTCATGGGTATGGGAGCAAGAGTTGTACAATCAGTTTGTCTACAAACCAACATGTACTTTTTTTCATGTTTTTGAAGCTGATGTAAGTATCCTATTTTTTACTTAGCTGTGTAATACAATCCTTTGAAATTCTTATTTTTTGTTTTCCTCAATATCTTATTTTATCCTTACAACTTAAGAAAAATTTTGCATTTTTTTGTATTTAATTATTTTTTCAATACTTGAGTATTGGCACAACTACATTGGCAAAGGTGGCTTTTCAAAGGAAAAGAATAATAAAGGTTTTCTAAGTAAAAAGTAATTTATTACATGAAAAGATCTTTGGGCAGCCATATTAAAATTCTTTATTCCTTTTTATTAACTTAAATTTTTTTGAAGTGGGTCTCCATGATTCTCTTTAAGTGGAAATTATTATGCAATAGATTTAAGAATAGCTTCAAAATTACCTTTTCTTTAACTTCTTGATCTTGGTGCCGTATCAGTTCAGTTAAGTAGGATTCAAGATGGTGTTAAGTCTTTCCTCTGTTTTTTTTTTTTTTTTTTATTTTTTTTTTTTTAATTATTATTATTTTTCCAATTTACTGACCCCCCCTCTAATAATTTTCATCTGTTATATGTGAAGGCTAGCCTCCAGATTTACAAAATCATATTAATATCTCATTGTACAATCTGTTCCTTGGATATCAAGCTAGTGCCCAATGAAGAATTGTTTTAAAAAAATATTTGTGTTATTATTCGATAATGAATAATCGAATTTTATTTCTTTATGATTAAGAGGTGGGGGGGATATAAGATATGCCATATTTATGCATTAAATTATTTTTAAGAAATTTTATTATACTATTGGAAGATGAAAATGTAATTTATTAAAATTTTTTATATACATCTGTATGTACAGTTTGTTTTTTCTTTTCTTCCTTTTTTTTATGATGTGATTAACTATGTTTTAGAATTGCATGGCTGGTTTAAATTTTGCTGATAATGATGAAGCTTTAAATTTTAAATCTGCAATTCAAAAACGTCTGCAAATGAGAGAAGAGAGGAAAAGGCGTAAGTTTTAATGTTTATTAAAAATTAATTTTTTTTAATTAAATTTATTTCATATGATGTTTTTGAGTTTAATCGTGTTTTATTTTAGAAATTGCATAGAATTTTTAAATGACATCTTTCAAAAATTAACATGTCATATCTATTTATTAAAAAATTAAATGAGTGGTTTGGAAATGTAAATTATGCTTTATCTAATTATTTATCTACCAGAGTCATGAAAAGTAGTTATCTAATCCAGAATGTTTATTTATCTCTCTTCAATATTTTGATTTTTTCTCTTAAAATATGCACTAGGTAAAATATTTCATTTTCTCTGAAAACAAATATCTTAATTTAACTTTTTCTGATAATCTGCAACATTATTAATATTTTTTTTGTATGTTGTATATAAAATGTACAGGACAATGTAGTTTAATTTAATTGTATTAAAACTTTTAATTTAAAATTTTCAGTTCATGAAAAGAAATTATATATATGAATATGTATAAATTAAGTCTATAAATATATAACAAATTATTTTTGTATATTAGTGTTTTTTTTTTAATATATTTAAGTGTTAGAAGGTTATTTCTTTTAACCATGTATGAAGGTTATTTCTTTTTACCATACAAGACGTAATGTTTGATACATGCGAGGGTTGAAAAATGTTTTGTTTTGTATCAGTTGTAATTTTCTTGAGCATTTTTAGGAAATTAGTAATTTTCTTATGTACTCTTATTTTTACTTCAATTTTATTATCTATTTTCCCCCTTTATTGGCAATTTTCAACAGTAATTTTGTTCAGAAATTGGTGCACATACACATTGCCTATTGATATATAATAATGCATTCTGTTCATGGAATGAATCCTAAACCCCCCCCCCCCCCAAAAAAAAAAAAAAAAAAAAAAAATTAAAAAATTGTCTCATTATTTTCAAATTCTAATAGAAGTATCTTATCAGTGTACATTTCCCTCCCATTCCAAGTATCAATTATCCCCAATTAAGTTCATGAAAACATTTTAAGATCTTTATAGTAACTCATATAAGTAGAGCAATATAAATTTTTAAAAACCAAATGAGAAAAAAATGTAAAAAGTGACTTAGTTTTATTAATTTAATGTGCATTTTTCTATTGCATTAATTATTGTAATGGGTTTTTTTTTAAAAAAAATTAACTGAGCATATCATGTAAATTGACATAAAATGTACTTAAATTCTAATTGAAAACTAAAATACCAATATGTAAAAAAAAAGGGGGGGGGGGCAAATCAGAGTAAATTTTCATACATTATTGCCGAAAAATGTACTATTTTCTAATAAGGGGAAAAAATGACATGCTAAGATTGTATACTTTTTAAAATTTTATTTGTTAGATTGCATTTTCATTTTTTAAAGTTGTGTTTTCTTACAATTGCTTTCCCTTGAATTTAAAAACACGCAGATTAATAATTTTGGGATGTTTTGTAAAATCTTCTCAACCATTTTTACCAAATCAGAAAAATATCACCAAATGATGCTATATTTCACCAAAAATGGAATGTGTCACTAAATGATGTGATATTTCACCGAGGAAAGTGTGAAATCCAATGTAATTTTTATATTAAGCTGTTTGTGCTTATGACTTGACGTAATTTGTTACTTGGTCGTGTGGTTTTATGTAACCTTGTTTTGCCCTTATTTAAATACTAGTTCTCTTTTTTAGTATCAACAGCAGCTATTTTCATCTAAACATTTCAAATTTAACTACTGTTACAATTTTATGGATCCAAAGATTAATGTTCATAGACAAAAGTTTTAAAGGTTGTGGAACTTAGCCAAATGGCTTAGGAATCATGTACCACAACTTAAATTCATTTGTAGATGAATTTATTTGGAATCAGATATACATTGAAAGGTTTCTTTCTGTAATATTTTGAATAGAATTAAGGTTTTTTAACAATTTCAGCCAAACTGTATCATTTTAGAACTAAAATGATTGGTTTCAGTTAGGTTGAAATTATGCCAACTTTCATTTGTCTTTGGGATCTTACTCAAGTACTTTATTTTGTGTAGAAAACATTTATGACTCAAAATTATTAGTCAAGTTAAATAGAAATATTTTTGTGAATAAAATGTGAGAATAATTCTAATTATTATTGAAAAGGAGTTTTAAGGTTTAGCATTTAATAAGTTGTGTTAATATGTATGCTTGAAAAATATTTTTAGAGAGACGAATGACACAGCAAAGTGTACAGCCATCTAATGCTGGAATCATGCCATCTCGTGAGTTTCATGTTTCATACTTTATATAAAAAAATTTAGCAAACATTTTATTATTAAAACACATTATATTTTTGAGCTTCATTTTACTTATTTATGAATATTTTAAAATAATTTAAATGCACTATTATGACATTTATTAAAATCTCATGCAGTTATAAGGAATCTTTTTAGTAAAAAGCTTGTTGCAACTGAAAGTTATTAGGCTGCACCAAATTTATTGCAAATCATGCATTCTGTTAAACCTTCGGATGTCATTTTTTCCACACTTCTGGGGACTGTTTTTCTTCCTGTGTCAAAAGTCTGTTGCCACCAACTGAGGTCAATTAACATTGAGTGATGCAGACTTTTCTAACTACTGACCATCAGGTTTGCTGACTACCTGACTAATTCCTCTTTGTGCAATGCCTTAGACAAGGGAGCCAGATAGGTACTCTTTGCCGTATCAGTTATTAAATGCTTTTAGCTCCTGTTGTTGTTTAGTTACGATTTATGAAATATAGTTGCTGCAAACCTTTATTTTTAATAAGAAATTTCATTGGTGAAGTAACATTAATTTTATTTCATACACACACAAATGTAATGCTGTTATAGATCTTTAACTTCTTATTGATATAGATTTTTTTCATAGAAGAAAAGACTAAACAGTTCAGCCTCCAAGTTTGGGTGAAGATGAATTATTTCTATTTAAGTCCTTTGTACACTTTTATGGTTATAGAAAAAAAATAGAATAAAGTTTCAGTTTCCATACTATGTGCTTAATTTTTAAATTAATCAAAATATTATGCAAGTATCTCAAAATTTTGTTTTGCAGTAGGAAATCAATAATGAACAACCCATTCTACATTTGATTATATTTTTTACATTGTGTTTGAAAATTAAAAAAAAAAAACAATAATATTTGAAAATTGACAAAAATATGTAGCCAAATGTTCATCTAGTTTTTAGAAAAAAAATCATTCATGTTCTTAAAAGTTATATATGTGAAGATATTACAAATAATTATATCTACTTAATTGATGTATTGTCTTACATGAATCCAATTACAAGGAACTAACTGTAAAATGTATATAAACGTGTTATTGCATTTACTTTAAGATGAGTTTTTACAAATACTTATTTATTTACTAATATTTATCTAGGAAATGATTATTTTTGAAATATATTGGTAAATATGTGTACTGGAACTTTTTCAAGTAATTTTTAATGAAAGTTTAAAATGTTTTTATAATTTCTTTTGCTTAAATATAGGTAATTAAACTGATGGAATCTGCATACCAAGTGATATTTTTATATAATATCGAGTTTTTATACAATGAGTATTTTGAAATCAATCGAGATGTGCAGTATATGTTTTTTAAATTTTTTTTTATCCATTTTCCAGTGATAAAAATGATGTACATGAAATAATTTGTAGGATAATGAAATGCATCTGTTTCGTATCCAAATGTCACTTTTATGCTTAGTTACTCAAATTTTTAAGAAAGAATTTTGAATTTTTATCAGTAAGTTACTTCATTTTTTTAGATTTAATGTTATTAAAGATGGAAGATTAATCAAACATATGAATGCTAATATTAAATGATAGTTGAAAAAATTTGTGCAACATTATTTTAGATTTGCCAAAGTAATAAATACATTTGTTAAATGATTGTGACTTTTAAATTTGATTCACAGGTGCTAAATCTCAATCATCACAGTCACTTCCTAATGGAAAAGAGGAAAAAGCCGAGAAGAAAAAGAGAAAAAAGAAACTTACAAAAGATGATATTGGCACACCTTCAAATTTTACGTAAGTTCATTTTTCTAAAACAAATTGTCATTCATGGCCTTCTGAGCAGTTAATTCTAGGAGAAAAAGAATATTTATAACGAGTGAAAAATTTATGGTTTTGGATTGTTTTTTCCTGCTTCCTTTCCCATATGGGGTCATACAGAATTTTTTTTTTTTTTTTTTTGAGATGATATAAGATTCATTGTATTTGCTCTAAAATTTTGTGTCATAACTCCATCCACAACGTTAAAATAAAAGATGTTCCAAAAATATCCTGTATACAGCATTGTTTGAAAAAATCTAAAATGGGTGTAATCATTTGGATTTTGTCTACTGGTAAAATGCCCTAGATATCTATAACTTTCCAAAATGTCTCATCCTTAAAATCATTGGTACATAAAAATCAATACTGTATTCTTGATAATGCTATCAGCCCCCCCCTTTGTTTTTAGAATATTTTACAATGACTATATGTAATGCAAAATAATAAATCATCCATTAAAAAAAATGCAAAGATATTGAAAAATAAATCATTTTGTTTTTCAGACATTTACAGCATGTTGGATGGCATCCTGAAAGAGGTTTTAACGTGAGTATGCAATTTCATACATTTTTTTAAAAATAAATTTGTTTAAAGGAAGGATTTAATTTAAAATGAGAAGTTTCTACCTTTCTTCTTTTAGGTTGAAAGTGTGGATCAGGAATTGCAAGATTTTTTTAATTTAGCCGGTGTCTCTGAAAAGGATTTGAAAGACTGTGAAACTAGAACATTCATATATGACTTTATTAACAATCATGGAGGTGTTGAAAAAGCTAAGCAAGAAATAGCCCTGAAAGGTAAGTTAAATATTACTCCGAACAATACTATTTTTGTTTTTTTACATATACTTTATGTGAATTGCATAAAAAACTGGAAACGTTTATATTTTGTTATTAAATGAAATATAATGTAAATCTATTTAGAAAATGAAAGTTTGAACTATTTGTATTTTCAATTCATGCTGGGTAAATTAAATTAAATTTAAACTTACTGACATTTACTAATTTAGTTTAAAATGAGAAGTAAAATTAACTTCTCATTTTAAATTAAATTAGTAAATGTCAGTAAGTTTAAAAAAATATCAAATTTACCTGATCAGCAATGTTTATTTTTCTTCTAAAAAGTAAAAATCTGGATTTTATGATAAGTTACCAAGTTATACATTACTGAATGTTAGTAAATGCTCATATGAAATATCTTTCCCAAGCAAACATATTTTTTTGTGTCGGTTCATATATTTTCCATTTTCTTCTGCTCATTATAGTTGAATATTTTATTTAAAACTTTTTATTTTTCTCATTTTTATTTAACTTTTAAAATCTTATGTGATTACTTTTCTGATTGAAATATTTAAATTATCTGGTAAAAACATGGCTCTCCTTTTTCGTATAGAATACCTTTACTTATTGAAAATACATAATATAGATTGAGATTTTTGGAGATGGAATTAAAAATTGATACATGTTTGGGATGTTTTATATCTTATTTATAACGATAACATATCCTTTTTCTTTTGGGAGAAAAATCATTCAGATGCATATTTTAAATTAGATAATTCTGTGTTTATATATATATAAAAAAAAAAATGCTACTATGCTCTGGGAGAAATGCAGCTTACCAGTCAAAATCTCAAATTAGTTATACATCAAATGTTGTTTAATCAGTTTTTTTCATTGAAGAAGTTTATTTCTAAAATAAAATTAAGAGTTAGTAAGAAATTAGTTTTTAAAATAATTTTTTTTTGTTCTAATCCAAATTAAAATGTATAATAACATTGAAATTCTTCAAACAAGGATTTAGATTTCTATTTTTATAATTCTTTTTCTTCATTTTTATCTTTCAAAAGTTTCTTGTAAAGTCAGCTTTCTTTATCTTAATTATGTGAAATCCTGCTGTATAAAGTGCATTTACCAAGAATGTGTTTCGTTATGTTCACATAATAATATACTTATGTGCATAAATAAATTTTTAAAAAAACATTTAGATATACTGAAAATTACTACAATGAAAATGATACAGATAAAATATGCTTTGTTCTAAGCACATTAAATAATATATTAATAATGGTTATCCTCCATAATAATAATGTATTAATAAGTATTATTCATGAGAGTTTTCTAGTAAAATGTTAATTTTTAGAAAATTAGCTGTGTGGATAGTTATTTTTCTTGAATAAGGACACATTGAGTTGCATTATGGTATTCTTAAAGATAAATACCTCCGTTAATGTATATTATATTATAAATGGTAATACTCTGCTTATTATAAATATCAGAGGAAATGTTAGATTTAAAGAATTGTGAATGAAAAATGAAATTCTTTCTATTCAAACTCGCACACAAAAACCCAGAAAGCAACTTATATATCCTTGGTTAAGAATCTCTATTATGAAACATCATAAAGTAGCATAGCAAATAATCTGTTCAACAAATTGACGTAAGAAATAGCAATTCTTTGGTTTTGCTTTAAAGAAATGGATTGTGATTCTAATTTAAATGCGATTTGGATATGATTTAATGGAAAATAGATGAAGATAAATATATTGATATTATGATTAAAAATATCTTATATTAAGATTATATTAGAGAATTTTTAATTAGAATGATAGTTTTTTTTTTTTTTTTTTTTTTTTAAATATTGATGTAAGAAATTAATGTTTCATAAAAATTTTTTTTTTTATAATTTTTTAATATTTACTGTTTTGAAATTTACAAATTTTTTTTTTGTCTAGCTGCTCCACCTCCTGTGCCTGTACGAGATATACCTCAGACACCTCGTGGTACTCGTGGACCTACAAGATCAGCTGCCCCTCCACCCCCCCCGCCTCCACCATCAGTACCTCCAGTTTCTCACCCACCTGCTATGAACACTTCCAAATTCAATAGTGCACCTCCTCCTCCACCACCTCCACCTCCCATGCCATCTTATGCTACAGCAGTACCTCCTCCGCCGCCTCCCCCTCCACCGCCCCCAGGAATGCCCCTTGGTAAGACAGCACCAATGCCTGGAAATGTTCGTCAAAATAATCCTCTTCCACCACCAACTGATAACAGATCAGCACTTTTGGAACAGATAAAGAAAGGAAAAGAGCTTCATGTAAGTAACTGTTACTTTTGGATTTGATTGTTACGTATGAATTATTTTTTTGCTGGATATGTCCAGGTTTTCATTTTTTCTTCAAATTGCATCTGTTTGTTTCTTTACAAAATGTCCATATTTCTTGAAGCATAACATATTAATGGCTCCAAAAGTCATGACAAACTTTTTTTCTACTAAATTTTTTACTATAGGGCTCTACTGCCTCAGCTGGCTGGGAAAGCATCAATGCATGTTCTACTCTTTTACAGCAGGGTTGCAGTAACTATTGGCAGTGTTTGTAGGGCCACTAAACAGTTCAAAAAATATTTTGCATAGCTTTTACAATATTGCTAGGATTAAATTAACCATGCGTAACAGATATCTAAATTAAACTTTAACCATAATTTTTTTTGAATTTTTGTTTTTACATCAAATTTTGAATTACTTTTACGAGTTCACAATTTTTTTAAAAAAGTCCAGAGATATCTTTTAATCCATTTTAAATTACTTTGTTTGGCCATTCCTTCTCATCAGAGATTCCTACAATAGTTGTGTTGATTGGATTGTAACTTATTAACTAGTGGTTAAGAATTTGAGCCTTGCTGTAGTCAAAGATTGTAACGTGAAATAAATAAAACTGATATTTTATTGATTCTCAAATAGTTGCTTGAAAGACCTCTCCTTGTAATTTTTTCAAATTTTCAGAATTAGTTTTTAAGGTGATCTTAGTGCAATTTTAAAGAATAGGGCCCATAATCTTGCAAACTTTTTGTGACAAAAAAACGCCGAAACATCAAAATTAATTTTGACTTCGTTATCTCTTCAGAGAGCAGCAGATTTTATAATACTATGTTTTTGTGTTTGTGTAAATTTTATAATATTACTTTCGTGTATTTTTTTCATGCTAAATAAGTTTTAATATTTGCATGTCCAAGTGAAAAAATGGGTATTTTTGGAATGTTTTTAAATTTTGAGTACAAGGTATGCATTACAACATTACAAATTTGCATGAAAATTGGAACAATTTTTTGCCTAAAAATGTGTTCTAAGTTTGGATTTTGGGCTCTTTAACATGAGGCAATGACAGCCTTAATGATCTCCATTTACCCAATATACTCATGTTAAATCAGCTCAATAATTTAATTTGCTTGGAGAATTAAAAGTGCATCATATAGAATTTGTAAGTGACACTGTTAGATCAAAAGCTAACAGTGATTTTGGAAATTCATGTTTTTGAAAAATATATTTAATAACTGTTCTTATTATTTTACCGAAATATGAAATGCTATTAATTAAATTTGAAGTAATTCTATACTTTTCTTTTTGATTTTATTTGAATTGAAATAATTTCATTTACTCAATATATGTTTTGCAACTAATTGTAAAGTTTCTTGTAAAAATATGCTAATGTACATTTTAAGAAGTGTGCTGATAGTTTTTACTCGAAATGTTCAAATTTGTTTTTGTATTAAAAATTCATGATGTGAATTATTTTTATAGCATGTTGAAATCAATGGTAATGATGCAGATGCTCCAGTGTCTGATGGAGACCCACGAAATGCTCTTTTAAGCCAGATCAGACAAGGAATAGTGCTAAAATCTGTAAGTATTTGAAGATAAATGTTCTTTTTTACTGATATTTCATGTCTTGTGATCAAAAGTTTTAGATGTATATTTTATATTGTGGCTATATTTAAATTTAAAACCTTTGTATTTTCGTATTATACACATGAAATAGTTACATTTAAAATTTTTGTAAGTTTACAATTTTTCTCTGTTATTTAATAATTTTCAGTTTTTTTTTTCTTTCATTAGTTTTCCTAAAATTCTACAATGGTCTTAAAGAATCCCTTTGTATGATATAAATCTTGTTAATTGAAGTGTCATTGCTTCTCTAAAAGTTTTTGAAATATGTGAAATCTATTAAAATTATGTTAAACATTTTAAGGTATGGATTAAAAAAAACTTAGCTTTAAAAATAATTTGTTCAAGCATAATATTTAATTGCTGTATATTTAAATACCATTACTTAAACATAAGATTTATTGCAAAAATGTGTTTTTGATTATCTAAATCCTTTTAAACAGTTTCCATTGTAAGATTTTACGGTTGTATAGCTTTCAACAATGTGTGTATCACTCCCATTTTAATATAGAAAAAAATATTATTTCCCCAAAAATTTTGTATTTTCGCTCAAATTGGATTTATAAAAATTCACTTATTGAAAGCAATGATGTTCTCATTTTCTGTAAAGAATTTAAATGTAAGATTCTGTATCATGTTGTAAAATTTAGCATGGAGCATAGTCAAAAAATACTGATATGGAATATTTGATATATTGTGTGTTGATGTTTTAATCTTTCCGAACTATTTTGAGTTGTATTTAAGGGAGGGAGGAATATTAATGCTGAATGATTGAATATTGTGTTGCATGAGGTATGAAATGAATTTTCCTACAAGGAACATTTTGCTTATTTAAGTATGGGAAAATATCTATTTACAACCACTTATTTTCTTTGATTTTAAGACTAATTTCTCAGTAACTAGACTGAAATATTTTATAACTGGTGATGCACTCATGTCATTCCATTAAAGATCACCTTACAGAAGAGTGGCATTATAGCAAGATTGATTAATGAAACTGAGGGTCTCAAAACTTGCATACCTTAATGTAAAAGTGTTGTGAGTGAGGTCCTAATTTGAATGTTATCCTAGTTTTTACTGATTATAATTATGATGATGAAGTCCACATTATGTTTGCCTAGTTTTGGTATATTATTATTTTGCTCATATTTTTCATTTTAATCAATTCAATTTAGTTACTGATATACAGATCAAAACTCTATTAAATTAAATGAGTTTATAATTAAAAACAAAACAATAGCTTCATTATTAAAGGAAATTTTTTATTATGAATAGAGACCGGCTGTTTAACCCCTCTTGTGCTGTGCGATTTGAAATTAATATAATGAAATTCATTTTTTAATGTGTATGTCTTCATATGTTTTGATTTTCTATTTAATAAATTCCTTTGGATTTAATAAAAAAAGCATTTTTTCCCCATGAGATTGAATATAGCTTCATTCCCAATAAAATAGTTAATCCAAATTAGATATATTTGAAAAATAACAGCTAATATTTGCAAATGAATTTTTTTGTTCTTAATTAAATGAATTAATTGGGATATTCTTATTGTTTGTGAATTTGATTGAAAATAAGAATTAAATTATTGTAATATTTTTATAAATTTCATGTTCATACTTATCAGGTTTCGGAAGATTCTAGGCCTGCTCCAGCTCCTACCCCTCAAGCAGATGGCTTAGCTGGAGCTCTTGCCAGAGCTCTACTTGAAAGGAGCAAAGCCATTCAGCCTACAGGTATGCCTTTGTGTAGTACATATGGATTAATCCTTAATTTAATAGTTTGTCTCACTAAAGTGCTTGGAATATGAGTCATATGTCAGGTCATCACTACATTTTTAAAATACGGTTGTCGAACAAGAAGAAGATACTCCTTCAAACCTTTTGCAATTTTCATTGCATTTGTATAAAAGTGGTGTCACTGTCGATCATTAAAGGGAGCTAATATAATATTAGCATGGTGGTCAACTAATTTTGAAAAAAGAAATTTTCCATTACAAAGACTTTTTTTGCAGAATCAAGTTGAGAATGTTACAATTTGTCCATGTTTTGAATTCCATTTAAATCAGATAATTAGTTTTAGATATATGTGTAAAAAAACTATTTGGTGGAAATATACTTGAATATTTTGCGAAAATAATTTATTTGCAAAATGTCTTATATTTTTTTTCAGTTTATGACTTTTTAACAATTTTTTTCTTATTAGTTTTTATTTTAATACTTTTATTTCTTATTTAATATAGCATAATTTTTTTACGATCCGTATTATTATCTCAAAATTGAAACAGATTATTCATACTTTTCCATTGTTGAATATTAACTTAATAAGTGGATCAATGGTTAATAGTTGAAAGTTAGCTTACTGTTTCTAAAGGAAGATTGTATTCAATACTTAGTTTTACCCTGGTAAAAAAAAATACTGCTTCCTAACCTATTGAAAATAAATGCTTGAAAATTTGGATATAGGAAGTTGTACGAGAGTGAAAAAACCCCCTCTAAATTAAAAAAAATGTTACATGTTACAATTTTTTTCTATAAATAAATTTATTAACTCATCTTTTTTTTTTTTTAAAAAAAAAAAGAAATAATAATGCTCAGGTTTTGGTTTTATTTTTTAGAAATGCTAAGTAATTCTCTGTTATTTGATGTAAATATTTTTTTTTGAAGTGTTAAGAGCTGAAAATGTGTTATCATCAGTTGTTTTAAATCTCTTTTAGCATTAGCACACCCATTTTTTTTAAAATCATGTAATTTCAAAACCTTTGAATATAATTTTAGGAAGTTTGCAATTTAAGCTGTACATGATGAAAAATTAGTTGTGTGAATAAAAGACGCATGTAATTAGAAAACTTTTTTATAAGTTAATTAATAAATCCATTAACATCATAGATAATTTCCCTCAGAGTTACTAACCAATGCTGTCAATTTTTTTTAAAGATATAACAATTAAGATAATGATGGGATTTTCTATTTTTGTTGTAATATATTAAACTGTTGAGATAAATAATTATATTTTTATCATTAATTAGCAAAAATATAAAAAAGTCATATAAGTTAGGATGCTAAGTGAATGAATAAAAATAATCTAAATTTAATTAATTAAAGTTATATATTAGAATAATTGGCAATGAGTTGATGTTTTTAAAAAATGTGTGTTTGATCATTATTGGTTTTATATTATTATGAAAAAATTTTAGTAAATTATAATTTTGGTATTTTTTTGTGGGAATTGTCCCGTTGCACTACAGCAGTGCTACTTTCAATGCAGATCAAAAGGTTAGATCTTGAGTTGTAAGCATACAGAAATGCATGTCCATCTTTTTTTTTTTTATTATCATTTAATAAACTACTTTTCTTCTTAAAACGAGCTTTATTCTTTACAACATACTGTTGCGAACCTCCACCTACATGTTAGGAATTGTAATAAGATTGAATTTAGCAGGGGACTAAAACTTATGAATTTGAAGTAGTTTTAAATTACCACAGCCTAACATAGACATCTATCTGACTTCAGTATTAACATTTGAAAATATACTTTTTTTGTGATTGGATACAAGGATAACAAGCTTGGGTTTGCAGGGTTGAATTTACCAGAAATATCATAAACTTTACACATAAATATTTTAATTGATTAAAAAAATGGATCGAAGTTAAAATATTCTAACAATTTATAATGGTTTATTTGGATTTTATTGAAATACCTTTAAAAATATTAATTGATTTTAAAACATATCCCACTGATTTAATGTTTACTAGTTTTTCTGAATAAGTTTGGAAAAATATTTGTAAATGATTCTGCTGAATCAATAAAATAAAGTAGCAGGTAAAAATAAAATAAAGTGATTCATTGTAATTAATTGAAAAAAAATATTTTTGTGATTTTAAACATTGTGTACTAGGGTGGAATGAAGTTATATCTTTTATTGCTAATTATTATTCTAATTATACTTTAATAATAATAAATATGAATTTTATTGAAAATATGATTTTAACATGTAATATTCAGTATTACCTACAAATAAGCTTTTAATTTTCATGTTTCTTATTAATATAGAAATGTTATTGTACCTTAAGGAATGCATTTCAGTTCTGAAAAAAGGTTGCAACGGTTGAAAAGAAAAAAGGAATCGTTTTTTTCTTTCTTTCTTTTGAAGACTTGATTCGATTTAAAACTTTGAAACAAGAATTTTCTTTCTTTTCTTTTTTTTTCTTTTTTTAAATTTGTAACTTAAATCTGAGAAGAAAAAACTTAATGAAATAATTACTTTGTTGTACAAGTGTAAGATTCAAAAAGTAGTTAGTGTTGACTGCTCCTCAAAAAATGAACTTTGTTCTTAAAATTTCAATAAATCAATTATCAAAATCCTGATTATTCTCTACTACTTGAGACAAAATATCAATATAATTTTTTGTTTGTTTTGAAATTATAAAATTTAGGTAGATGTGGCCATACTTTTTTATATTGTGAAAGTTTACTTTTTTTTTTAGATGAGAGCGGTAGCAGTAGTGATGATGATGATGCAGATGATGATTGGGATTAAATATAGTGTAAAAAACAATATTTATGGTAAGTTACTTCTCAAATTTTTTCAATTTAATGTTTATATTTGCATAATTTCTACGTTGGTTTTTGTAATATATTATATTATTAATAGCTTTTGAACAATTTATAATTTGAAACTAAAAAAAAAAAAAAAAAAAAAAAAAAACCATTAATTATAAAAATTGTTTCGCTGAAATAATTTTTATTCAATGTTTATATGGTTAAAAGAAATGAAGGATGTAAAATGTAGTATGGTAACAGAAAATGTAGTTTGGTGATGTTGTAACTGGAAATATATAATTTTGTGTTTAGAAATGAATTAAGTTTTTAGAACTCCTTATACTTCATTTTGTTTCATTACATTAATTTGTATTAACATGAATACAATTGCATCAATTATGTTGCACTTCTTAACATATATATGTTATGTATAAAAAAAATTTGAAGTTGTTAAAACAATGCTGTCTTACATCTATATATTAGATTCATCACACAAGAATTGTTCGGATGTAACAAAAATTGGATACTTTATTTTTAGCGAAAATACATAGATTTTTTTTTAAAAATTCAAATCTTTCAAAGTAAGAGTCAAATTTCTTATTATTTTAATTTTTGAATGAACTCTTGATGTAATAATCTTAAAAAGAATACCTAAATTTTTTAAAAAAAAGTATATTAGAATAATTGTATACATAATTTTTATTCTCTAAACTGGAAAATAATCTATTGTTTTAAAAATATTTGAAAGTGTGAAGCTTTTGGTGTTGAGTATTACTTGGATAACAAAATATAATCAATTACATGTAATTAGTGCTAAGCTGGATATTTCATATAATTAAAGAAACTAATGTGTTGTTGTTTTCAGTTGAATTTTATGAATATAATTGTTTTTTTTTTCTTGTTTTTTTTATTCCAGGAGTGTACCTGCTTTTTTAACAATTAATGAAATTATAATGATGAGCTTCTTTTCTCTGAAAAATCTGTGATCAAAATGTATGTAAATTATGAAACAGTATTCCTTTTATTAGATTGTTTGGCCTTGTTACCTCTTCTTTCTGTAATTAAATATTTATTCATGTAGAAAAATGTATTTTTTATTTTCTTTATACTTTTGTTTTTTTATATTACATATTTACAAGTGAATATAATTTTTCACATATTAATACCTATCTAAGGGACAGTAAAAATTACAACTACATCAAAAACATTTCTTATAAATGAAGAGTAACTATTATTATTTTTACTCAGAAATTTTTTAAAGACATTTGACAGTTTTACTATGATAGAATCAGCTATAAAGTGCTGTTGATTACTTCCACAACAGAATTAATGTAAATTTTAAAATATGTAATTATTGTTCTAGAATTAAAATTAATATTTCTATAAAGGAAACTTTTATTAAGTGATTTGGATACACTTAGACCCAGAAAAACTTTCAACAAGCGAGGAAAATATTAAAGATAGTATTTAATAAAGCTTTTCACTTTATTTTAGGCATCAAAATTTTTCACTAAATAGCATGTAATGTATTGATTTTAACTTATTTTTTTGTAAATTTTATATAGTATTTTACCTAATAAGCATTTACTAACCATTGAAAAAACAATTGAAGTAATAAATATTTATCGGTAAAATATTAAAAAATATAGCCATTTTATCAATAATTTCCCCTGTTCTTTTTTTGTATGGAATTTAATAAATATATAATTTAGATTCGAAGTGTATGTGTATTTTTCTTCTGAACCACAGAAGAGTGGTTCAGAAGAAAGAAAAAATAAACTGAAAGAGGAAATTAAAATTATGGACTTCCCTAAATGCATATCAAACAGAATGAATTTTTTAAAAAATGTATATGGAAGAAAAGTAAGGATGAGGGGAGTTCTCTTACGAAGTTTTTAAACATATTAATATAGGGCTTAATCATCTTGGGATATTGTGTATTACAAATTTAAAAAGTGTGTACAGTTTTTTTTTTTCTCATTTTATTACATAATTTAAGAATAATTTCAGTTTAAAAGGCAAATTTAATTCCCCCCTAACTTGATTAGTAATTAATAAGGTCTTAGAATTTAGTTTTATTTAAATGAAGTTATATAAATGTTATATGTTTATTATACTATATGAAATCACTAGATAATTAAACATTAGTTTTACTTCAGTTAATAAATGTTGCTAATTTTATATGTATTACATTTTTGTTTTCACACTAAATAAAATCGATCACAAATGAATGTTTTAAAATATCTTTATTTTTAAACTAATATAAGGAGGATAAGCAAAAAAAAAAAAAAGCATGAAACAAAATGAATTTTATTATACAATTTTCCTGGTTACTTCAATTATTACTTAATTTTAAAAAAAGATGTTTTTAATTTATCTTTAGATATATGGTACATTTTTTATAGCAGCTGAAATTATTTTAGGTGTCTTAATCCCAAAGATTTCCTCACTAATTATTTAGTTCTTAAAATACATTTTTATCATGGACTGAATAAACTTTGAACATTTAAGTGAAATCTTCCTGGTGCTTTGTGCTTATGTAGATATTTAATTACGTCTACATTTATAACCTGGTATGCGGCCACCTTCAAAATGAGGCCATGCCTTTATGAGATTGTAGAGGGCACTGCCTGGGCATTCTGTACAACCAGCATTTCTATGTCCATGCAGTTTATAATTTCCTAACACATGATTCTGGAAAAAAAATAAAGTAAACATTTTTAATTATACTAGAACAGTATTAGTAAGTATAGCATTCCATAAAAACTGGAATTATGATTCTCTCCTCCATCAACTTCGGAATAATTTAATTAAATCTGAATACAAAATAAAAATTCATAATAGGGGAACATTTTATTTAATTTTTGTTTTCTGTGACAAAAGTATATGAAAATTATATTCTGGGCATAAGCAATATATATAAAATTCAATGATTTTATAATAAGTTATTAGGTAAAATTAACTGACAAATATTTTTTCATGATGATAATAATCATAACATGTTTTAATAAGTTTGTGATCTATTTGTCAACATGTTCTAAATAACAAGCAAGAATTGCAAAGTTTCTCTTTCATTGATAATTTGAGACATTGGGCTGTTTGCGATTTTCTCTTCATTAATGTTGGGGACTTCTATTGAGCTTAATTGTATAAAATAACAACTTCTTCTAAATCAAAATGAAACATGATAAGGTAAATTAGATACTGGTAGAAATGAAGTGAAGTAATTTAAATATAATGACATGTAAATTATATGCAAATAAGGGGAAATGAGGATAGAGATAGAGTACAAGGATTTGCAACCCTAGCATTCTGAGGATCTTAAAAGTTATTCTGTTGTTTTGGAGGATTGGACTAAATTTACTAACCGCATTAATAATAGTGGAACATTTTATTGAATTTTTGTTTTCTGTGATAAAAGTATGCGAAAATTATTTTCTGAGCTTAAGCAATATAAATAAAACTTAACGATTTTATAACAAAGTTACATGTTTTTACTATCAAAGATAGTTTTGATATGAGCAGCGAATGGATTGGTAAGAGATTTTATATATTTTAATCATGATTTAGGATTGTGAGTTAGGGTGGAACTTCAGAGAGAGAGGTGACTTTGGTTATACTCCTTTGATAATAAATAATTTCCTCTTGTTTAGTCTCGTATTTTCTCAAATTGCCTTTTGTCACATTGGTTTAATATATTAAATTGAAATATGAAGCAAAAGCCGAATAATAATGAGCAAACACCACAAATGTTCTTGCTGGTGTAGAAGGTATTGTGCATACTAAATTTATGGATTGGCAACATTTTTTTTATTTTTGTTTCATTTTAATTATTTGTTATATAATGCTAAAATATGGACAATGACTGAGAAAAATAAGAAATTCTTGTTATATTTGAAAGAGGAATTTTAAGAAGTGTATTTGGTGGAATTAATTGTCATAATCATTGGAGAAGAACCAACTCGGAAATTTACAAACTATTTAAATAGCCATATGTTATTAAACTTATAACTATGCAGAGGATTAATGGGCAGGATACTTAATAAGTTTAGATGACAATTGATTCTCTAAAAACATCTTGACTAAATCATCTGGTACCCAAAAAAGAGGGCTTGGAAAAAGACTTGAAAACTATTAAGGAGTCTCTGGATGTGAATTTAACTCAACTGCTGAAAACATACCCAATTTTTGACTAACTATAATTTATTGAAATTAAAATGAGTTACTTTGATGTTTTTATACATGTTTATAAAAGAATGAATTTTCTAAAACATCTAAAATAATTGAAATATATTCTTAATTTTTTTATGTTATGTGCCCATGAATGTAAAAAAAAAAAAAGATATTTTAGGAAATTTCTGTAGGTTTCACTGTGCACAAGATATTTTGTACACAAATGGTTCTAATGACTCAGTTGATGAGTTGTTTCTTATAAGTTGAATGTATGAAGTCAAATACACATTCTTTAATGCATACCTATTACAAATGAAACAAATGTTTCAAAAATCTTTTCAAAAAAAAAAATCATATTTTTAAATATTACAAAAAGATTAAGTATTTCCTTACTTTTTTTAAAACAGTATATATGACAAAAATTTTGGTGCAGGTTAAAGTGTGTATTATACATACTATACCTACAAAATTTTAAGTCAAAGTATAATAGTTTTTGAAATATTCAGTGTGCAAGTGAAAAAAACTTAAACTTAGAAAAATGCATTTAATGATATTCAATTTAAATAATTAAAATTTGATATAAAAAGTGCATATTAAAATGCTTCAGGATTATATAATTTCCCTTCTGTTTGCTCGGAAAATTCTTTATTTTTTTTATCACTTGTTTTGCTCCAATAGCCTAAAAAATGATTCTTTATTCCCTTTTTTCATTGTTTGGATTCGAAGTTTACCATCCTTTCCAGTGATAAGCCTACATTTCAAAGTATTTTTGTGCCAGATTTCTCTAAATTAATAGTGAGTATTTGATGTTCACCATTGTAAATGTTAGTGGCAAGATTTGAGACAGTTTCTAGAAATGGAAGACGAGAACCTTTCAAATTTGGGCTAAATTTCGAGGTTAACAAATATAGAATTTGATATTGGTGTTGTTTATCCTGCTTCCTACTAATTCATATTGAATTTAGCTTATTAAGCAAAATAAAATGAAACACACGTCGAATTCGAAAATACGTTGGCGTGGCATGTCCATTTAAATGCCGATTTTACGAAAACATACTGTACAATTGTTAGAATGACTTCTGGAGTATCATCGAATGGTTGATATCAAAATGTTTAGCGTAAAATGACGAATAACATCATTTTTTAAATCGAACAATTTGAAGTTTAACATCTCTGAGAGATAAATTGGATAAACCTGAGCCAAGAACAGGACGGTCTTCTTGATAATAATTTTTTCTCATAATTTTTTATTAATTATAAAATTTATTTATGTATTTTGTCAATTAAAACTTCAGAATTATTTCAATAGTGCTTCCGAAAATTATTACTCAAGATAAGTAATTTTTTTTATATATTTTTTTGTGTACATTAAAGAAAAAAGATTATTAAACACTTATTTTAACATATATGGCAGCTTAAGTAGAAATATAAAATGCTACCAAAAATTATAACCGTTAGGACTTAAATTTCTTTCGTGATTACGCCCCCCCCTAAAGTTAGGCTTGGCGACGCAAAACCCCCGTTCTGTGAGACAATTAATTTCGACTATCCGCCGTCCTGAGCGAAGGTCTTAAAACAGGGCATGACGTCTCGAAAGGGTTAAGGTTCATCAGGACTTTGAAAAATTCTTTTCGGCGGCTCTCTTCATCAACAAATGCTTTGATAACTAGCCCGAGATCGCCGTCTCTTTTAGCCTAGCTAATAGAGCGCCGTCAACTTTTCTTCAGAACTACTGCTCCAAGGTTGGAGCGCCACTGACACACCAAGGTCATCAACTGTCTTCCCCTCCACGGGATTGGAAATTCATGCAATGCCGAAGTAGTGATCCAGGACTTCAAAACTACATGGCAGCCCAGCCCAGAACAACTGGTTGCGTTTGCCCCGTCTCAAAAACACTTGCCTTGGGAATTTTTTCCACAAATATCAGTTGGAATGTTTCTCTTTGTATCATCACGATGATTCTGGAGGGGGAGTATGCGGCGGCTTTCTTTAACAACGCCAAGAATTAAAATGTGGTAATAACTAGTCCAAAAGAGACGTCTCTTTTAGCCTGTTGATAAGGGCGCTGCTCAACTTTTCTTCGCACTCACTGCTCCAGGGTTCGAAATGCCGTCGGCACACCAAGGTCATAACTCTTTCTTTCTTCAAGGGGTAGGAAAACCAGGCAACGCCGAATATTTTAACTGTTGCAGATTAAATTTTTCAATTGGAAAAAAAAAAAAAATAAATAAAAAAAGATAAGTTTCCAGTGAAGCATGTTTGTTGGCGATGAGTGTAATTGAGGATAATATTTCCTGAATAATGTCGGACCCAGTCAATTTGCGGTAGTCTGGATCCATGGCTTACGGTATTATTTTAAATTAGACGATAATTTAGATTCCAACATTGGAATGAATCTTTTGCATTGTTTACGTTTTTCGTGTTATTTTTAAATCTTTTGGAGATCACTTATGCATGGAAAAAATGCTTTATAATTCTTAAAACTTGACCAAAAAATGCTTGAATGTACAACTAATCTCACTAACCATCGGATCTTGAAAATAATTTCTTACAAAAAAAATTCCAAACTGGAGCATTTCACTTTCCGAGAAATAGTTATTCATGTCCAATCCTAACATTGAAATCTTAAAATTTTTTTAAAAAAAGTATTAAAATAGTCTTAACTCCTAACTTTCAAGGATGCGTCTCAAAAACTACCTTTTCTTTAACTCCGTTTTGTAGGATTTTTATCTTCTCTCTTTTGTGCCGAAAGTCACTGTCTGCACTTTTCGATAAGGGAATTGTGACCCCTCATCACCTCCCCCTCTTGACTATGACATTCAGAGCGTGGACTTTCTCCCACTCTTTTTGTTTACATTGCATCTTATTCTCGTTACTTTGCCACCCATTTTACTTGGATAGCAATAAGGATTCATGACGCTCGCCTCGTTTTAAACTCATATTTTAAACGTATCGAACTAAAACCATTTTCGTTTTAAAAAAATTACATACGTTAAACCTCGTTTCCGAACTGTACGTGTGCACCATCCTTTCCCTAATAGAAAGGTTTTTTGTAAATTTTTTATGGATATTGCTTGCCTTTCATCGTCTAATATTTTCCAGAGTCCATCAATCGTAGGGGGTTTGAGTTTATATAGAAATATCCCATTTCAGCTGACAAAACACACAATAGTCTACTGGTGAAACACCAGGAAACTGTGCAGGAATATGTTGTAAAAGTATGCTCGCAATACCTGTTTCAGTTTTTATTTATTCAACGAATACAAGGTTAGATTTTGAAGCATGACTGGACTTTGTCTTGGGCAGTTTCCCTCTTTGAAAGTCGTTGGGATAAAGCAATGAAATTTATTCTGTAAATATCGGACTTAAGCTCTCCTCATAATGAGATAAGTCGATTTTAACATTGTTTTCCATTCTTCCGTATTTTTAATTTCACATTGTAAGAGAACCTGCGACAATCCTTCTCTGAAAATTTTTTATATTCTCGAAACCAGGTTTGGATGTCTTTTTCTCCTTATTTGCGGCAGTAAATTGACTCTCTCTCTCTTTTTTTTTTGTTGCATTCATTTAGGTAAAAACTCATGTTTTATTGAGGTTAACAATTTATTTCAATTTACCTCCTGCCAAATGTGTTTTGAAACCTAAGCTTACAGTTCCATACACCCAACTCTTTTTTTTTTTTACAAGATTTTGAAGTAATACGGTTCACCAATATACTTTTTACACGAACTTTTTGTTCTAGCACGAATCCCTACCCAAATGTTTTTTTATTTCTA
Organism: Nephila pilipes; assembly: GCA_019974015.1. Classification (NCBI taxonomy): domain Eukaryota; kingdom Metazoa; phylum Arthropoda; class Arachnida; order Araneae; family Nephilidae; genus Nephila; species Nephila pilipes. The sequence continues at coordinate 57,697 of BMAW01073065.1, forward strand.
ATTTTGACAGTATAATTAGAAGACGGTCGGTTTATGCCCACCCATGTGCGACTTGGTCTACTTCATGGCTTGTTTACTTTGTATTCTGGAGTTACGTGGAATACCTGAATTTTGTATCACTTTATTTCATTGTACTTCAACTTGAACACAGCATTTCGGTTTCCAGCCAAACTGGAAATCCATCATATCACTGTTTCGACTATATTCATTCGCTTAAAATAAAAATAATTAATTGTTTTAGCATTTTTTTTTTTTACAAATTGCTATGTATTTTTCCATTTTGATAATTCAAGTCGATAATGATGACTTCGAAGGTGAAGTTCAGCTATTAAGGGCTGATTTAATTCGCGAGGATTTGAATTTTTCTACAAGTAGGGAACAACATTTTCTTATGATTCTGACACGGAACCTGCATTAAAATTTCAACGTAATCTTAAGTTTTGTGTAGCAGGATATCAAGAATTATATAAGCAACCCGGGACCACCGCCCCCCCCCAAAAAAAAACATCTGCTAATAACAGATTTTGTAGTAACAAAAAAAACCCAACTGGGACTGACGAACGAAATTCTTCATTTGAATCAAAGCCGACATATATTGTTTTCAAGTTGCGAGGAATAGTTGTTAGTAGTTTTATTCCTAGTATCAATTTGAATTTTTATATGTTGTATGTACCTACAGATTGAACTTTCACTATACATTAATTAAAAAAAAAATTTGTAATAAAAATGAATTGCTTTTGATTAATAAATATGTAATATGGATTTCATTATTAATTTTTTGCACGGTTCTTTGGGAAAATATTTAGTTTTTCCGTCTTGTACGATTTTTTAAAGTTGTGGAACATATCCCCAAATTTATCATATGTCGTATGTATTTTTTACACAAATTTTTTTTTGCACGGTTTTCTAAGGAATGTATCTACCTTGTAAAAAAAATGAGTTGTGTGTATATTGAATGCGAGATTCTCTCGGTTATAAAATTGTATATTTGTGAGTTGCTTACGATTTATTGTATGAACATTTCCTTCTACTTGCTATGCATTATTCTAAGACATTCAATTCACTTTTACAAATTTAATATGAATAACTCTTTAGAATACTTACTTCGTCTTCAGCGCATTTAATGAGACTCTTTGTTGTGTTCAACATTAGCTCTGAGGGTAGCTTGTGGGAGAAGTCACCCATTAAAGAAAAGGCAACTGCAATGCGATTGAATCCGTACGTATGAGCTCCTACTCTGTTCCAACCTCGTCCCATATACACTCGACCATCTCCTCCGATAAGGAAATTATATCCGATATCATCCCATCCTGAAAAAAATATATATATATAAATACCGTGACAGTTTCTTTCTAACATTGTTTATTTTTATTAAAACGTTTTTCTGAATTTCACTTGGTGTGTGTGTCATCAAATTTTCGATCGTTAATTTAACCAACTTCCCATTAAGCTAGAGCTCTGGAACTTTGGGAATCGTTCTTATTCGCCTAATAATGCAATATTTAAACATTTGCGACAAGTTTTAACTAATATTTCAATAATTTTTCTTAGAAACGTAATTTGTGTAGTAACCTGGCGCCATCTATGGTAGATATATAGAATTTCGCAGAGAGATCTTAAAGACGAGAGAGATATGAGGTTTTTTTGCAAAGTTTTAACTAATATTTAACTAATTTTTTTAATAAACTTTGCCACCATTTAAAAACGTTGTTTTTAAAACCGTTGGTTTTTAACTCGAATTATTATTTATGGGTTTTCTTCTACTAACATTGTATGTCTGGGTCCAAACTTCGAAAGCTTTTTTCCTCACATTTTAAGCTCTCATTTGAGTTGAAATTTTCCATACATGATTGTTATGGATTACACGATAGTTTAATTCATAAAAATTAATTGCTTCAGGAATTGAATTTCTCGCCAAGTCGCCAAAACCGTCGCCATGGTGAAGCGGTCATTGTTAAACTCTCTTTTGGTAACTGGTGATATCTCTGAAAATCCATCTTTTCTTTTAAAAGATAAGCGTTGCAGGGAAGCATCAACTCATGTTCGTAACATTGCTTCCCATCTTCACGACAGGCGAATGTCACTAAAAATGAATATTACTGACAGGCGAATATTACTAAAAATGAATATTACTGACAGACGAATGTTACCTAAAATTTAAGGTATAAAAAATTATTTTACGCAAAGTGTGAAGTTTGAAAGAAAACCCAAGTTTAAAAAACTCGTTTTTTACTGGTGTTATTATTTATTTTTGTAAGAAACCTATTTTAAATAATGTAAATTTACATATGAACAAAAGTTCGTAATTTTTTTTTTTCAGTACACATCCAAATCTTTGAGGTGTAGATATTAAATAGCGTAGCTGAGGCTTCTATAGAAGAAGTACGTATATACCAAACGCTAGCGACCGACAGCTGTTTAGCGTGAAGCCTTCTCTTTCAAATGCAGCGCCTCTCGCTTCTGTAAATAAATCCGTGTAGCCGTAGCCTTCGCTCGCATTAGAGTTATTATTTTTTTTTGTTGTTTCGTAGGGAAAGCAACGCTGAGGTTGGATATCCGGTAGTTTGTGTGAATAAGAAAAATGGATCCATGAGATTGTGCATTGATTACTGGGCTTTGAATTGTGCAACGGTAACGGACGATTTCCCTATGGAAGACACAACGGAATTGATCCAGTCATTTGACAGTGCTAACGTAATAATTATGTTAGATCTTTTGAAGGAATATTGGGCAATCTCGATGTCGGAAGAAAGTAAAGATTTTACTTCTTTCAAAACTGATTGCCAAATGTATAGATTTAAAGTCATGAGTTTTGGACTGAAAAATGCATCTGCTACTTTTCAACGGGTAATGAATAAAGTACTCGCTCCTTATAGAGAATTCGCCCGTGCGTATATAGATGCCATCACCATATTTTCGAAAAATTTCAGTGAACATTTGCAGCATTTAAACATCATTTTATTGAAGTTGGAAGAATTAAACTTCACTGTAAACCTTAAGAAGTGTGATTCCGTGAAACCCCATGTGAAATTCTTAGGACACGATGTCGGTTCAGGAAGACATCAGCCTGATTCAGAAAAGGTGCGTGTGATAAGAAACTTAGCATCTCCGCCAAATAAGAAAGAGTTGAGTAGTGTTCTCTGTTTGTGCAATTACTATCGCGAGTACATTCCCAAATATTCGGAGCTCGTGTATCCCCTCACGGAGTTAACTAAAAAGTGAGTCTCGGAAAAAATTCCATGAACTGATAAACACGAAGAAGTGTTCAAAAAATTAAAAAGTGCGCTTGCCGATGCTCCTTCCTTGTATACTCCTGTGATGAACCGGCCGTACATCATTCATTCAGACGCTTCATCAGTTGGCATTGCTGCATGTTTATCCCAAAGGTTGCATGAAAAGACTTACCCAATATCTTATGCGAGTCAGAAATTGACCAAGGCCCAGCAAGCTTGGTCAACCATTGAGCGGGAAGCATTCTCTATTGTATGGAGTTTGAAAAAGTTTGAATCGTGGGTGTTCGGCACCGAAATTGAGTTCTACGCGGATCACAACCCGCTCCCATTTTTAACAAAAAGTGCACTGCAATCGTCAAGACTACAAAGATGGGCATTCTCCTTGCAAAGGTTTAACATAACTCTGAAACATTGTGCGGGATCTAAAATGCCTCACATGCAGAAGCGTTACCACGCTTGGTGTGAACATTTTCAATTATTGCTGAACGCAAGGATATTCTTTTGATTTGTGCTATTTTATGTGTTCTTACCGTTCTTTTGCATTTAGAATATCTTATTAACTTGAATCATTTTGAAATCATGAAGTTTATATTAATTAATGTCTTATAATGTGTATGTTTTTTGATAATGGGCAATAGTGTTCGCGTTTAAGTATTGCTTCCTTTTATTATACTTATTGTGCAATTAGTGTTATGGTTATGTGAACTAATTTTGCTTTGTGTGAATATTTAATTAAGTGTTAATTTTAGGAATGTCAGCTGCTGTGTTAAATTTGTAAGCAAATGTAACGTCAGAACTTGGTGGGGAAATGTAGTGTTCCCCCCCCCCCCCGAGCAATGATTCAGAACCTTCGACTATGCGGCGCTGGCAGTACCGCTCTCGAGGAAGGAGAAAAAAGTGAGTTTTGTGAAGTTAGTTGAAGGTTTTCGTACCATGGAAGCAGTTGAGTAGGCCTCCCTGGGAGTGCTACAAACCTATGTTAATCTTTAAATAAAGTTTTAATTAAGTTTTAAAAGTCGTAACTCATTTCACTTTGTCTTCAAACCACAACCAAATATAAATCGATAAGTAAATAAAATATTTAATTTTTATATTTATTTCACTTCAATCTAATACAAAAAATTGGGGGAAATTTATCACGACCTATTTTTAAAAATTAAATTAATTTGTGGTGAAAGCAGGTATCAGATTTATATTACATATATTTTATTTCAATCCAATAAAAAATTCCGGGGAAATTTATTATGACGTAGTTTTGAAAATTAAATTCGTTGCTGGTGAAAACAGACATCAAAAATATACGCTAAAACAAGATAAATTTTTGAAAAGTGATCAGCTACGACATTTTGGGTTAACTAAAACAATAGCCTCTTGGGTGGCTAAAAAAGATTTAGAATTACTGATGCAGATGTTTCACTATTGCTTACCGTTACCATCCATGTGTAAGTTCTGTATGGTTCGCATCATACGACAACAAGATTCAAAATCGTTGCATTCACTCATGGCTGTGTGATGTATGAAGAGATGTGGCACCGGAGTTACCATCGTTTCGTTACTTAAGCTGTCTCGAGCGCCCCATGCTGCTCTTGAAACTATTTCTATATTCGTACATCCTATAGAAGAACAAGAAATACGAGTGAAATAAAGATCAACATTTTTTTTTTTTTTTTTTGTTAATCAAGTACACTAAAAGTATAAATTTGTGACATCCTTTTTATATCTAACACATAAAATTTGGATTGTAATGCAGTTTACCGCAACCACCCTTGGCAACAGGAATTGTTTGGCGATATTTTGCCAAATGTGGCTACCCTGTTTTCTCTTCACTGTGTTGGCTTTAGGCGTGACAACCCTTTCGAATTTGCCACAGGAATTGAGATTCCAGTTCACCAAATATTATATAACTCTCTCTGGATAATTTGGCTTTTGCGCCATTAAACCCCTCAGTCACACACTCAGCTGTCTCTGGATGTTATTTTTTTAGCCAATCACGGTGAGTAGTTTTTGTTATATAATTTGTTTAGACAATAACGGTCAACAGATTTTTGCTTCTCAAAAAATTACGAGGTCCGTCGCCAATAGCCCTCGTGTTGCTTCTAGTGCGACGTTAATAAAAACTAAAACTTAACGTGCATCATCCCCGGCTACACGGCGGGTAACAAAATGTACTAATGAGGGGGGAGGGAAAAAAGAACTAGCGCTAGTATGTTGGTGTGATACGTTATAAAGCATGTATGATAAGTATATATATTTATGATCAATAAATTAAGACAAGTTTTTCCCTCTAAATTTTACCTGTTAAAATGTCGCAATACAAAAGTTTTTTTTTTTTTTTTTTATTAACGTCGCACTAGAAGCAACACGAAGGCTATTGGCGACGGACCTCGTAAATTTGAACCACGGTCAAGTGACGAGGACGACACCTGAGCTGGCACCCCCCTCTCCTAACATCCACACCACGCCAATGGGAGGACTATGGGCCCCGTTTAACGTGCATCAGCCCCGGCTACACGGCGGGTCTTTGGCGGCCAAGGATCGAACCCGCGACTGAGCGAAAACCGCCGGCCGCTAGTCCACGATCTTGACCACTAGGCTACTGCGGCCCGTCGCAATACAAAAACAAAAAGATAATTTTTTAATAATATTGTTCTGATTCTTTTTAAATATTTCTGTTTGAAATATCATTTTTCATATTTCATACCATTGTAACAGATAGTAGCGACAATACAGAGATATGTTTTTAACTATGAGCTAAGAGAAAAGGATATGGATTTTTCTAATTGTGTTTTGCAGTGATAGGTGTGGAATTCGGGAGCAATTTGCATTTTGTAGCATTTTTTATCCCTGATTCAGTGATAAATGTCAAAATAGTGAATTTCAGGAATTTTTTTTTTTGTACGCATTAGATTTTATATCGCTCTTGTTATCGTGAGGTGCAAAAAAAAAAAAAAAAACACCTTAATTAAATCTAAAACCGTCATTTTAAAAAATATATATATATTTCTTGTCAGTTACATAAGATTTTATGTAATCTGTAAGAAAATAAAAATAAATGTAAAAATACTTTTTTTTAGCGAATTTCCACAAAATAAATAAATTTTTCAATATTCAGATTGAAGTAAGGTATAAAAAAATTTCCTTATTTATTATAAATTATCCTTCAACTTGAGCATTTTCATTTAAAAAAGTATAATAATCTAAAACCAGATAATTAAATTATATACTTTGTACTATGAAACAACTTTCCATTTTTGATTTCGCTTAATAAACATAGATTTATTTTTGCATAACTAAGCAGTAGTAAGTATGGGCACATTCTAAAGGGTAATATAACATTGCAACAGTATCACAAAACAAGTTCAGCGACAAATCACTTCACTGGCATGGTTAGCATCTTATATTTCTTTATATTATTCAGAGAACAATATTTTCGACAATTATCATTCTTAAATCTCTTTTTTTAAGATCCATTTCAATGCAGTCTATGCACCATACAGGAAAACAATCGTCTCTGTTATTCAGAAATTACTAACGGTCGAAATAAAATACCTTCTCAACCTTTCAATTAATTACTATGTGATTTTTAAGATATGTACCTACCCAAAAATCACTGTTTTCACAAAAAATTTGGAAAGTTTATTACTTTTTATTCCATTTTTTTTTTTTTTTTTTTTTATCAGCGTCGCCCTAGAAGCAACACGAGGGCTATTGGCGACAGACCTCGTGATTTTGAACCTCGGACAAGTGACGAGGACGATTCCCGAGCTGCCCCCCCTCTTCCAACTTCTGCGCCACGGGAGGACTTTAGACCCCGAAAGATTTTACGCGCATCAGTCCCGGCTACATGGTGGGTCTTTTACGGCTAAGTCTCGAACCTGCGATTTAACGAAAATCGCCACCATGAATCCGAAACCGTGACCACTAGGCTACTTACTTTTTATTGAAACCCACATATTTATGATTTCAAAAATGGCTTGCATTTGTTTTTAGAGTAGTTTATTTATGTATTAATGTAAGTATGTAATTTTTTAAGAAACATTAAAATATTTACTTGCATTATCTGGAAAACAGCAATTTTAATTTTTTTTTTATTACGAAAAATCTGATTTCATAAAAAGTATTTCATATATTCAAAAGAAATTTTACCATAATGTTCTGCACATCTCTAGGCATGTTGTGAACCTGAAACATAACTTTTAAGTTTTAACTATTTATTTAGGAGCTTATTTTTCTCTATCGGTCACGATTTTTGTGACTTCAGATAGTGGATATAGTTGCGTTATGTAAAAAAAAAAAAAAAAAAAGAATTGAGATTTCTTATTCACCAGTGGCGGATCATTATGGAATTTTATTTTTTTGCCCGGGATCAGATACATTTTTTCAATGGTCACAGTTGATTTTTACTGTTAAAGTACGATCACAATTTAACCAAAAATATTAATATACAAAATACAGAAAAATAAATAAATAAAGTTAAAAAATTAATAAATATTGATTTAAATTATAAGGCGTATCAGTAATATTTTATAATGCTATTTTTAAATTATAATTAATTAATAATTAGGATTACTGATTTATCCTAACAAGCCACATTTTTGGCTGACTTGTGCAGCCATCTAGTGAGGAAAATCTCGACTAAAACTGTCCTCTACTAGCTATTTTTTATTTAAAAAGTGATATATATATATTGTATAAAATCATGTTGTGTATATGTTTTGGTATAACTCAGTACGTGTAAGAGATAACTGCACTTTTTTCTGCTTCACAACACAGATGTATGTATATTAAATATATTGTTGAAACAAGAAGTGAAATATATTAATCAGAATTTGTTATATGAACTTTAGTGTAAATGTTAACTTTTACTAAATTTTAAACAAATATGGCCAAAATTTGAAAAAAACTAAAAAGTTCATTGAAATGACTTTTGAATTTACCAATATGTAGGCCATTGTTACTAAAAAGATACATGTTTCTCAAAACTTTATTTTTAAAAAAAAAGTGCTCCAAAGGTAGGCATATATCTTAAAAAAAAAAAAAAAAACCTGAAACTTTTATAAATAAATAAAACCCAATTTTTGAGATTCTTTCAAAAGATGATAACAATGAAAGAGTATATGTTACATGCGAGTATTACCTGCTTTAGCGGCTTCTTCACTCATTTTCACTCTCCGACAGTGTAACTATTACTAGCTGTGAATCGAAAAGCAATATGACGCAGTTTCTTTTTTCTGGTGAAAATGCAGTTTAGCGTAACCACTTGGCGGGATTTGAAAAATCGCCAAATTTGTGGTGAACTGGAATCCGTATTCATATGGCAAATTCGAAAGGGTAGCCCCGCCTAAAGCAACAACAGTGAAAATAAAATGGTTAGAGAAAGGTATATATACATATAAAAAAGCTCGTTAACTGATATCAAAAATCATATGCCATATTCGAAAGGGTTGCCACGCCTAAAGGCACCGGAGTGGAGAGAAAGGGTAGCCACAATTGGCAAAATATCGCCAAATAATTCCTGTCGCCAAGGGGTGGTTATGCTAAACTGCATTCCAAACTTTTTTCAAACTGTTTCGACCGTATGTGTGTAGATATGTACATTGGGGAAACCCAAACATCTGCTCTGTCAATACGAACTGATAAGAATAACTTTAGTTAATCTGATAAGTAAATAGAATTCAACGGCATACATTTACGAGTTATAAATTTTACCCTCTCATTAGAATTACAATTTTAAAAATCTTCAATTTAATCGAAGTTCTAGAAATTATTAACTTGCAATCAAAATTTAACAGTATCAGGACGCAAACGTTCGAGAAAGTGTGAAGGTCACCGATATTTGTAGGAGGTGAAAAATCAGAGAGCGTGTAAAAAAAAAAAAAAAAAAAAAAAAACTGAGCTTCTTCCTCACTATCTGAGACATGAAATTTAGAGAGGGAGCTATTTTAAAATTTACTGAAATTTAATAACAAAAGATTTGCCGTACTCGATGCCATTTTTTAGAAACGCCAGTTCGGGACAGAAAGAGCGAAATGAAGATGATTAATGTGTGAATTTATATATATAGACAAATTTTTGATATCAAAATTGAAATGTGAATTTAGTGAGTGAATGTAAAAGTTATTGGCGCAAGAGCCGGATGTGGCCATGCTGTGCCAAACAAGATTTAACTGTGGTCTAGACGTGAAAGAATAGAAAAAGACAAAAATTGATTGACAAGAAGGAGGGTCGAAAATAGAGAAGGATCGCTAGGGTATCCCGGAAGAGCGTAACCCATGTTTACAAAAGACGGTAAACCCCATAGGAAAGAAAAAAATCACTAGAGGGTGCCTCGGGGTCATGATGCCGTACTTGAAGAAGATAAGCCCTGAGGTCCCCTGATATAATCCCCTGGGGCAGAGTTCCCGGACGCTGGGTACCCATTTTAGTCGCCTCTTACAACATGCATGAGTTACAGAGGGACTTTTTTTCTTTAGTTTTAGTTAGTTTTTATTAACGTCGCTCTAGAAACAACACGAAGGCTATTGGCAACGGGCCTCTTAATTTTGAACCTCGATCAAGTGATAACATATTATCTTCCAGAGCGGGGGTGGTCAAATTGTGGCGCTTTGGATAATTACATGCGGTACCCCAGTCGAATTTGATGAAGAGAGGAAATGTTATATTTACCTTAAAACAAAAATTTTGAAAATGGAATATGCTCTTCATCTTTTATAAGGTAGGTAAATATCACGTGGTATTTCTGTTAAACAATTCCACCAATTTGATTGACTGACTGTTTATTTACGTCACCCTAAGAAACAACACGAAGACAATTGGCGACGGACCTCAAATTTTGACGAGGACGACACTTGAGCTGGTAACTCCCTTTCCAAAGTCCCACACCATGCCAATGGGTGACATGGGACCTCGACCCGATTTAAAGTGCACCAGCCCCTCTACACGGCAGAACTCTAGGGGCGTAAGAGCTCGAAATCAAGACTCGACCGATAGTCAACGACCATGCCCACTAGGTTGCTACGACCACTTCATTAAAATGGAATACATTAATTAATTTAACAGCTAGATTGAGTTATTCCTTTTCCTTCCCTAAGCGAAGAAGATTCTAATCTGTGTGTGTGATCTCCGTTTATCAACGCCCTACAATGGACGTAAAACGGTATAAAAAGTGCTCAAGTCTTATGGCGCATCTGAACTCCTCAAAACATTAGCGCATGTTATGCAAAAGATTGGAAAACTCTGCCCTTGTATGAGACCCGTCGTGTAGCGGAGCAGATGGAAGTAAAATCTGGTCGAGATTTCAAGTCCGTGGTGTGGCAGTCTAGAGAGGTAGGTGCCAGCTCAGGTATCCTTTTCTTTACTTGACCGAGACTCAAAAGTAGCAGGATCTGCCACCAATAGCCACCGTGTTGTTTCTAAGTGCGACATTAATTAACAATCAATCATCTCTAAGAGCGCTTCCCATGTTCTCCGTATTATATGCACTGACTACGTATTATATGCACTGACTACCTCATTGCCTCTCTGTACTCATATACGGGACCATCAGGAATCTCTATCGGTATTTGCCAGTGAATTGCGAAGACTTCTGTGATAAAATAAATACTAAATGAGTGGCTCACAAATGTGATGGCTGTGGTAGCGGTCACGGACTCGTGACCGGCAGTTTTCGACGAGTCGTGGGTTCAAATCTTGAAGCCCCGAATATCCACCGTATATCCGAGGCTGAAGCACGTTAAGCCTGTCGTGGTTCAAAGTCCTCCCATCAGCATAGTGTGGAAGTTAACAAAGGGAGACTCCGGTTCAGGTGTTGTCCTCGTCACTTCATCGAGGCTGAAAATTACGAGGTACGTCGTGTTGCTTCTACCGTGAAGTTAACAAAACCGAGCAATTAAGGCTCCCGTCTACCCACCATTTTGATTTCATCAGCTTAATGTTAATCCAATGGAATTTCGACTTGAATTCTCCCATCTTTACTATTTGATCTGTTTGAATGCAATAAAGTGCATTTGAAAGAGCAAAAAATAATGAATGCTTCTGTGGAATTACTTTTTTCCTAAAATTTTTAAAAATATTTTTATTCCTATTTTACTTATTCGTTTTTGAGTTTTCTGGTCTTTAAAGAATATTTTCAAATATTTTTAAGAATCGGAGGAAAAAAGTAATTCCACAGAAGCATTCATTATTTTTTGTTCTTTCAGATGCACTTTATTGCATTCAAATAGATCAAATAATAAAGATGTGAGAATTAAAGTCAAAATTCTATAGGATTAACATTAAGCTGATGAAATCAAAATGGCGGGTAGACGGGAGCCTTAACCAAACAAATACGATAGACGAAGCTCCTAAACAACTGAAGCTTTCTCTTTCACTTATCTTGTCTATCATTCGCAAATGCATTACAGGTTTCAGTGGTATTTGTTTTTTGCAGCGAATATCATAAAAAATAAGCGTACTTTAAGTTGAAGTGGACTTTATCTTCCACAAGCCGAGATTCATTTTCTAAGCGGGTCACCTCCGCATAGGAAATACATTTTCCCTGAACATCTCGGAGGTCATAAATAATTATGTAGATATTTTACATCATATCTAATTCCTTTTAATGATAGAAAATTACTAATTTATTGTTCTGAAAATATTACGGAACGAAATATGTTTTTCCTTCCCTGTAAAATTTGTAAAAGTGGAGATTACTTCTTTTCAAAATGACCGATTAAATTGTTTTTATCATTTTAATGAGATAAGAAAATGTATTCGTTTACAAAATTTAAAAATAATGTATCTATTCTAGAGATTTGTAGAGTGTTTAAAAAATTTCTGAACGAATTTGTTTTCTTAATTTCTCGTTAATGTAAAAAAATCGTCGAAAAATTTCTAAAATTGCTGTATTGGAAATATTAATCATTCTGGTTTTATATCGTTCATTGACGGGGGATTATGCAACAACAGTGAGACCGCAAATTTTGGGTAACTTCCTTTTAAATCTATTTCAGATGAGTTTATTAAATAAAAGTCTTACCTTTAGCAGATTGTATGGTCAGCTCTCCAAATGAAAGAATGAATAAAAATGGTATAATCATCGTAATTTCTGAAATGAAGGGAAATAAAATATAATTGTTGAGATAAAGTTTTTGATAAATTTTTTTTAAAAAAAAAGTGTTTATAGTTGTAAAATAATATTCATTACATATAGGAGAGAACTGTTAAAAATTACTAATGATTGGAAAAATTATTAATGACCGTACTTTTTGCACCTTTCAAAAACAATATCTACTTTGAACAAAACCATTTGCTTGTCGTTTAGTTTATATATAGGCAACTCTGAAATATATATTTATAAGGAAACGAATTGACTCTACCCACATCAAGGTTTTTTCCTTCAATTTTTAGGAAATCTCTCGGATACTAAATACATTATAAGTTGGTGGTACTCACATTTATAAGTGCCGATATAGCCCCAAGGATATTTTTCTAGAATAACCCAGCTTAGCAGTCTAAAACCTGTTACAATATTAAATATACTAGTGTTCCTTTTTGTATTTTCCAAAAACTTTTAGGTTTTTAAATTTCTTTTTCAAATTTCTTGATATTTTGTTTTTTCTTCTCTTCTGATTTACTATTTTATATGTAATGATTTCACGTAAATTTAATTTAATTTTCTAATTTATTCTATACTTCAACTATCACATTAAGGAGTTCATCTTTATTTCTTGATACGATTCCATCTTAGTTTTCAATTTATGTAATCACGCAGTCTTGAAATCTGTTTAATCAGCGGTTTTCACGCTTCGAAGCAGAAAGGGATAATCCATACTATTCTCTTCACCTCGATACAAAATACTTAAAGATACCTACATCTAGGACCAGGTAGTTGGAATAATCCTTGCTTCGATTTCCCAAAAAGAGAACTCCTTCGGTCAATACGTTCTTGATTGTTTGTCTGCGTGGATGCATGTCCATCGTTATCCCAATGTATATATATATATATATATATATATATATATATATAACATATCAATCAATAACTCCCGAGACTAACCCAGAGATGGCGCTCGTAGTAAACCAGTAACCAGCTCTTTCTAGCGTACTAACCTTTGCTTGAAACGTGTCAAAATTTTAAGTCGATCGGACCAGAAACAGCTGAGTTATCGAGGTTGGAGTAAAGTCGTTTTGTAGTTTGTTTAAAAAATGGAAAAAACCGAGTTTCGTGTTCTGATAAAACATTGTTTTTTAATGGGTAAAAACACCGTGCAAGCGAAACAAGAGAGTGAAAAATGTTACCCGGACTCTTGTCCATCCAAAGCAACGATTTGTCGGTGGTTTGCCGAGTTTAAACGTGGTCGTACCGACACAAATGACGCGGAACGCTCGGGTAGACCTGTGGAAGCCGTTACACCGGAAAATGTGAGTGAAGTGCCAAAAATTATAATGAAAGATTGTAAAGTGAAGCTCCGTGAGATTGCTGAGATGACACAGATATCACATGGAAGTGTATTTACTGAAAAAGGTTTTTTGAAGTGAAGTGAAAAAGGTTTTTTCCAAGTGGGTGCCGCGATTGCTTTCGATGGAACAAAAACAGCAACGAGTCGATGATTCAGAAAGCTGTTTATCGCTATTTACTCGCAACAAAAAAGATTTCTTGCGAAAAAAAAAAGATTTGGAAAAGCGTTGGAACGATTGTATCACCCTAAAAGGTGATTAACAAAAGGTGTTATGTTGATGAATAAAAAAAAAAAATTACAAAAAAAATGTTGTTTTCAATGTTAGACTCGGGAGTTATTGATCGATGTGTTATATATATATATATATCACTCTAAACTCTTCGCTAACTTATAAATTAAGAATCTAAGTGTGAAAAGAAAAGTTATCAAAAAAGGTACTAAAAATAATAGCTTAAATTATACTTTCTGCGATGCATTTCAGTTGAAAATATATTTAAAAGAGTTTATTTGGTGCGATCTCTTATCATTAAACCTTCTTGAATCAAATTAAAGATGATATTAATGTGAGGATACTGAAATAAAAATAATTTTCTTGTCCTTGTTCGTGGAAACTGTGTCTAATAAAATGCGAATTTTCATAAAATATTTAGTTATTACTAAACAAGAAGTCATTCTGATCAGAATTTCATTTAATGAGACGTCTTAAGATATATTTATGAATTAACCTACGAACAAATATACGTCCAGATATTTACACGAAAGGTCGTAAGGGTATCTTACAAAGATCGATTAAATACAACGAGTGTTCAATAAATAAGTTGCTCTTATGATGGCAGTCATGTGAAATAAGAGAGAAGCTTGCACGGATGATAATTGAGTTCCACGATTTCCAACGATAGCAATTTCATTTAGATAGTGGCAATCGTTGCCGCATAGTACGGGGGGGGGGGGGAAATGGCGGGTCAACTGGAAACTTACTCCAGTTTTGAAGTACGTGGAACAATACATTTTTTGTGGATAAAACGTTTTACGAACACGGAGATTTATCGTGGAATATTGACATTGCGTTGGCTACATCACTGTCAAGTCCAGCCATTCTGAATTGCGCCAGCATTTCAAAAATGGCCGCTTGGACTTAACCGATGCGGAAAGACAAGGAAGGCCAACATCAGTGAGCACATCAAAAATGATACTTCCAAAGCTCCTCCATCAGAGGGTAAAGTTACGGCTACAGTTTTTTTCGATTGTGAAGGAGTTGTCAACACCGAGTTTACGCGGGAGTGCAAAACCATTAATGCTGAGTCCTTCTGCGAAACACTTAAGGCTCCCGTCTACCCACCATTTTGATTTCATCAGCTTAATGTTAATCCTATGGAATTTCGACTTGAATTCTCACATCTTTATTATTTGATCAATTTGAATACAATAAATTGCATTTGAAAGAGCAAAAAATAATGAATGCTTCTGTGGAATTACTTTTTTCCTAAGATTTTTAAAAATATTTTTATTCTTATTTTAATGATTCACTTGTGAGTTTTCCGGTCTTTAAAGAATATTTTCAAATATTTTTAAAAATCGGAGGGAAAAAGTAATTCCACAGAAGCATTCATTATTTTTTGCTCTTTCAAATGCACTTTATTGCATTCAAATAGATCAAATAATAAAGATGTGAGAATTCAAGTCGAAATTCCATAGGATTAACATTACGCCCACGAAATCAAAATGGCGGGTAGATGGGAGCCTTAAGAAGTTTGTGCGAAGCTGTGAAAAACAAAAGACGGAAATTTAAGTTAATACATTGTACTTTGCACGACAATACAAGACCTCACAAGCCATGCCCAACACAGGGTTATTTCGCAATATTGTATGGTAGTTTTCGTAGCATCCACCATACAGTTCCGATATAGCACACTTCGACTTTCACGTGTTCGCAAGTTCATTCATATGGAAAGCTATTTTCCAATGATGCCCAGGTTCTGATAGCTGTTCAAAACAGAACCAATGGCATCGAACGATTAGTGCCACGTTTCGACAAATATCTGCAGGGTCTGAGAGATTATGAGGGGATATAGAGTGCGATGCATGTATGTCATATTACTTCGAAGCACACTTCTCACTAAAGTGTGGGTCACGGTAGCCTAGTGGTCAAAGTCGTGGACTAGCGGCCGGCGGTTTTCGTTCAGTCGCGAGTTCGATTCTTGGCCGCCAAAGACCCACCGTGTAGCCGGGGCTGATGCACGTTAAATCTGTTCGGGGTCCAAAGTCCTCCCGTGGTGTGAATGTTAGGAGAGAGGGGTGCTAGCTCAGGTGTCGTCCTCGTCACTTGACCGTGGTTCAAAATTAGGAGGCCCGTAGCCAATAGCCCTCGTGTTGCTTCTAGTGCGACGTTAATAAAAACAAAACTAAACTCTCACTAAAGTGTTTTTGACCTACGTTGTTCGAGGGTAACTTACTTTTTGAATGTCCCTAATATAAACGAGATTTTTTCGCAGTATCGATAAATGTTTTCTATACATTTCCCCCTAGAAATAAATTATTTAAAGCTCGAATAATAGTTTGGAATCGTATCATTCCTTGCATACTAATTTATTCAGTAACTAACCTCCTGAAACAAAACGGTCCTTTGTTGAATGAAGAACGAAAATGAAATTGCTCCACTAAGCAAAACTCAGTCATATGTTGGAAAATTCTGGACATTGTTTTTATAGGATTTTTACAGGGTCTTGTGTTCTTCAATTTTCTTCGTGGCCGAGATACAGGAAATGCAGTACCCTGCTGTTATCTTTTGAAGAAGATTTAAAGCAATATATCGACCCCAAAGTTGTTCCGTTGCGATTCGCAATGCTCTCCTTGTCCAGGACAGTGCAACACCCACACATCTTGTGTAACTCAAGAAACATTAAAGCAACTTTATCGAATCGCATTTTCAACAGCGCAGTATTATTAGCCACCCAAGGGGCTATTGTTTTAGTTGGAACAATTTTGGCGTAAGATGTCACTTTTCAATTTTTTATCGTTTGCTTCAACTTTATATACGTATAGCTGATATAAAATAAAATTTAATAATTTATCGTTTGATTTAATTTTAATTACATTTAGCTTAAATATATTCAATGTAACAATTTACCGTTGCCTTTAATTTTAATATCGGAAAAGTTTACTATTGTTCATTTCTCGATATATCATCGTTTACTTTAATTCTTATATTTGATTGAATAATTTAATAATAATTAAGGTGACCCTTTTTTTTTTTACAATAAAAAGAAGGACGAAAAAATTAAAGAAAATAGTACAGCGTAAATAATTAAAACATTTTATAAATTCAAACAAAAATATATTAATCATGCATACACCCATTTAATTGTTTAATTTTTTTTTTTTGTTTCGAAAGGCAAGGCAAATACAAACATATAAAATTAGATGACAAGGTAAATGAACATACAAACAGGAGGCAAATACAAACTTAAAAGCTAGAACAGATTAAAGAAGTGATCGAAGTCATTGCCACAAAAGGTCTCTAGCACGCTAGAAAAGCATGAGTGGCCATGAAAGGATGCATATCGATGCAAATGGTCTCTATTCATTGGATCTGCCGAATTTTTTTTAATTATTTAATTAAACGAGTATTTTTCCATTTAATGAATATTCTTTGTCAATGACATATATTCTAACGACATATCGGAAATTTAGAAGCAAGAAATATGCTTCATATTGAATTTTACGGTGAGTGCTGCAGCTAGAGTATCGACATATTCTCGATTTCTCACTTGTCCAAAAATCATTATCAACTGAAAAAGCTCTTTCAACTGCTGCGTTAATTCTACGTCAGCGCAACATAAATTCAACAAGTCTAACTAAATATTCATATGGAATGTGTCTTTTTTTAAATGATTAAATAATTCCATCCATCTTTTTATCAATTTCAACATATCGATCTTTCACATTGCTCTAATTTATCAGGATTTAAACACACATTCAGTCTTCTAATTTCTTCAAACTGACAATTGTCATCGATTATAATATCAGGCATTTCTTTCGATAGAAATTCAACAAAATTTTCAATATCTGTTCAGTTTACTTGCGAGGAAGTCAAAATATTGTTGAAACTGTTGATGAAACATTAGAAACTGTTATTTCCTGTGATATTTGTTTCTGACCGCTCTTCGACATATTGGAAACATATTTGGTAAATTTCTGCACTTCTTTGTTGCACTTTTCCGTTATGCTCGAATTTGATTCCTCTAAGTTTGACAATTTTCTATTTATTATTCAAGGAATAAATTTTTCCTT
The DNA here is from genome assembly GCA_019974015.1 of Nephila pilipes. NCBI lineage: Eukaryota > Metazoa > Arthropoda > Arachnida > Araneae > Nephilidae > Nephila > Nephila pilipes. The sequence continues at coordinate 75,659 of BMAW01073065.1, forward strand.
CAAATCGTGATTGATATTCAAGGATAAAATCATTCAAAATAAGACTGATTTCTATGGTTGAAATATGTTCACCTTCAATATTTTGAATCGTTTTATGAAAAATAGAGGCCTGATTATGTAGAAAATGCATTAATATCTCCGATAATTTATAACTGAAAAAAGATTCAAGAATTTTTGGACATTTGTTTAAACTTAAGAAAATGAACGGAGAGGCTCAAATAATTGTAAAATAGGCTCTATAGCAGGTGTTAGAGCGAGCCATCTAACTTTTGAATATCCAGAAAGTTTTTGTATTCGACATTTGCGTAACAGTTTGGAACGGCATCTCTGAGCACAGAGATTAACAGATTAATTTAAGATATCGAACAGGAGGCCAGGGAGGAAACATTTTCCAAAGAAGGACAGAACGTACAAAAGGAGGACGATTAGTTACTTTATAATAATTATATAAAAAAGCGAACCTTGGGTGCCTAAATCTGTTTTTTTATAAAACTTTGCATAGAGCTTCCGATTTTTTTTTTTTTTTGACATTTATTTACAATCCATGTGCCGATATTCAAGAGAAAATACAATTTTAAACATTTAATTATTTTTAATACCTATCACACATATTTTTAGGTTTATAAATCCAATTAAAATTAATATCACTGTAAACTCTGGAATCATAAAGAATTACAATCGCTACAAATATGCTTGGAATACTGCGCAAACATATAAATATTTAAAAAAAACTCAAAGTTTTTTTCATTCTCTTTTGGATGTTAAACCTGTATCTTTTTCTCTGGCTATTCAAGTTTTGCGTCACTGGGATTTTGCCTTCGTTTCAAAATGGAGTTCTCCATTGATTACATTTGCCTTTCACAGAACGAATTAAAGATAAATCAGATTCCGTGGTGTTAATAACCGTTTGAAAGTGAATTTGTGACGATTTTTTTTTTATTAACGTCGCACTAGAAGAAACACGAGGGCTATTGCGACGCACCTCATAATTTTGAGCCTCGGTCAAGTGATGAGGGCGATACCTGAGCTGGCACCTCCCTCTTCTTACTTCCACACCACTCTAACGGGAGGACTATGGGCCCCGACAGACTTAACGTACATCAGCCCCGGCTACACGGTGGATTTTTAGAGGCCAAGGCTCTAACCCGAGACTGAACGAAAACCTCCGGCTGCGAATTCGAAACCATGACCACAAGGCTACCCCGGCCACGAGTGCACTTTGTCTTAGATACAAATTAAGTTCTTTATTGTAATGTTATTTTGCAATCCTCCTTAGTCTCATATTATCATTTAATGAACTTATCCTTATCTCCTCCTTACTTTCATCACCAGTAATTGAGTGCACTTTGTCTTATACTTAAATTAAGTACTTAATTATAATGTTATTTTGTAATCATCGTTAGTCTCATATTATCATTTAATTAGCTTATCCTTACTGTCATTATCAGTAATTGAGTGCTAACTGTCTTATAGAATTAAATACTTAAATATAATGTAATTTTACAATCAACCTAAATCTCATAATATTTAATTACTTACTTTTTTCAATAAGTAGTGTTCCCCTAGAAATATACTGCAAGTTGAGAACTCGAGGAACTTCTTCCGCATACCATTCTAAATTATGCAACTCTATTTAATTACTTACACTTCTTAATGAACAGTGCTTTAATAGAACTAAATTGTAACAGTGCTGAAGAAGAGCACTGTTACAAGGCAACCCTTTGCTGCAATTTAAAGATTTCTTAAGGATTTCTACACGTACATCATGATTTTCAAAAGGCTTGGGAGTATAAAAAATTTTTCGTAGAAATTATATAACCGTTTTGTTTTCTTTCTTACAATACCTCATTTACTGCTAGATCGTGAGTGGCACGAGAAATAAGACTTCATCAGTGAAAATTGATGCATTGTATTCATCTCCATAAAAAAAAAAAAAAAAAAAAGTAGAAAGGAGAACGAATATATTATGAGTCTTTGTTACATCATTTATTACGGCAAAAAAAGCTACGTAATAATTTTAATGTAATTTTTTTTTCTGTGATAAAAAAATGTATGTAAACATTTAATAACTTATTCCATCGTAGTCATAATACAATTGAAATTAATTTCCTTATCTCAATCAGAATATTTTTGAATTAGGCGGTAAATACTCAAAAAGCTCATGGTAAGTGTTTTGATGCTATCTTTGATAAACTTTGAAGAATACATTTTGGGTTTTGAGTTAAAAGCAGAAGGAAATCTTGGAACAATATGATGGGTGTTCAAAAAGTACTTGTATATGAAGACAAATGGTATCATTAAGGTGAATTGTTGTTACCATTGGGTGCTGCCATCTATTAAACGAAGCCGAAACAAATTTGACATTGATTCATAAGTTTGCTTTAATTTGTTAATCATTTGCTGTCAGATCAAAATTTCATTGCTTCCGCGTAGAGTTGTCACCGCTGGTGAGACTTGGATTCCTCAATATGTGTGCTGGAATATCATCAAAACGTTATTTTGCTTCCTGTGAATCTTTTCCCAAAAAAGGCGAGGATGGTCTCATCGGTCGGAAAAGTTCTGACGAAGAGTTTTTGAGGTACGAAAGGTGTTAAGAATACGAATATGAGTAACTGAGACTTAGACAGCTGTCCGGTGAGTTCTGATGCTTACTAAAAACAAACCTCGAGCACCATCTCTATGAATTTCTTTGGACTTATTGAACGACCCGCGTATTTACAACTTTATATCAAAGAACAAGTATCAATCATTGAACACTTTCTCCCTTTTTGTTAAAGAACAAGATTCAATTTTGGTACACTTTTTGCGGTTAGTTAAATATTCCCAAATTTTATTATAAATTTACTTGGGAATGATAAATGTATATTTGTTTATCATACTTTGAAATGTACTTTAAAATTTTAGAAGGATTAAATAAATATAAAATTTTTCAAATTAATTTATGAAACTTAAAACGCATTTTTGTCGCTGAAGCATAGAAGACATAACATGGAACATATTTTACACAAGAAAAAAAACAATTTTTCTGGAAGAAAAGGAATAGTTTATCGAAATATACTACCCCGAGTATGATATACACAATATAAAATTAGAATGCATTATTATTATTATCATAACACTCGTCTGTAGAAAAATGTTCCGAATTTGGTTCTTATTCTTTATAATTATTCAAAGAAAGTTTTAAATTAATATATTAGTGTTCCCTTTAAAAAGCATAAACATTAAATGAATGTAGGCCTAAAAAATTTGTTATTATTGTTAGAAATTCTTAAATAACCCTTTTTCGATGAAAAACAGGTAAATATATAAATTTCTTGTTTTTAATCTGTTTTGCGGTCAATAAATTACTGATAAAAACTGTTAGCTGGAAAATTTTCCTGCAAATTTTCAATTCAGATTCAAACCAATTCATATGATCGGTTTACAGTGTCAGTAATATATATAATGGGAGAATTTTGTTCGGAGTATTTGTACAAAAAAGAGGTAAAAACAATATTTCCCCCTCTATTTTATAGTTTTCACTCAATACTTGATATAACTGCTATTATTTTTCTCATATAAGTGTGTTTTATTTCGAATTACAGTCATTTTTATACAGAAATTAAATTACTAAATATTTCACAATAAGTTATCTTAGATAAATAATGCATTATAAAGCAATTTCTTTTTTTTACTTCAAACACTTATTGCTGTCTTTGAAAGGCAAAAATAATTTCATAATAAGAAATGTGGCATCGCAAATATGATCTTCAAAGTAAATTTTTGAAGGTAATTTTTTCATTGAAATTAAAGTAATTATTTTCGAATTTTTTTGACACATTTTTACTCTATTTATATTTTCTATTTACCGTATTTGCTTAACTTTCTCGAAATTCGGTCTTTGGAATTAAAAGTTTAGAAGAGTTTCTTTCACAGAAATTTAAAAAAATATATATTTTTGCTAGCAAATTTAAAATAATAATACATGAAATATAAGAAAAAAAAATACAATAATCTGAAGAAAGTCTTATATTATTTTAAAAACAAAATTGACAAGCATTGTACAAGAATTAGAGACAGCGGTAAAATTTAAAGTTACTGTTACATGATGTAATAAAAATGTAGAGTACATAAACAAGTAAAAAAAACTTATTGAAAATTGTAAATAATTTACATACTATGCAAAAGTTACAAGAATAAAAATTTCCAAACTTACTGCTTTTATTATTTAGCGCATTAAAATCATCAAGATACTTATGTCTTTCTTCTTTGAATTCCTTTTCGTTTGTAACTACATTAGCAATCATTATGATGTAATTACATAAGGAAGTCTGACATTTTTAGCGCTATTTTTTTAAACCCATACTTGTAAGGTGAATAATATTTTAAGGAAAACAATATCCATTCTGCGAACATTTGAATCGTAATTTGACAATTTAAATAAACATATGTTAAAAAACTACCTTGCATGGAATATTCAAAAATTGAGCTTTTAACCGATTATCGAAATTATTGTTTTTTTCCCTCAATAACACATCCCAAAAACAAATGTTGATTATTCCTAAACGTTTAAAAACTTAGCAAGGAAATAATTTATTGTATTTTCAACGCAAATGCTAATAATTAAGGAGACATTTTCACATATTTTTTTTTTTTTTTTTTGAAATTAAACCCCATGGAGGTATATGGAACGGTTTCAAGAGGTCCGTAAGTTTCCAGCAGAAAAAAATTATTCATTATTTTTATTTTCATTGTCAACTAATTTAATACCATGCATTTTATGTTTTTATAAGAATAAGTTTCACAATGATTAGTTTTAATTTATATATAAAACAACACCCCTCAGTTTAATGTTATCATACCAGATAAATAATGATTGTTGTTTAAGAAGCCTTCGAATAAAATCACCGAATTTCTTCGAATCCAAATAAAGTCCAAAACAAAGTAGCTTTAAATTAAAAACTCGTAAAATAATTTAGGTAACTGCATTCAAATTATAAATACGAAGAAGATTATTTACAAAAAAAAAAAGTAGTTAGAAATATTTAACTTAAAAAATTAAATTGAACAGCAGACCATCAGCATCTTTTGTTATTATTATATTAGAAAACTATTTCAATCCCTTAAAAATACAAAACATTCTACAGTATAAATCAATATCAACTTTTAACAAAAGAATTCGACGCAAATTGATTGTGCGATAAAATATCAGATTAGTATTCATATAATAAAATTAAATCAAACGATAAAATACTAAAATAGCCATTAAATTATTAACCTGACGATAATATTCTGTCCAGATATTAAAATGAAAGTAGACACGATAAATTATTAACTAAAATGCATCTTTAAGATAAATATAATTTTACTGCGGTAAAGTAAAAAAATATTTATATATATATTAAAAATATTTATATAAAATATTCTCAACAATGTATAGTACGTGTATAGTTTTCATATTGTTATACCTATCACATAAAAAATGTAATTTTAGCTGAATTTTCATCTCATTAAATGCAATTTATATATATTTATAACTTAGGATATTAGCTATTATTATTCTACGCAATGACATCGTATCTATCATAAGATTTTTGTCCTTTCCTCAAGACATCTTTGATTTACGACCATTTAGGATTGCAAGTGACTACAATCCTTAAAAAAAAAGTCGTACGTCCAAAATGTCTTACGTATGTCATAGCCTCTTGAGTTCGTTCATGCATGTAGCGAGGTCCTCCAGTAAACGAAGATTGCCTTGCGTGTGTGCTACTCCTCAAGAAGTCGCCATTTTAGTATTTTTCAGAATCATGCTAAGTTTTGGAGCTAAACTACACTTTCGCCAACCGTGGGATTCCAAACTCATTTATTTCTATCGCTAAATCTGTACGTTTCCTATTTTCGACATGCACGAAATTTCGCATAAAGAGCCTCTTCTCCAAAATCTTGTCAATCCTCCATCAGCGCCTCAATATTAAATTATTTGGTATTTTTCCATTTCGCACGAGCAAATCTCACCAAGTAAACTTAATTGGTGACAATACACAGTATACATATAAAAAAAAAATATTCCGTTTGGCGTCGGTCATATCATTTTTGGCGATAAAGTCGCCAAAAATAACATAAGCGATGGATAAGAGTAGATTAACGGATGAAAATTACATTTTGGATAAGACTTCCGTAAAATCCGTTCTTAGTGAGCGTCTGCATCGCAAAATGAGTAACTATGCTAAATTTCAAGGGAATCGATTGTATAGTCTTAGAGATCTCGTGATGAGTCAGTCAGTGGTATTTCGCTTATATATATATATATAGATAACAATAATAATTGTTACTTCTTTTAATGAAGTACTATGAAAGAAATACATCTGTCTTGTTTAATATTTTATTTATCGTTGTTTATGCTTTAATAATACAACGAAGAGGCTTTTTCGTAGTTTTATTTGATACATATATATTTATAATATATTATGCATGTGCATAAAGGAAGTAATCTATGACGGGGAAATTTTTTCAGATATGGGTGTTTGAGTTTTAAAGGGGAAAACTATTATTAACGCGCATAACTCCCCCCCCTACTTAGCATCACCAAACGATTCATAGAAGAATTCTTTTTGAAAATATTTATTTGTTTTTTCGCATTTACTTGCAGTTTTATCATCTTAACTCAAATATTTTTCTCTATTCTTTTGTTTGTTTGTTTTTTAAGTTTAATTACTGTTTTTTTTTAATTCAAAAAGACGATTTGTTAAGTTTTATTTCTTAAATTGACAAAAAGTTTCTTTTATAGACTTGCATTCTGCTGTATATATAGAATCGGTTTTTGCAATTCATTATATGTTAAACAGTCATGATTCTTTGAGAATCAAAGGAAGAGAACTTATTCATATTCATGTTTAAAGCATTCATCTAATTCGAAATTGAAATTATTATTTGCAATATTTAATTCAATGTTTTTGATACATGAAAAGGAAAAGATGTATCTGTTTTGTTTTGGTTCTATAATTTAAATACATAGAATAAAGCCTCTGTTAAACGAAATCAGACCTATAATGTGGAAACTTTTTTCCTAGTCTCTGTGATTGATTTCTAAGAAAGTACATGGTTTCATCATTATATTTTAAGAATATGCCAGAATTAAAATAAAAATTAATAAAATAGCTAATTTTTTCACATTCGGGTTATAAATATCCAGGAAATTCACGTTAAAGATCACGAAATCCATAAAAGGAGGAAGAACCTTAACAGCCCTTCATTTAAAAATGGAATTGCATTAAGAACATTCTAAAGCATTTCTTAAAATTTCGTAGATAAATTTTGCAATCAAAGTATTCATCATCCAAAAGAAAAAAAAAAACATTTGGAGACCTTAAATTATAAAAAAAAGTACGTAATCAATTTATAGTTAAAATTGCATAAGTCTCCCGTCTACCCGCCATTTTGATTTCGTGAACGTAATGTTAATCCTATGGAATTTCTACTTTTGCTCTTAAATCTTTACTATTTGAAGGCAATAAAGTGCTCTGAAAGAGCAAAAAATAGCGAAGACTTCTGCGTAATCCTTTTTTCCTCCATTTCTTAAAAATATTTTTAAAATTTTTTTTTTAAAGACCGGAAAAAACACGTACAAATCATTAAAATAGGAGTAAAAATATTTTTAAGAATCGGAGGGAAAAAACGATTCCCCAGAAGCCTCCATTATTTTTTTGCTTTTTCAAATACAATTCATTGCATTCAAATAGATCAAATATTAAGGATTTGAGAGCGAAAGTCGAAATTCCATTGGATTAACTTTACGTCCATGAAATCAAAATGGCTGGCAGACGGGAACCATAAATAATATCAAATGTGCTTTAAAAAGTGATAAAGTTCTTTTTAACGTACACTAACATGATGGGAAATTGCAACGAAGTAAGTAAATTGATTACACTGAATTAAAATAAATGTTTTCATACTTAAAATCAAAAACGAAAAATAAATTGTTAAAATTGGTACATATATCAAACACAATAGATTTGCATGTAACGAAAAAAAAAAAAAAAAAAAAAAAAAAAATTTCCACCAGGCAGCAAATAGTAGATTGTTTGAGAAATTCATTATTAGATAATTTTATCAATGTTTATTGGTCACTAAACTCTAACATTGATTGCACGAATTTCTAATGAAATATTCTATAACATCGCATATGATTTTATTACATAAAAAAATATCAATTAATTTGATGAAGGATATATGTAACAAAGAGAGAGAGAGAGAGAGATCTTCCGTATTATTTTCAATAAATTTAAATTGTAGATCAATTTTGAAACAATTTCAGTTGCTCGCACATGGTCCAAATTTGTCTATGTTTAAAAAGCAATAGAATACAAACTTCTTATAAAGCGTATATAATAAAAAAGTGAATCTCTTTTATATTTCAACAACTCGCTTTATAGTTCATTTAAATCTTCAGTTATTAAATTTTACTTCACCAATCTTTTGGAAGTATTTAAATTCACCTTATAGTTTTCATCAAGGAGAGAAGCACCATTTAAGTGTTTCTCAAATGTATTTTACTTTACAAATATTACACATTTTTCTTCTGTGATAGAATGCGTTTTAAAACGATTTCTTTTGTTTTTTTAAAGTTTCTTTTAGTCTTAGATTTGTTCTAATTAATTATTTGAAAATTTTATAGATAAAATTTTATAAATCGTATTGTGCGAAAGATGTATTATCGGACGATGTGATTTTTGTTAATTGTTACTAAATTCTATCGTTGATTACATAGGTTGATAATGAGGTATTCTACAACTTTGAATAAGAATTTTTTCTTTGTGATAATGTATAATTTGTCAAAGAATTCCTTTATCACAAGTAATAGAGCCCAAGACCTATAGCGAATATTTTTGGGGTACAGTTATATAGTATATATATATAGTACTCCTATATAAAGGAGATATGATAAATTTAAAACGTGAGTAAAAATATTGTAGCTTAATCTTTTTTTTATTATCAATTATATAAAAATTTATTATTAATAATGAATATCAGAGTTCATCCGTGCAGATTTGGAGGGGAATAAATTTCTTTTTCATATGGTCCGTTTTAGTTTTTGAGTTGAGCTTACAGCATTCGAGGAAAACAATTTCATCTTACAAATTCGTATAATAGGGTTACGCATTCAAAAGGAGTTCACAGCATATGAAAAAAAACTCAATTTTAAAATCAGGTAAAAATGAAATTTCATAAATATTATAAACAATATAGTGAAACGTTTTCTCTCTAGACAGCGGCACTTAAATTTTTAAGTACATTAATTTAAAATTATAATATTTGTTTCACATACTTTGTTGGAAATTCTGATTTATCACTACTTTATTTGAAAACAGAAATTGTTTGGTAGAGCAATACAGTATAGTTATTCAAATGAAATCTTTTGAAATTGTGTAGTAATTGTTTATATAATTGTAATTTGAAAAGAATTTATTTAAAATTGTAATCTTGTTGTTCGATTTCTATCTCTCACACACAGTAGTGTTGTGATATAATTATGAGAGAAAAGTGGCAAGCCTTCTACCTCGATTGAGGATTTACAATAAAGTGTTTTCCTATTTTTTGAAGTATGTTTTTAATAAACCCCTGAGAAATAATGCAAGCAAAACGTATTTAGAGCATGTTAGTGTATGACGTAACAATTATGACTTGCAGCAGATTCTACTTGGTAGAACGCGGCTGCAGTTTAAGTCAACTGAGATGCTTCAATTTTTAAATTTGCATTTTTTTATTTCATTATTAAAAAATAGCGGACGCTTTGTTGATTCCATACACTTACTATTTAAAAAATTGATAAAAAGAATATTTTAAAATTATAAACAAATGTTTGCAATGCCACAAAGAAAACTATCTGTATTTGACGGAATAAGTAAAGCGATATTCCAAACAAAGCTAGAATTTGCAGCAATAAGATACTGAACCCAAAAATAATGCAACAAACTTAAAGCCAGAATTCGAATTGTCAAATTACAGTTTTCGACAATTTTTTTGATCTCATTACAGTTACGAAAACAGTTATTATAAAATAGCAAACGATTTTATTCAAACAAATATAATTCATAACAATTGTATGAAAAATATAAAATTAATCTACTACTAAATGATATTTTGAGAACGTCATTAACTTTAATTTCCAGTAGAACGTAAATGTTTATTCATTGTGTATTTTTGAGAATAATTTTGTTTACAAGTCGTTTCAATATGTTTTCTTAGATTTCTAAGGTTGAAAAATGTTTGGATCGCAACTAGTTAAGGTTAATTGAAATACCCTTTGATTTAATTTATGAGTTGTTCGATGAAATAAGTTTAATATTTCTTTTAAAAATATTTAGTTGTATTAAATCGTATGTTAATGAATCTACATACAATGAATTTGTGAATAAAGTGAGATAAGGATGTCTTATTACACTGAATCTTGTAAAATTATTTAATGACAAATACGATGAATGTTATTAATATATTTTTTAATGAACGCAAAAATTATTTAGTAGTTCTTATTGTGTGATACTACCTATTTTGATTAGAATAATTTCCGAGCATTGCGGCGTTATTTACAGACAATTCAAAACAAATGCGACTAATAAGTAATTTATTGTGACGCTTTTTTGTCGATTGACGCAACTCCGCCCTTTTTACTGATTGGCTCAAAGATATAATAATGTACGCCCTTAAAGATGCGAAATTTTATTCACTCTTCCACATTCGCACAATTGCAGTTAAGTATTAAAATCTTTCGTTTTAGAATTTTTATTTGTAACTATCACCCCTTTAACTGTTTTTATCTGTATTTTAATGAAAAATGATTGAGATCTAAGAATTTTATCTGCTATTTCAAAAACTGTTCTATGTTTATAGATTTGGTTCAATTACAATTTTTAAAAGGCAAAAACTGTTTTTTCCCGTTTTGTGTATGAGAACGCTTAACGTTTAAAACATTACTCTTTTAATCATATTTTAATAATTTATAATAATTATTACGAATGTTTGCTGACGAGTTCATTTTTACTTAATGTATTAAATAATTGTATTGTTTTATTTTAGTGTGAGAAATCAATACACTCAAAAATTACAATTTTTTCACAGTTTTCAACTATATCTTTCATTTTGTATTTAGAAGACAAAATTTGTTTCTTATTTTTTTAATGCGATTTGAGAAAGAAAAATAATTTTATTAATTTTGAATTACGCATTCGTAGTTTTAATGGGAATGTTTTCAAAAAGAAAAACAAGTGTTCCATTTATTACTTTTAAACTTCATAACATATTTATCCATATAACTATTTTTAAAATATTGAACCTTCTTAAGCTAAGCACAAATTTTATTACAATAATACTTTTAATACAATAAATGAATTCTCTAATATCGTTCTTTAAATATATTTATGAATGAGGTTTATGCTTATATTCTATTATGTATTTGCGTAACTTTTAACAGTATATATAAACATCTTTTATGGAGAAACCTTGTTAAAATCTTTTTTCCCACTAAAAATATTCTTTAGGCCCTTAATTGAATTAATAACCATAAATATAACGAATTAATAAATCGAAAATTTATATAAATAATAATTATTATTTTTAAAAATTGCAATTTTTCTCTATAATTAAAGGGACGCTAAACACAAAAAAAGTCAAATATATGAAAAATTTGACAGAAAAAAAAATATCGTAAGCCATTAATTGTCACTAGTAACGTAAGTTATTAAACAAACTTTTTTTTTTCATTTATCTATAGTGTTTTTATTTTCAATGAGTTAATACTATTCAATGAGAGTTTCATTTCTGTTGATTTTCGAAAATTAATTTTTTTAAATTCAAAATACTCCAAGCGATACAAATTTTGTCTGAAAGCTGCACAATTTTAAAACCTTATTTGAGTGAGTGAGCTCATGTTTTATTTTTATTTTTAATTTTAAATATAAAATAAGAATTACACTTTTGAGTGTCTGATAATTTTGAGATATTTTTTTTTTTCAAATTTTTACAATCAATGAAGAGAATCAGAACAGAAATACTGAATCAGAACTTTTTTACTTTTCTGATTATCTTTATAGTCTATGAAGTATTAAAAGGTAATGTAACAAGTTAGGCAGAGATGAAAAAAAAAAAAAAATCATAGCAAATATTTTTTTAAAAAAGTGGTACTTAAAGATTCGTTCTTGATTTAAAGAAGGAAAAAAAAAAGCATGCATATTTATTAATCAGAACAAATTCTTGATAATTATGCATCCTTTAGCTTAATACACTAAAACATCCATTCCTATTCAGATATTTATAAAGTTTCGCTTTCTAACTAATAAAGTAAAACAAAATATTCAGACATATTTAAATGTTAATAAACATTTTTTAAATATTTTTGTGCATCAAATATTATTATGCAAATACTCATTCATCAATACTTAATTATAATATTTCTAAATAAATTATACAGAAATATTACCTTTTGTAGTTAAAAGGATCCTCGTTTTCAGAGTATATCCCGATGAATCACTTTCATGAATGATCAAATTTACAGGTCTACAGTTCCTATATACCAAGCTCTTAATCAATTGGTATTTCCGTTATTAAAAGAGTGACATATATTTTTTCGATCATGAGCTCTGAAGCAATTTGCAAAGGGTTTTTCCGTTTCAAAATGCCCTTCGGCTTTTTTTCCCATTGAATTGTATGCGTCGTTCACCTCTACTCCTCCCTTCACTTATCAAGGGAAAACATAGCCCATTTCCGATAATTAATAGATTTTGTGTTTCCGGTGGCAACGGTAATTAGAAAATGATACAAAAGATTGTGGAAAAATTCTTCGCTTCGAATGAAGAAACGTAGTTGGAATTTACTTTGATGATGCTCGCAAACAATGATAGATTTCCATTTCAAAAAAGATTTATGCGGTTATGTCTCCTGAAACTGCAAGTAACTTTAGTTAATTGAGCTGTTTTAAATGTATTCGGGTTTCCAAGAAGTAAAATGGGTTTGCATCTTATCAAACTGGAATGAGAAACATTGGGTAATTAAGCTATTAAAAACTGAATTGTTGTTGATGCAAAATGGCTACCAAATCATATAATACAACTTCGCTGATTTGAATATCAAGCTATTATTCTATAAAATATATATGAGACGAAGCTCCTCTTGCATTACGTCTTTATTTCGCTTTTTAAAACAATCTAAAATAAACACAATATTTCGAAAAAAACCCATTCTTTCTGTTGTCATTCTGCGAAAAATAAATTCAATAGCAATGCAATGGTATTCGTTTTCAATACATATCGTCTGCATCATACACAAACAATTATATACTCGCGAACATGAAAATAACTTTCAATCAATCGAATATTGAACTTTCTTTCGAAAAGTTTCATAAATTGTAGAGTTCTACAACTTTTTCATTCCCACTAATTGAGCTTGTATTATATCTAAGTCTTTTCTGTGTGCTGTGTTATAAGATGGTCTGATAATAGCGTTTTAACATAATTTGACCTTCGCTTTAAAACAGTTAGAACTAATAATAGCAAGGATTAAACTATAGAAAAAATTAATTAGATAAAGTTACCAGAAGACTGCATAAAGCTGAAGATTGTTCTTGTTTTCAATATCAACATTTGGATTTATCAAATAACAGGGTTATTGAAAATGATTTATTTCATTTCAAAATTCGATATTATCAAAAATAAACGACACAAATAATAAGTAATACATGGATACAAAGGAAAAATGTGGATATTCTATATTAAGAACAATAGATGGCCTTCGTTTGTTCTTCATGAAGCTATTTCCCGAAACACTGACTTAGAAACTTTTACGGATTCACCTCGCAGTTGGATCGGCAGCAGTGGACTATTGATGGATTTGATGTTACACAGCTGGACACCTAAGTCACCTAAACCCCGTGCGGCTTCTTTCTTTGAGGTTTTGCAAAAGGTAAAGTGTATGTGCTCCCATGACTCACAAATTAATGCGAAACTGAAATTACGGATATTTGCTACTGTTTAATCAATTGCCACCGACACCTGACAACGTGCTTAGCAGGACTTTGCTTAACGAATTGACATTATACACGTAAATAAAGTAAGTTATATCGAACTCTTGTAAAAAAAAATAATATTTTCACTTCGCATTCGTGTATTACTTATGATTCTGTGTCATTTATTTATGAAAATATTGCATTTTGAAATCAGTTGATTCATTTTGGAAAAACCCTGCATTGTTTTTAATTCTTTTCTGTATACTTTTTTTCAAATTGTCTGAAAAGCTTTATAATTTAGAGCTGCAGTATATTTTGACCCTTATTTTGCAAAGTTCGGACTGTAAATAGCAAGATATTAAGTTACAAGAAAAATTAATTTTAGAGTTACCATAACGTATAACAAAAGGTTGTTCTAGTTTTAACTATCGACATTTGAATTTCTCCAAGTACTTTCGATTTGTTCAACACTTGCGCCCAAAGAGACTCAATTTTTTACACTCCCACAAGCATCAGATTAAAAAAGAAATTATTCTAAGGAGAAACTGCAATCATATGTTAATGAATCATGCTAATTTTTATAATCTGAACAGCTTTTCAAAATATTTTCTGAAGCATTTGACCTGAGTATAAAACTAACAATATCGAAAATTAATTTAAAAAGAAGCAAATTATTTGTACCAATCGGACAGTTCTAAAAAGAAATGAAAATAAGAATAATGAAATGGCAACCACAATGAGCCACATGTAGTAATATATATATATATATTTTGCCAAGGAAATTAGCCTCAACAACGCGGTTAAAATTCACTTATTCATTTTAAATCGATGATTAAGTTTTTAATGAATTTAAAACATTATAAGAAAAATAAAGAAAAAAAGGGAACAACGAAATCGTAAATCTTATGATTGCAATTTAACTGGTGCTGTATTATAAACGGCGTGAAACTGTTAAAACATCGAAAGAAAAAAATAGAATATAAAATTTAATTAAATGAATTTTCATTTATTTTATTTATTCAAATTTAAAAAAATAGTAAAATTAATAACAAAATAATCACTAATAATAGTTTGTTACAATGCTATAATTTTTTTATTTCTTTCGAAAATTCGGTATTTAATTATCAAATTATTGGTTGTTGAAAATGTTTATGGCGCTTTCCATTCACCTGAAAATGAAAAATACGAAGTCTTATTGTTCTAGTCCCTTTGGCGTGGTGTGGAAGTTAGGAGACTGAGGTGCCAGCTCAGGTGTCGTCCTCATCACTTGACCGAGGCTCATAATTTTGAGCCTGGGTTTTTCTTTTACTGCGTCGTTATAAAAACTAAACCAAGTTTAAGGCTCTCGTCTACCATCCATTTTGATTTCGTGAATATAATGTTAATCTTATGGAACTTCTACTATCATCCTCAAATCTTAATTATTTTTTCTATTTGAATTCAAAAAAATGCATCGAAAAGAGAAAAAAATTACGATGTTTCTGAAGAACTATATTTTTCCAGTGATTAAAAAATATTTTTACCCCTTCTTTAATTATTCGTTTTTGGGTTTTATGGTCTTTAAAAAATATTCTAAGCCACTTTCGAAAATCGTAATTAAATTCGAGAAAATGTTATTCCTCATAAGCGTTCTTTTATTTTTTTCCTCTTTTGTATGCCGCTTTATTTAATTCAAATAGATAAAATAGTAAGGGATTTGAGATTGGTAGTAGATATTCCGTAGGATTAACATTACATTCATGAAATCAAAATGGCAGGTTGATGGGAGCCTTTACCCGCCATTTTGATTTCGTGGATACAATGTTAATCCTTATATGGAATTTCTACTTTAAATCTCACATCTTTTCTATTTGATCGAATGCAACAAAGTGCATCTGAAATAGCAAAAAATAATGAATGCTTCTGTGGAATTACTTTTTTCCTCCGATTTTCACAAATATTTAAAAATGTTTCCGGAAAACTCATAAACGATTCATTAAAATAAGATTAAAATACTGTTAAAAATCGTTGGAAAAAAGTAATTGCACAGAAGCGTTCATCATTTTTGCTTTTTCAGATGTACTTTATTGCATTCAAATATATCAAATAGTAAAGATGTGAGAATTCAAGTCGATATCCTATAGGATTAACATTACGTCCACGAAATCAAAATGGCAGATAGACGGAAGCCTTAATAACAGATCATAGACGCTTCAATTTTATTAATTTGACCGAGGTTGAAAACTACGTGGTCCGTCGCCAGTAATCTTCGCTTTGCATCTAAATGAAATGTTAATAAACACTCATTCCCTCACTCACTCCTTGCAAAAGTTTCAGAATATTTTAAGAAAAAAACATATTCTAATGGACTTTGCATTAGCGATATTTTCTGAAGAGAAAAAAAAAAGCATTTTTTTATGGTAATAAACTTATGAGAAAAGTATTATAAATGAAATCGCCCCCAAATAGAGATTATATAAATAAATAAAAATTAAATCATATAAATTAATAAAGATTCAATTATACAAATTACAATAATAATTAAATTACACAATTTAATAGTTAAAATATTAAATATGAGGATATAAACTTCAAGAGGAGCAAAAGGTATTCCTGTAGCATAAAGTGTGATCAATAATTAAAGCATTAAATGAGTTTATATATTATATAAGCTGAATATTATAATTAGTATGAATTTTAAAATTCTTATATTAAACATGAAAAGGAAGCGAACAAATTTGGCCTAAAGTGGTAATAATCAAAAATTAATTTTAGATACATTGTATCAAATGTAATTCAAATTAGTTTAAATATTGTATATTAAAACAATTAAATTTTCAACTTTTAAACATTATAAAAACGAAGAAAAGTTCTCATAAAGGATATCTTCAGTAGCACAACTACACCGACATAGAAATTTAGCTTCCAGATGCCGTAGCACAAGTTACAGGTGAAAACTGGAGACCAAACGATTTTTTTTCTTTCTTTGAAGAATTTTGTATAAAAATATAAATATTCCTTAGTAAAGGATTTAAATGAAAGTCAGTTTCTTATATCTGGAAATAATATAATTATAAGCACATGTATCAATGTTATAAATGGTTTAAATATAGCATTGAATGTAAATAATAGTATTTTAATAAATTCGAGTTTTTAATAATTTGCGATAAACTAATCCGTAGTTGCCGGAGTGGTTTGTTAGTACTATTTTGCCAGGGTGGCGTACTGAGTAAGCCAGTCTATTTTTTTACTTGTTCAATCACAAATTTTCCTAAGCATTTATTCTTTTTCAATAGAAAAATAATTAGGAATAAACATTTAGGGAAAACTTGGTTAAAATATGTCAAAAAATAAACTTCCATACTCTATAAGAGCCACATTGGCAAAATAGAACTTTCAAATGGGAACTAATCTAAATTGAAAGTCAAAAAATTTCAAAGCATAAAATATAATTAAAAAAAAATTTTTTTTAACAAGTGACAAATATACAAAATAAAGTTGAAAAATTAAACAGATGTTTAAAAATTAGACAGAAATAAACAGTTTTTATAAATGTTCTTTGCCATCATTTGTATTTGCATAGAAACATATCGCTTTCATCATATGACTTTAGCATGCAAAATCAGAACGTTGCGTGCAGCTAATTGCGGTGTAATTGTTCTTATCTTTGCTGTATGAAGTGCAACGTCCCTTTCGCTTTTTCGGTGGTGTGGTTGTCATTCCTGTTCCTTCATTTTTACCTTCGAAAGAAGCAATCTGCGAATAATAGCTTTTGAGTTTATAGGTAGACAGCAATTTTACACGTCCTTGAAGGGACAAATTTATATAGGACATCGCTAAGTTTTTCCAAGAATAATTTTCCAAGTTTGGGACATGCATTGGGTTCAGCGAAATTTAAAAGGATTGTACATTTATGCCCGGTACGTTTTGAAATGTAATAACAGCGGGAAAAAATGATTTTTTTTAACATGGCTTTTTTTTCACACTTCACACTTTGAGTAGTATAATTTCTTTTTCCCTTGAATTTTAAGAGCAAAAGGAACTTTGATACAAATTGAATTTATTCAATAATAAGTTTTGATAATTTATTTTATTATTTGATGTTTATTAAATAAATCATCTTAAATAAATACGTGTAATTTTTTTTTTATCTTAGTTAAGCTTTATATTAATTGCCACATACCTCATACGCCACATGAGGTATCGTAAATCTTTCTTGAGCTAAATGTAATTAAAATTCAAGTAAACGATAAATTATTAAACGAACGACGGATTTGGTGACCATTTGGCAACTTGGCGAGAAACTTGGCGTAACATTTAATTCTTTAAATAATTAGTTTTAATCTATTAATTTTTTATTAATTATAATTAAATTATCGTAATGTCATCTAAAAAATCGTGTATAGAAAATTTCATCTCAATCGAGCGCTTTAAAATATGAGAAAAACACTTTTAAAGTTTTGAACAAGACACAATTACAATGTGAGTTAAAGGAAACCCAATAAAAAAGGTTGCCAGTGTCCATCTATTTGTTTTTCGGTCTACGGTGTAGTTGCCAAAGCTGAGTCTACAGTACTCACCCTATCTCCTTTAAATTTATTATAATCCATAATTTCTTCTGGCTTTTTGATCTCTGTATCAATTTTATCATCATCTTTATGCTCATTTTTGTTGTTGTTATATATGAATTAATAGTGACATATTTTTGAAAAGTAAAAACTGAAGTTCCGACTTTTGTTTGTTTTCGAATTGAGCAGGAATTTCTTTTTTAGAGTACCCACAAAGGTATTCTCACTCAGTACTAAGGAGTGAACTGGTCGCATTCGAAGCATCATATGGTCCAGGAAGATGAATGCCAAAGAACAATTCTTTTTTAAAACGTTTTTACAACGTTTTTCTGAATTTCACTTGGTGTGTGTGTGTGTCATCAAATTTTCGATCGTTAATTTAACCAACTTCCCATCAAGCTAGAGCTTAGGAAATTTTGGGAATCGTTCTAAGAATGCAATATTTAGACGGTTGCGACAAGTTTTAACTCATATATTTTTTTTAAATAATGCAGTTTAGCCCAATCACTTGGCGCAATTTGAATAATTGCTAAACTTAGCAATTTTTTTTTTTTTTTTTGGCAGAATGTTAAGTCCGCTTCGCGGACCAATTTAGCAACATTTGGCAAAATACCGCCAAATAATTCGTGTCTCTAAGAGTGGTTTGACTAAACTGTATTCCAACCGTTTAATTTACCGGATTAATTAATTTTAGTTAGTTTTAACGTTGTTATGAATTTCACTTGGTGTGTGTCTGTATGTATGGGTATCAGTGTGTCATCAAATTGTCTACTGTTAATTTAACCAACTTCCCATCAAGCTAGAGCTCTGAAATTTTGGGAACCGTTCTTATTTGCCTAACAATGCAATATTAAGATATTTGCGACCAGTTTTAACTATTATTTTAATAATTTTTTTAATGAACTTTGCCACCATATAAAAACGTTGTTTTTAAGAACGTTGGTTTTTATTTCGAATTATTATGTATTTCACTTGGTGTGTGTATGTATCATCAAATTTTCGATCATTAATTTAACTAACTTCCCATCAAGCTGTAGCTCTGAAACTTTGGGAATTGTATTTACTCGCCTAACAATGCAATATTTAGACATTTGCGACAAGTTTTAACAAATATTTTCTTTAATAATGCAGTTTAGCCCGACCACTTGGCGCGATTTCAAAAATTGGCACCAAACTTGGCGATATTTTTGGCTGAACATTAAGTACGTAAAACGGACCAGGTTAGCCATATTTGGCAAAATACCGCCAAATAATTCTTGCCGCCAAGAGTGGTTTGACTAAATTGTATTGCAACCATTTAATTTACCGGATTAATTAATTTTAGTTAGTTTTAACGTTTTTATGTATTCCACTTGGTGTGTGTGTGTCTGTGTGTGTATCAGTGTGTCATCAAATTTTCTATTGTTAATATAACCAACTTCCCATCAAGTGAATTCCAAAGTGAATTTGAACGCCTTCACTTTACAATAACGAATTTTTTTTTTAAAAAAAATATTCTATGAACGATTCGAAGAAAAAACAAACGTGCGAGCTCTTTAACTGTATCAACAAATGATAAAATAATTTAATAAAAAAAAATCTATTTCAGCAAATATTTGTCGCGTAATTTTGAAAATAATTATCATCTGTCTTTGATTCATTCTTATTACAATATTTCATTCCTAAAAGCATATCATAAAGGTACTTCAGCTGTAACTTAACATATATTTTTAATAGTAAAATTAGACTTACCTGATTAAGAGATAATTTTAATCTTCACGCTTTACTGTAATATATTCAAAAAAGCAATTAAACTTCTTTACGTGAAGTTATACTGCATACTAATCTATTACTGAAATGAAATGGATGTAGCTGTGAACAGCTGTTTTCCTACTCACGATAAATATTTACCTAGTCATTTTTATCCTCATTCGGGTTTTTGATCTTTTTTTCTTTCATTTGCTCTGGCTGCAATGACGACTGTTTAATATCACGAAGATCACCCACGTCGATGTACGTTTATTTACTTGCTATCTGTCACAAAAAAGCCTGCATTCCCACGATGTTTCCATTGCTTTTGAAAGAAAGAGATTGGTCTGATAATGGTACTCAGCGGTTTTGATAAACCCTACGCTCATTTAACCTGTTCTCCTTATATAAGCAAAGAACTTTTATAATTTGAAAATGGATAAATGTAAAATAACTGCGATGACATTGAAGGTTCTAGCTACTCAAGGGGGCTATTGTCTCTGGTGGGGTATTAATTGATGTACCAGATCCCTTTTCAATTTTTCAATATGTAATTTAGATTTTTTTTTACCATGTTCTGTTTCCTGACTTTACGGTTCTATCCATGGACTTATTTTAAATTTTTCTATATCCTTTTACATTACATTCAATGGTTTTGGCTCTAATGTTAACCTCCTCAGATCCAAGGGCAACTTTGAACCATAAATTTTAGAATAATTTGTATCAATCGGTCCTAAATACATGCAAAAGTACGAAAAAAAGTTAAAAAAATTAATTTAATTTTTATTTTTGAGAAATTAAGTGTCTCCTGGAGGAGACATCGGGACAAAGTGACATCATAGTGTTAATTTAAAATATTTCTTTAATCTTAATTTAATGAGTAATTCATAATAATTAATGTAATGAGCATAATGTAAATTTTAAATCACAAAATATTCCTGTCCGAACTGATTGCAGAAGAATCCTAATTTCCAAAATGTATCACACATTCGATTTTCTCTCCCTCTCTTTATCTTATACTATTAAATAATTTCTCAATTTTAAGTTGTTTCTTATTGAAAACTTGTGATTTCCAAAAAAATGTTGTCTGCGAGTACGGAAGTTATAGTTTTTTCTGCTCAATCCATTCGAATTCTGGGAAATTTTAATTTAGACATAATTACAGTGATCACTAATTATGTTTCATTTCATTTTTTGACAGATAGATTCTGTCCTGTATCCCTTAAATATCTGCATTTGGTAAATTCAGTTAGCAATTAAAGAATATCATTCCGAGCTGAAATATATGACACAATTATAGTTTCAGATCGAGCGATTTTGATAGCCATTGACCCAATGTCTCACGAAGGCGACACTGAAATAACAGCGTTCTAAATCAGAAGTGGGAAGATTTGCATGAGAAATTAATAATTTTATTTATAAGCTGCAAGTTTAAGGAATTCAGCAATGCGTTTAATAATTTTTTACTACACAAATAATACAAAAATATGAACACTTAGCGATGCGCAAGCGTATAAACTTCTTTCTCTCGGAAAACATCATTTTACCATAAATAAGCTACGAATGAAAAATGTTCACTAAAAATAAATTTTTTAGAGCTACCATCTACTGACAAGGAAATTAAACTAATTCTGAGTACCAATGATGCCTTTTATTTAACTTGGCGGCATTTTTTGAAAGTGTTGTTTAGTGTCTCCTACAGCCGACGCCGGGACTGAGGAGGTTAAATATAAACACTTGATAATATTAACTTGGATATTATTCAAATATCTTTATTTTACGGTTCTATTCATAGGCTTACATTTTTCTTTATTTTTTATATTCAACTTAAGAATTTACCGTTTCCTTTCATTTTAAGAGCATTTAGCTTAAAATATATTCACTTTAATAATATCTATCGTTTGCTTTAATTTTAATTCCATGTAGCTTATATTATATTCAATTTAATAATGTATATCTTTCACTTCAATTTTAATTCCTTTTTTTTCAAAAATATTCTCTTTAAAAATATATATTTATATTTCAATTCAATTTTAATTACATTTAGTTTAAATATATTTAGTTTAATAATTTATCGCTTGCTTTAATTTTAATTACATGTAGCATATTTCATAATCAATTTAATAATTTATCGTCTCTCTTAATTTTAATATCGGAAAAGTATATTATTGTCCATTTCAGTATTTCAAAGTTAGCACCTTGGGGGGGGGGGGGGGAACAGTTGTATGCAAAACTTTGTATAGAACTTTTTTTTTTTAAAATTAAATTTAAATGTGTTCTTAGCTTCTGCTGTTTTTCTTTTTCATTACTGAAATTGTAACAGAACAATACAACGGGTGATGGCGGCGGTAGCCTAGCGGTCATTTACAATTATTTACACATCTTCGCCACGCTAATGTGAGGACTTTAAGCCCCGATAGAATTAACGAGGATCAGGCCCGGCATACGATAAGTCTTTCTCGGAATTAGGACTCGAACATGTTATTCGACGAAAACTTCGCCTCCTACTCGGATACCGCACTCTAGAGTATCGTTTCTTAACCACAGATAAAGAAAATAAAGGTGCCAAGACCACCAACTGTTTGAATGCCCATTTTCGGTTATCTTCTTGCCAACCTGAAAGTATGTGCATACTCACCCAAAATCAAATCTATTAATGAGGGGGAAAAAGACTTTTATTATTTATCACCTATTTAGTTTGAATTATTAAATTCCAATCCTAAAAAAATTATTTGTTTATAAGATATCTGGTTGACTATCTGTTAGATAAAGTTATCTTCAGAGGCCGTAATTCATCAAAATTTTCATTTTTGAGGTAATTAAAGCTAGTTTTGTACCCATATAAATGTGGTATCTGTAGAGGTTCTCCACCGATACCACAATTTAGTAGCAATTAAGCGTTGGATCAGTGTCAAGGGGGGTAAACTTATTTCCGAGTTCCGTAACTTCAATGAATATATCAGTCCACGGATGAGGCGGTCTTTTGCATTACTTTGTTTATTCGGATGTACATGGATAGATTATATGTACAGAGTTCTTATTTACAAAGACATTTCTATTTAGGGTACTAGATCTTCAAATACTGTTGAGGGCAATTCATACGCATTCTGGCGTTCGGAGTAAGACATTTCAACCGATCATGTCAGGAACAAAGCTGCGAGCTAGCGCTGCTGAGGGAAGAGCGCTTACGAGCGAAAAGTAGAAGAGAGAGAAAAGGCAGAGAGTGATGTGCTCAGCGGTTTTTGTTCTAATATAGAAGGAGCTGCTTGAGATAACTCATGATGCCAATTCGTGGTGCCCTCTATCGAGAAAATGAGGAACTAGTTTCACATTATTTCTGAAAATGCAATTAATAAATTGATAATTAGCTGGAAAATTCTACATAAATATGCAATTTATTATCGTTTTTGATATACGCAGTGAATAAGTGGTGAGCCTTTTTTTTTCTTCATTTGAACAAGTTGTAATGAGGGGCTATTTGCATCTTTCTATTAATTACCATGGACACTTTTTTAACTCAGTTTTACCAACAATAAAACCTAGACCCAATCAAATGAAACGTGATTATGCATAGTTAGTTTAAAGAAATGTAAAGAAGTGATTATGAAAAATGGATATTTACGAAGGTATGTTATGCCAAAATTAGTAGAGATATCGTGGGAGTGAGAAGGGATTGAATTGTTCGGGATGTACGAGAACTTGAGAGTGTATGAAATATAATTTCTTATTGTGAAAGGAAAGATCCGACTCTGCCTTATTGAAGCTGAAGGTACCCTGCCGTAATTAATTCGTATGCGGGTAAGCTGGATATTTCATATTTTAGTAAAAATTGTTAAATAAAATACGTCGAGGGCCGTAAAGTGGTTAAGAGATTTCCCCCTAAAATAGCATAAATAAATAATTGTTTTGAAGAATACCCGCGACTGTTTTACTTGATTTACAACTGGATATACACTCATGGACAAAAAAATTAGCTTACCAAGAAGGAGTCGTCAAAACGAAACGAAATTTTACATACGTAATGACTACTTTGATATAAGTAAATGATTAGAAAATCAAAGGAAAATGGTAATTTATTTCAGAGAAAAAGGCAAAAGAACGGAGGATTTAATACATCGTTGAACCCTCTGTAGCGCGAATGCACGGTGCGATACGATCGGGCATTGAGGCATACAAGTTCTGCATGGTGTCTTGAGACATTTCGTTCCATATTTGCTGTAACCTTGCCTCTAGTTGGTTCAAACTCGTGAGATGCACAACTCGCCATCCCAAATGATCCCAGATATGCTTGATTGGAGACAAATCTGGGGATCAGGAAGGCCAAGGAAGGGTAGTAACAGTGCAAAGACAATCTTTGTGACATCCATGCCATGTGAGGCCGAGCATTGTCTTAATGAAAAAGGGCTCCTGGGAGCCATTGCATGAGTGGCAACAGATGTGGTTGCAGGATGTCATGGACATACCGCTGGGCTGTCATGGTGCCACGGATCAATACTAGGGATGACCGTGTATTGTAGGCAATGGCACTCTATACCATCACACAGCTGTGGGAGCAGTATATCGCTGTAAAGCAAAGGCAGGATTGAGGAGTTCACCACGGGGTCTCCACACACGAACACGATTGTCATCACTGCTAAGATTGAATCTGGATTCGTCGCTAAAGACGACCTGGTTCCATTCCGCTGCAGTCCAGTTTCCTCGTGAGCGGCACCATATCAAACGGAGGTGTCGATGGTTGGGCGTCAAGGCAACGCACGTAATGGGTGCCGCTATCCCAAATGTCCTTCAGCCAGGTGCCTTCGTATGGTTCGAGAAGACACAGGGTCCCCTAGTGAAGGAGCTACCTGTGCCTGAATAGCGACCGATGAAGCAGTTGGCTGTACGTGTGCATTTCTTACGATGTGATGGTCTTCTTGACGACTGGTCTGTCGAGGGCGTCCTGAGCCTGGTCTTCGTGTAAATGACATCTCTCTCTCGGATCCACTGGTCCCAACACCTCTTCACAACAACACAATCAGAGCGGCCTAATTGACGAGCTACTCGCCTAGCTGACCACCCAGCTTCCATCATGCCGATGATTCTCCCCCTCTCAAACTGCGACAGCTGCTCATATTGTCTTCGAAAGCGGCGTAATGGCATGTCTACCTCAGCTTTTCCTTTGTAAGCGATTCAGCACACTCAAAGAAGCTTTGGTTACCTGTTTTATACTCCACGGAGAGCGACGTTAAACGCCCTCTACAGGCTATAGGTAATGCGCAATCACGCTGCATTTCTAATCATTTGCATATCTCTTTGACATGTACCTTCATGCCAAGTTTCGTTACGATCCCGCAATTATTTCTTGGTGAGCTAAATTTTTTTTGTCCATTTGTGTATCTGTGCTTACACTTTACGTTCGTAATTTAAGATGACGGAAGAGAGAGCAGTAATAAAGAAACATCAAAGAGACTCGTCATGCTAAAATGTATGTAACAACGCATAAAAGTTGCACAGGACGTTATTTTAAATAATATAGTTTCGATAAGAATTTTTTTAGCTAATGTAAATTAAGATATGAATCGATTATTTTATATTTATTTATACAAATATTAAAAGTATGCTGACAAAATAGTCAAAATTCTTTTAAGCTTGTTATTTTAGCAAAATGTTATGGTAATTAAATTTTGTTTAATGTCACTTTTTTTAAATTTTTTTTTTTATCTGATAGAAATTTAAAAAAGTACAATTTTCCTTTTCATTGTTTCCAGTATTTTCATTTTACCCAAATTAGGTGCCACGAATATTTCGTCTGAAGATTATCTTTTCAAATGGTTAACTTTGTATCCTTATAACATTACTGCTGATGACAATTCTATTTTCTTCTTTACTTTCAACCATTTTGATCTCGTGAATGTTAATTTTATGTAATTTTTCTCCGATTTAAAAAAATATTTAATAATTCGAGATAAAAAAAGAAAGTTTTTATATGTTGGCAAAATTTATTAAAAAATATTGAATATTAGTTAAAACTGGTCGCAAGTATCTAAATATTGCATTGTTAGGCAAGTAAGAACGGGTCTCAAAATTTCAGAGCTCTAGCTTGATGGGAAGTTGGTAAAATTAACGATAGAAAATTTTATGACACACTGATACACACACAGACAAACACACACCAAGAGAAATACATAAAAACGGTAAAACTAACTAAAATTAGTTAATTCATCCGCAGAATTAAATGGTTGGAATACAGTTTAACCCAAGCACCCTTGACGACAAGAATTATTAGGCAGTATTTTGCCAAATGTGGCTACCCTGGTGCGTTTTACGGACTTAACGTTCAGCAAAAAAAAAAAAAAAAAACCCGCCAAGTTTGGTGCCAATTTTTGAAATCACGCCTAGTGGTTGGGATAAACTGCCTTATTAAAGAAAATATTAGTTAAAACTTGTCGCAAATGTCTAAATATTGCATTGTTAGGCGAGTAAGAACGATTTCCAAAGTTTCAGAGCTCTAGCTTGATGGGAAGTTGATTAAATTAATGATCGAAAATTTGATGACACACACACCAAGTGAAATACATAAAACCGTTTTAAAAATATTTTTAAAAATTGGATTAAGAAATGTAATTCCGCAGTCCCCCCCTTTTTTTTTTGCTCTTTCGGGTGCTTTTTATAGGACTAAAATAGATAAATAGTCTAGATTAGAGGAGGAAAGCAGAAATTCCATGGAATAGACACCCAAGAAAACAAAATGGCCAAACGGGTTCCTTAACTGAACTTTTTATTCTTGGGTCCCCCTTTTCAGGTAGAGTGTGGTCAAAAGAACATTTAGTCATTAGTTTGTGGTTAGACTACTAACTGTTCCATAATAATAATAACAAAATAAGTCAAGTTCAGTACATTTAAATCTTATGTATGTGTTCCAGTCCTTTAGGGGATTAAATTGTTAAGTCTTCGCTGTATTTAATTCACGATTTCTAAGCGAAGAAATTAAATAGACTCGTTTTTTATATTGAAACAAGACACTGCGTAAAAAAAGAAAGTAACCGAGCCCTGAAGGGAATGGCCTAAAGTATGTTAAAAATAGCCAACGAAGTACTTTAAAAAAATATTATAAACAAGATTTAAAATGATATATCGATATCTGAATATCGACTTTTTCCTCCTCATTACGAGAGTATTACATTAATCAGTAAGATGCACACATTCTGGAATGGGGAATACCGAGAAGTAAATCGCATTACATATTGCTCTTATATTCGTAATGTAAGAAAACCACAAAAAATAGAATCAAGAATTTCATTACCGGGGATAGTGATTATTTATTACTATCGCAATGAGAATCATCAAGAGGGCTAATGGGATGAGTCTCGTAATTTTGAACCTGGTCAAGTGACGAGGACGACACCTGAGCAGGCATGTCTCTCTTCCAACTTCGAACCATGCCGAGGACTTGGAACCTCTATCAGATTCAACGTGCATCAGCCTTCTAGATGGCGGGTCTTCAATGGCTCCACTGCTCAAACCCACAACTCGACGGAACCAACGCCATTAGGCTGCTGCGACTACTTTTTCACTGGTGAGCCCCGAGTACACTAAAAACTCTTTTGTGTTGAAGGCTGCTTCATGTTAACTAAACCTCAAAGTTGTTGTGAGGGAATCAGGGAAATGAAGAGCTGAAGTATTGTCCTCGTCACTTGACTATACTTTAGAGTTATTAGGAGCTTTGTTAATATCCTTCTTGTCGCTTAATGTGACCCTGATATTCGAAGATAATTTTTATTAAAGCATTTTGCATTCAAGAATCCTTAAAATCGTTAAATTGAACAAAAAAACCCCACAAAAGCTTAAAAGCTGGGAAAATTGAAATAAAGCCATATTTGCGATGAGTCTATCTAAAGGTAATATTTCGTCACCCAAACGTTTTGGTAAATACAGCTCTCTAGTAAAAAAAGATAGCGACTATCTTAATATAAGATTTTTCATTGCATATTAAGATTAGGGTATTACGTATTTTCTGGAAAAAGGAGCCCAGTGAAATGTTTATCTTGTCGTAACAAAAAAAAAATATCTTCGAGAGATCTGTATTTCGATGAAAAGATACTTTTCTTTATTCATTTGAATCAAATGCGAAAAAAATTAGGAACAGTAATGTTCTCTCTCTCTTTTTTTCGGGTGATAAAACAGGTCGTTGCAGAGCTAGTTTTCTTTTTACAATAAAATACTTTAATCTCTCACTCAAGATCTCTGATGATATTTCTGACATACAAAGATAAAGTAGATATTATAACTGCAGCCATGTTTGAGTGGAAGGTTTTGTTGCTCTTGTAATTTTAGAAAAAATAGAATAAAACCGTTTGTGACGATTACGGTATTAAAAATATATATATTTTTTTAAAATAGAGGTGATGTAAATATTCGACATACTATTCTGTATAATCCTAGCAACTACAAAATTAAATTTAAACATTGAACATTTATTTAATTGCATAATCTTGCGTATCGAGTAAAATTATGCAATTAAATAAATGTTCAGTGTTTATAATGGTTGTCGCAAAACGAAATAATTGAATAATTTTCATAAAGATGCAAGGATTGTCCCTAAATAATGAGAAATAATATTAATGCGTGTATCTCGCACGTTATGCCAAAGGACACAGCTGGTGGCTTCATATGATTTGAAGTTTTAATTACGCATTACAATGGTCGGCAGGTGATTCGATTTGTCTGGGCATCCACATTGGCTGTATAGAGAGTCATTGTGTGAATGCTTCGTCACGCTTATAATGCAGCAAAGTACTGAGCAACGATATGCAACAAAGTTTTGGGTTCCACTTCGTAAATGTGGTAGTAAAACTATCTTGTGCTTCTGTGCTAAACCTGTGCTCAGACACAGTCTTCCGCAATTTCTTTTGGTTCTATGAGCTTTAGGTGGAGTTAAAAAATGCACTATTTCTGCACAATAAAACATGCTGATGAAATAGTGACAGAAAGTAAGCATCCATTGAAATAGCTATAGCTCGCTAACCACTGTGCTGCCGAGGCGACTACTTAGTAAAGCTACAACAGAAGTGCTGAAACCGTGACTGAAAAGACAAGCTGAAAAAAAGCGAACAGGAAAAAGATAAAATGGAGTTGGCGACGGTGTTTCTAGCCGATTGAAGACGAAGTTATTTTTGTTTTGAATGGAGTTTTCGCAGTTGGAATGTGTATTTGGCCTCTTTGAGTTATCGCTACCTGATTTATTTAGCGTGTGAAATATTTATTTAAAATAAATTGTGTTATTTTTGGATCGTGCCCATCTTTGTATTCAGCCCTTGCCGTCACTCGAACGAACTCATTTTTACCTGATCATAAAGCTTCGAAGCATTTCGCAAAATAATTTAGCAGAGTGCTGCGAACAATGGCAGCACCTCAGAAACTTATATTAATGCTCAAGGTTCATACTTCGAAGTGTATATTATATATATTTCATTGTCTGTATAACTGTATGATATTTTTTTAAAAAAATCTCATTATTTTTGGGGCATATTTTATACATTTAATGAGAATATAAAAACACCGTCTATTAAATTTCCAATTTTGTATATAACGTATTTTGGGATATTTCCTATTTAATAAAACAAAATATATTTAAAAGGATTTGGAAAATGTACAGATAAATCATGCGGACTTGGAATATGCAGCCTTTTTATTGTTGATTCAAAGACACTGACATTTTTCTATCGATTTCGATTATACAGAGAGTTTGTTAGAAATGACGATATTGAAAACAAATTAAACTTTTTGAAACAAAATAATTTATGTAACCATTGCAAGAATCATTCTAGAAGCGTCGTTTCTTCAAGGGAACTGCTTTCTGGAATCGTTTCTGTGTATATCAAGTCATCGGCATCCGTTTCCTCGTCATTATCTTCAGTAGATGCCGCTGGGGCTCTGAGATGTATTCGAGAACTCCCGTCCTCATCGATTCCAAGATCTCGAACTTCTTTTCCATTATCAGTCTCGACAGAGTTGTCAGAAGACGTACCGGAATCCAAAGCGAGGTCATTGGTGGTATCTTTAACTGCCGTCTCGTCCTCGGTCTCATCGGAACGTGCAAGTCTCGAAGCTGAATCTCTTACCTTTCTTCCTGAGCTGTCATTTCTCTTCGCTGATGGGTGATTTTTCATGACGTGGTACAAGGTGGATAGCTGCTCTAGAACTCTGGCAGATTTGTTTAAAACTTTCTCGTCATCAGCGGAAATGCTCTTCCTTGTTGTCATCAAAGCATATTGAAGTTCTCTTCTAGGCCAATTGAATTGATTCTCCTGCGTTGTGTAAGAAGTTTTGTTAATCTCGTCCTCCATTTCTCTTCCCACAACCTTTTCCTCCAATCCTTTACCCAATTGATTTTTATTGTCTTTTTCATTCTTTTTCAACAGGTCTGCATACTTAAACAGTGCCATTTCCAGCAGTTCGAGCAGCGTTGGCGTAACTGTGCTGGGAGTGGTAAGGAACTTTCTTGCTTCCTCAGCTAAGAGATTTAAAGCCCCCGATCCTTTTAAAAGACTTAAAAGGCTGCTCTCCAACTCAGCTTTATTAGCGCCAAGAGGTGCAACTCCGCCGCCATGTTTAAGCTTTGTCAAAATATTGTACAGGTTTTGTAACTGCGGTAGAGATTTTTGAAAGTTGTTCAACATAATGCTTCTGGAGGTGTAGTTTCTTATTTCCTTCTGATTATACTTATTGTTCGTTACTTTCAAAGAAATCGGCGCAGGATTGGTAACTTTAGAATTAACTATTTTGGTATTTTTTAGTCTTTCAATCGGGCTCACTTTGTTCTTCTGAAGAGAAATCGTTTTCTTGTTAGCCGTTCCAAACTGTTGTTTCCGTTTGTTGTTCATGGCTTTGAGCATTTGCTTTATCATGGAATTTTGCATTTTAACGGCATCTTCTAGAGATGGAGTTGTGAGCGGTTCTTGATTGTTCGCAGTGGATAAGCTGTCGTTCGCATTACCAAATATTGAATCTAGCTCTTCTTCTTTGACTTTGTACACTAACTTTACTAAATGCATCCCTTCTGAATCAGAGGAACCTGCTTGAAAATAGAAAAATCGATGAGAATTTATATAATTACTTAAGGAGAATCAGTACCCTGAAAAATATTTAAATATTGTTTTTTGTCTTTTATTTAGTAGTGTTCTTTGAATATTTATGTTTCGATTTATTTATTACTTATATGAGTAGGAGAACTAGAATTTGGAAGAAGAGAAATTGAAAAATGTAAACAAAGAAGTTTTGAGAGTTGATAAGAATGATAAGGGAGATTCATGAAAGAAGAAAGGAGAATCATGAAAAGGGTTAAATCTCTTCGGAAATAATTCGTGAGAGATAACATATGATTTAATTATTTCTGCATAAAGTGCAAAATGCAAACTATATTAATTTTATTCTGATTTTCATATATTTAATAATTTCTGCAGATACAGACGATATTTGTTAAAAATGAATAACAATGTATTAAGTTTTGATTTTTTCAATTTATAAATGGCAACGAAATAATGAAATATTATTTGTTGGTGTTAGTTATCCGAAAGAGTTATTCTAAGGAGAAAAATAAGATGATGAACAGAACTGTTCGTAAGTGTTTTGGTCTGATTTTAGTAATCAGCGCTAACAAGAAGTACTATGTTTAGACCCATTATCAAACCTTTCATATTTGATTTTCGCATCCTTGAAATAATAATTCTTTTTTCAAAATTTTGTAACTGTTCAATCAGTATTTCTGAAATAGGCTGTGATTAGATGCTTTGACCAAACATACCGAGGAACCGATTTAAAACTGTACCGAATTAAACATCCTCGTTAGAAGGAAACTATTTGAAAGGAAGTACAAAGTGAAACTAAATATGCTGTGGTCATTTTAATCAGAATAGTTAAAAGTACCGGGAAAAATCAATCATTCACAAGATCTCCTTTTATTTTGACCTCTAGAAAGTGATGCTAATTTAAGGTTTTCTGAGTTATCTGCTGATTTGTATTAATTTTCTAGCTCTAAAGCTCTTTAATATAATCTAGCAGTGATAAGGTTTTTAATATAATCTTTAATATAAAAATACTCGTAAAGTATTAATATAGCTGTTTATTTGCTACATAACAATTTTATCTTAAATTATCGTTCAGACTAAGTGAAATTTATGGTTAATCTGGTACAATGCTGTTGCAAGTTTTTTAATTTTCTGCCTAAATTAAAAAAAAAAAAAAAGGTTATTCAAGAAAATAAAAAAGCTACTTACTGGTAATTTTCTGTGCTGTTGATGTTTGAGGAAGAAGTGTAATAAAAGAATCCAGCGTTGGTTTTGAAGGATGAGATTCAGCTGAACAAAAATGTGATTGTTTAGATGCATATATTTTAAAAATTTATTCCATATCTATATATTTACTAGTATCCTACCTTAAATTAATAGAAATTTTTATTCATTTAATAAGTGATATTACAGAAGAAAATCTAAGCAATATACTTCATTCATAATTTTCTTTCTCGTGAAACAAACCTAATTAGGGTTTATCAAAGTAAGATTTGCAAATTAAGCAAAGCAAAACTAATTTATACATATGTAAGACAAAAGCAGATAATAAGAAGTACTTATTTTCTTTTTCAACATTTTATTTACAAATGTAATTCTTCAATGCTCTTCCGAAGATACATAATTCCCTTTTTTTTAAAGCACTGCATTTTAGATAAGAAAATTTCTTTAAGAAATTTTATATCTTCGGTAGTATTATGACTTCAAATTTTCTGCAAAGTGTAAATCTCCTTTATGTTCTTGTTCTTTTCACTTAGACGAAGCTAAATTAACGGACCTCATAATTTTGAGCTTCGGTGAAGTGAATGAACTCTCTAAGCTTCCACAACACGCCAAACGTATGAATGACGAGTTAAAAAAGGATGGGAAAATGTAATTACTGAAAGATGAAATATCTCATGCGAGTAAGGACTTTTTTCGTGTTTGTTACTACGTAAAAACACCACATCAAATTATTGATACTTGACATTCGTAATTTCTACATCCACCTTGGGTAAATATTGCAGCCAAATTATAAATCCAACATGTAAAAAACCCATTATTTTAAAGATGTCGGGACTTGAGCCTTCAGCCTGAAATGTGCAATGGCTTTCACGAAGTTTTTCCTCTTACTCTCTGAATAACTGTATCCTATGCAAATATGGCGTAACAGTTATATTACGTTTCCTCCAAAAGTAGTAAGTATTGTTCTTACCACACACATACAGAATCTGTTGAAATTATGATATAGCCTTCTGGGGCATTAGTTTTTTTCTTATTAACGTCGCATTAGAAGCATCACGAGGGCTATTGGCGACGGCCCTCGTAATTTTGAAACGTGGTCAAGTGACGAGGTCTGAGCTGCACCTCCTTCCTTCCTGGGTAACTGAATAATTCATAAGTATTATTTGGTGAAAATCTTGTAAATTCTTTTTTTTTTCTTTACGTTTGCTGAAAAATTTTAATTGACTTCACAATTGCGAATATTCAACTATTCCATACGTAACTGCCAAATGAAAACTTAAACTCTTTTAACACGAAACAAATTTTCAAAATTTAATTTTTGTAAAGATAATACTAGAATTATTTAAAAAAGAACAAAAAAGATGACATATTATATTTATTAACTTCATCTGACTTGAACAAATACTTACTTTTTTTCTGAATATAATCCTGCCTTAAATCTTTATACAAACTATTTATGATTGCATTATATAGGAAATAAAAAGGTATCTTACTTGTCAGAAATAGAGTTTTTAAATTGGGTGCAATAACTTCGTCAATTTGCTTTCGTCTTCTGAGAGGTCGAATATTTTTACCAACTGCAAAAAACAATTTCAAACTTATAAAAATTAATGGACAATTAAGAAAAAACATTGCTTTTAAATGAGAAGCCTTAAAAAGTGAATCAAGAACTGATTATTATAAAATTTTGCAGCGCGATTACAAAAACATACTTTTTAAATTTTACTTTAATTGTTTACATGAAAAGTCTTGCCTGGTGAGAAAATATTCTTTTAGAATTTAAATACAAAAAAGTTTATGAACTCTATTGTGGCAGAAAAGATTTAAAAAAAAATAATTACTAAAAGATAAGATAACCAGATATATATATGTATTTATATATATATATATCTGTGCGTGTAATATAATTTTAATGAAAAATCTTCTACCCTTAGTGATAACATTTCTCTTAAGATTCTAAACTTTTGGTTTGTTTTTAATTTAATATCTGAATAAAATATTATTATCTACTTTGATATTTTATCGTTTGTTTTAATTTAAATATTGAATTCAGTAATTTGATTTTTAAAACATAATCGTTTGGTTGTAGTATATATAATATTTGATTAAATGAATTGCTTGCCATAACTGTTTTCATAATTGATTTGAAAAGTGTAATAGGTAAAAATTATAATTCTACTCTTCGAATTTTTTTGTCACGGAGTTCGTAGAATGTAATAAGCTATAGCTATTTTGTAAAAGATTGTTTATTTATTATTGTGCTTATGAAAATGGATAAAAATCGCAAGTTGCAAAGTTTCTTTTGTGTGACTCTCTTTTACTAACAGAACTGAACGTCTTTAGTATAAATACTATTTAAATATTCGAGTAGGATAGAATTTGATATATATATATATATATATATATATATATATATATACGCACACGTGTGTGTACCTTTACAAATGATAAAACGTAAAAACTAGCCACCCCCCAATTCTTTAAAAAACAAAAAGCAATTAATATATTCACAAAAGTAATAACATTCAATGATTACAAAAAATATACATGAAAATATAACTGCATTTAACACAAAGTGCATTCCTTTCAATTCAATTTCAATAGAATTTCCCGTTATCCGCTTATGTAACTCTAACAATGAAAAGCATCAAATAAAATATTAATTTACTGTCGTTTTGGCTCAGTGGAAAAAGTATAATTTCACTTATAAATGGTTAAGATGGAATCTGAAAAGAGTTTTTTAAAAATTATCATGAAATAAAATAAAAAAAATATCGCTCATTGAAAAGTTACATAGAAAACACAATTTTACTCAAAAGTATATGTAATTTTAATGTAATAAAATTATCTCATTGAATTTAAATATTAAGAAAGGAGATTTAAGGTATGCTATAATAATCAATAAATACATTTCTATTTATGAGTCTACTTATTATGTATGTTTGGCTGGATCCTATTTTAGTCCACGCCTTATCGACGGAAAAGAAAATGATGCAAAATGCAGGATAAATATTTCACGCACGTACCTTCTCTCTTCAATGATGGCATTTCTTCGAAGGGTGAATTTCGCATATTTTCATCTAACTCCGTGGTACCGACTGCGTGTTCGTGAAATATCTCCGCTCTGAAGATTTCGGGATCCTTCTCAGTTAACGGAGCATTGTAACTGGAAACTAAAAATACGATGAAAAAAATAGTTAATAGCATTTGAGCTTCCTTTACTGATAAAATCTTTTGAGTATTTCTGAACAAAATAGAATTTTGAGTGTTTCTTAACAAAACAACATCTTGAAAATGTAGAATTCTTTAGAATGTAGAAGTCTTGATAGATTGTTTAGTAACTTCGTATTGATACATGGCTTCCCACGATCATGAATCAGGGGATTTGAATTCGGGATAATCCCGCTTGAACTCTTTGAATTTACCCATGAAAGACCCGTAGAAGATTATCGCACGTTTGGTTTTCAGAAGAGGGAATCAGATTTTCAGAAAGACAGAGCGCTTTTTTCACTTTGAGGCTATCTAGCATTCCTCCAGACGAAACAATTAAATAAGTTCGTCAAGAATTTCAGACATTCGCTCACAGAAACTCACTTTAATACATTCATGCAGACACGTGCACTCGACGCACTTTCGAATCACAAACGCCTACACTAACTTCATTAAATGATGTGCTCGAATAAAACTCATATGTATGAGAACCACTTGTCATCTTCTTACGAGAATGAAATCATCTACATAAATCCGGTTTATTTCGTAAACTAAACGAATGCACCAAATGACAGTCTTTTCATTTGAGTCATTGTTCTAATTTTTAGAAAAAATTCTCAACAGAGTAAAATCAAATCGAGAGAATCTACAATCCCCAACATGATTGCATATTTTCAAAGTCTGATTTTCATTTTGAGTTTATCGGTACAGTTATATAAATAATAACAACACATGCTAAATGGCCCAGTAATAATAATAATAATAAAAACATCCATCGGAAACAAATATTTGTTCCAAAATTCACTTGAAAATAAATTTTTATGATTTTATTTCAATACATTTCAACTTTTAAATTGATCAGTTATCTCATAAGTTTAAAAAAAGCTACATTCTTAACCTACAGGGTGACCAATTTAAAAGGGTATCCGTCGGTTTTTCTTATTACCCTTAAATCTAACGCACGTGGCAACTATACTAACACTGAAGTATAATTGTTTGAACTTTTTTTTTTTAAGTTTAGTAGACAGTTTCCTATACTGTTGGACTGTTACAACTTTATTTGTGAGGTAAAAGAGAAATGGAGACACAATTAATCCTGAAAAACATAATTTAATTCAATTTTTTTTTACATTATCAATCCTTACAGGAAATGGAGATTTCTCCACCTGAGCAGTGTGGAGAATACCGCAGGATTTCTATGTAAAAAAATCTGTTCAATTTTCTTCGGTAATAAAAAAATTTCACATGTGGGTTGTAATTTTAGGAAATTTAGTTCTATAATTATCTAATTTAGAGCAAAATTTTAATTATAGTTATTAGTTAATTTAGTTTCTATAATTTTTAAAGTATATTTCAACATTTTTTTGTTTTTTAAGGAAACACACACACACACACCACACATATTATAAATGAAACGAATATAAGCAATAAACCTTTTCGCATACCTCTTCTTCTTGAATCTAATTCCCTAGCTAAAACATTCGAATCTGGATCCGATGTTTGCATTTCTGTTACGGTACTTTGCTCATTATTGTTCTCATCTATTGAATCGGAATTGGAAATAGTTCTTTTATTCAATCTACCTGCATTTTCTAAAAAGCAAAGAGAAAGAATATGACACGAACATAGAAGTATTTATGAGAAAAAATTAAATAACTTGTGCTAAAAACCCTATTTCAACTAAAACCTCTTTCCCCCCTTTCTTAACCATACATTTACTGGTCATATACAGGGTGTTTCGAAATTCATGGGCAAAAATTTAAGGTGTGATGGAAAACATCAAACCAAGCAATTTTCTCCATACAATACGTAGGTGGAGAGCAAGTAGTGAACTTCTAGACGGCACTGTAAAGGAAAGCATAAAGCGCGAGATTTCTTACACACCGTCGTTTCTAAAGTGGATTTCAAGAGGGATGTTAACCATTCGCTCTCCTCCTATGTATAACAGGGTGAAAATTACTTGATTAGAAATTTTCTATTATCCATTAAATTTTTGTCCATGTGTTTCGAAACATCCTATTTTTCAAAAATATTATCATAATCAAATAACTAATATAATAATGGGGGAATTTAGGAAAAACAGTTAATTGTTTTGATTTAACTTCTGAACAAGAATAATCTCGCTCCATCATCTTATACATTTCAATCACGTAAAAAGGATTATAAATTAATGAAAAGCTTATTTTTTTTTTTTTATTTAAGTGTAATGATAACCTCTCTGGGTAATGACACAACCAGTTTTATTTCTTTGAAAATAGGTATTTACCAAAACGATATTAAATACATTTGTTATTTGCTTTTATAATGCTATTTTTTTCGGGCAATATTATTCGAACCAGTGAGACATATAATTACAAGATTGTATAATGTCTAAAATGTTCAGTTGCATTAATTAAATTTTCTCTGACGTATTTAGGGCGAAATCACTTAATAATTTCGCAGATGCGTGATAAAAAATATTTTTTGAATGAAATTCTATAAGATTCTATATAAAAATCGCTTAAAATAAAAACAGCCATATTAACAGAATTAAACTAAAAGCATTCAGTAAGTTTTTATTTAATTCATCACCACTCTTCGTTTTAAATTTTATGTTGTTAAATAATAGATAAAAAAAAAGAAATTCCAAGAAAATGATTTTTCGGCAAAGATCTCGCAAGACTAATCGAATCTTTATATATATATATATATATATATATATATATATATATATATATATATATATATATATATATATATATATATATATACTATATATATAAATATATTTTGATTTGTTGATAATTTTTAGAATTATAGATTTTATTTTTGTAGATTTTATCGCTGAATTTGTTTGCATCTTTTAATTATGAACTCTTTTGCAATTTGGATTTCCTAATTCAGCCAACCAAGTCGCAAAGGGGGAAGGTTGGTACCATTAAACTAGTTTAACCCCGCTTAATCGGTCCTCAGCCCGATATTGCTTTTTGACTTGCTGGGTTCCATATTTTCATTTATTTTTCTTTCTTTGTTACATTTCTTTCTGAGTTTTTTGTCTTTTTAAATATTTTAAATTATTCTTTCAAAAATTTTCAGTATATATATATATATACGAGGGATGTTTCGAAAGTAAGTTTCGTCATTTTTTTCACAAGGAATATTTATTGCCAAAGAAGAATAATTCATGTCACAATGAACTATACACCTTGCACTGTTTTCAGACATAGTTGCAACAAACATTGAGACATTAGTCGTAGCGTGCAATCAGTTTGAAGAATTAGTCGAAGGAACCATTTGGGTAAAACTCGGTGTCCTGTAATGCAAAGAATTATCGCTGAGCCTGCTCCACCTCAGCATTGTTTTGGATGGACCTGAGCACGACGAATACACAGCATGGGCACCACGTCTGACACCGGTATGTGCCTATCCGCTGACACCTGTCTTGACTATAGTAGTGTTGCTTTTCTTCGTGGTTATGGAGAGATGTCCACATCAATCTTTATCCTCCACAATCTATCTATCACTGCACATGCAACACCAGCGTCCACCCATTTGACGAGACATGACCTGTTCACTATACACGGTCTGCAGACGTTCATGGATGACTAGTCCCATCTACCCATTCATACAGGATAACAGCACTCATTTCCAATACCCACCACGTTGTCAGTCACGTCTTGGGCACGCTTTCCTGCTGCTACTCTCTTTTCTTTGTCGTTCTGCGCATGCGTCACTCTTCCTCCAGTGACGCTACTTTCGCCGTTGAATCAGCGACGGGAGTGGATTCCCATGGCGGTTATTTGTTTCATCTCTTGTATCCTGTGCTCTTTCAAAAATGATGAAACTTGCTACTTTCGGTACATCCCTCGTAATATGAAAAGCACGCAGATGCAGTTTTGGTATTAACACGAATTTACAAAGATTTTGTAATGAATTAGAAGGTGAAAAAAAAAAAAAGGATTTCTTAGTAAGGATCTGAAAATTGATAAAACTGACCTCAAAGATTCTTTAGATACATGAAATTTTTTTTCAGAAAATACCTTAAAAGGAATTGGAAAATTATATGAGAAATAAATGAATACGATGAACGGAATGAGCAAATTGTGTACATAGAAAAGAGAATAAAGCTATCAAAAAAGTAACATAAATTACTAAACTATGCATTCATGTATTCTAAGAGCCATGACCGTTATAGATGCATAAATTAGAAATACATCATTTGCGAAACAATGAAAAAGCAGATCAAGATTACAAATCTGACAAAGAGGCCGCTTAAAGCACAACTGTGACTTTTCAAAAAGATTATACAACGTTTCACCTCAGCATTCGGAAAGGCAAAAAATGTACCATTACACTTGAAAAATACAAGTAGTTCGAACTTATTTTCGAATTTAAAATAATGAAAATGCATAGAAATCTGTAAAAAAATGTCATACTTTATAGAAATTGTGATTTTAAGAACATATTTCCTTAAATAAATTTCCTTAATTCCTTAAAATCACAATTTCTATAAAGTATGAAAGTTAATCACATGTTCAAAGTACTTATTTTTTAAATTTAGAAAAGTGAATGAATATAGTGCAAACAGTGAAGTGATGGAATTCCAGTTTGGCTGGAAACCGGTTTTCAAGGTAGCATTCTTGGCGAGCATGTTACGCTTCTTCGCCAATTTTTTGGTATTCGCTTTGATATCTATCATACCTACAATTCTTTATCTCTGGTGCTATTTTCTTCATCAGATGGGATGATGATTTATCGACATGTTAGTAATTTTAATTCTGGGCAAGTAACAGGCCGGTGCAACTCATTTTTACAGATTTCCAGTTTGGAGATTAAAGGACATTTGACCTATGTGCTCTTCTAACCATCCAAATTATATATGATAGAAATTTTCTTTTCAGATGTAATAAATGAGCCAATAGAATTAACGATGAGTACTTATAATGAAAAAAAAAAAAAAATCACGCGCATTTTTCTTCCCTCGCCAAATTGGGCGAATTTTGTTGGTTATAACTAGACCTTCTTTTCCACATGTGTAACCCGAGTTTCTATGACAACAACTATGAATCGTCCATCGTAGCCTTCACTGCACTACCAAGTTATGATGAAACAGAGAAAATATGATATTTCTGCAACATATAACCTTTGAGGTTAAAGTCAAGGCTCATAAAAGGCTTGATGAGGAAAATGAGTCAAGGTTTGATCTCATAAAAGCCGGATCCCCACAGAACTCAAAACACACCCTCAGTGGATCTTTCAGTACTGCAGGTAATATTTCCGTTCCCAATCGGGAAGACCAGAGATTTGTAACTGGGAAGAGGGTATTTCGGCTGTAGCTAATCAACAGGAAAATATAGTGCTACGTGGTTTTGAAAAGGCATTGCCAAACTCATTCCACACTAAAATTCCAAGGTGACACACACAGAGATCTTGCGGTGACTCTCTTCAACGATGAAGATGAAGGTTTAGAGAGGCTTTGGAAAATAACTCGAGATTAAAAAATCCCTTTTGGTTTGGTTGTTAAAGTCATTGCAAAAAAGTACAGTACGAAGCCTTTACCTCTGAACCGACAAATCGAAGGTTTTGACCACCGCCATTAGTCAAGGTCAACCACCACGGCGTAAAAAAATCAACCGAAAAAGATTAGCAGAACAAAAATTTGACAAACATTCACGAGAAGAATTAATGATCTATACCTTTACGATTAAATGGGAAATAAAATTTTTTTTGAAAATAACTATGTAAGATATTCATTTATTTTCGATACCACTTGCCGACTCAGAGCAAGACTCTATAAACTCAACTTACTGTATGATTTGCAGAACGGTTCGGAACACAGTTTGGGTGGCTTGTTTTTCCTATTTCGAGCAGCTTTAAAGTATGCCATCGACTTTTTTCGGTTATCTGGTTTACCACCTGAAAAATCGCATTTAAATTTTAAGGTTTGGTAAAATTGAACTTGATTGTTTTCTGTTTTATCAATAAACGTTTATCTCTTCAGTTTTTAATGCTACATACATAACTAACTCATTCTTTTCTTTAATCACATGAAAGAGTAATCATTGTGTTTTGATTTCCACATGTCAGTTAGATTGAGCGAATCACTAGTAATTTGGAGTTTAAAAATAATAAATAAAATAACGCTCTAATAATCTAAATTTAAAATTTTAAGAAATTGATTGTCTGTAATAATGGTTATCCACGACTTTCAAATATATGAGAAAAATAAAAAAAATTTAGTAAAAAGTCACCCTTTATATATATAATAAAAATAAAATTCATTCCACCGTATACATGTTACACCTAGTATTGCCAAAGATGCAACCTTTTGTCAGAAGATTCATCATGTGTTTAGCTTTCAAATGAAATACCCTCGCAATGGCATCATGTCTATCATAAGATTTTTGTCCTTGCCTCAGGAGACTTTTGATTTCTGACCATTTAGGATTGCAAGTGACTACAATGCTTAAAAAAAAGTCGTGCAAGTCGGGACGTCCAAATTGTCTTATGTATGTCATAGCGTCTTGAGTTCATTCATGCATGTAGCGAGGTTCTCCAGTAAACGAAGACAGTCTTGCGTATGCGCTACTCCATATGAAGTATCCATTTTAGTATTTTTCAAAATCTCACTAAGTTTTGGAGCTAAACTACACTTTCACCAACCGTGGGATTCCAAACTGATTCGTTTCTATCGCTAAATCTGTACGTTTCCTAAGTTCGACATGCACGAAATTTCGCATGAAGAGCCTCTACGCCAAAATCTTGCCAATCCTCCATGAGCGCTTCAATATAAAATTATTCGATATTTTTCCATTTCGCACGCCCAAATCTCTCGATAGTAAACTTAATTGGTGACAATACACAGTATACATATAAAAATATATATTTCGTTAGGCGTCGGTCATATAATTTTTGGCGATAAAGCGACCAAAAATTACATAACCAATGGATAAATTACATAACCAAAGGATGAAAATTACATTTTGATTTTTGGATAAGACTTCCGTAAAGTTCGTTCTTAGTGAGTGTCTACATCGCGAAATGAGTAATTATGCTAAATTTCAAGTCAATCGGTTGTACAGTCTTAGAGATATCGTGATGAGTCAGTCAGTGGTATTTCGCTTATATATATAGAGAGAGATAGATTTCAAATGGACAATTTGTGTGAGTTCTCATTTTGATTAATTTCAACTTCATTAGAAAAAGATGTTTGCTTATTGCTATTTTATTTCATTTGAAAGCTAATAGTAGCTATGGGTAGCCTAGTGGTTAAAGCATCAGACTCGCAGCTGGCGTGTTTCATTGAGGTGTGGTTGTTCGAGCCTTGATGCCACTGAAGACTCGCCGTGTAGCCAGGACTGATGCACGTTAAATCTGCTTGAGCCCAAGTCCTCCCGTAGGCGTGGGATGACTTTGGGTTCAGTTAGGAGAGGGCAACCTCCTCTCTTAACTTCCAAAGGTAGTAAGGAGAGGGGGTTGCCAGCTCAGGTGTCGTTTTCGTCGTTTGACCGAGGTTCAAAATTACGAGGTCCATCACTAGTAGCCCTCGTGTTGCTTCTAGTGCGACGTTAACAAAAACCAAAACCAAATTGAAGCTAATAAATATCTTTTCTGAACTTACCCTCCTCATCTCTATTTTCAAAATCTGAGATGACGCA
This sequence comes from Nephila pilipes, assembly GCA_019974015.1. Taxonomy (NCBI): domain Eukaryota; kingdom Metazoa; phylum Arthropoda; class Arachnida; order Araneae; family Nephilidae; genus Nephila; species Nephila pilipes. Next base: position 119,022 of record BMAW01073065.1, read on the forward strand.
TGCGCACAAAAAGACAAGATTATCAAATCCGCGCTCAGATTATAATCAATAGTTATTTCTAGAAAACCGTATCGGTTAGATCGAAATTTATTTAAGTGCCTTTCATAAGCAGCAGACGATTAAGGTCAATTTTTTGTTGTATTGTTTTCTCCGTTAAAAAGTCCCCATAACAAAATATATTTTACGTCGATTTTGCCTTGTCTATCAAATTCAGAATTTAAATAAATTTTTTTTTGGAACAAATGAATTTAAAAAGGTCAATTCTCTCATTCCGTAATTTAAATAACTGCCAAAAGATATGTAAAGATTTAGATTCTTGTGACTGAGTACAACTTAACTAAGTACACTTGGAAAAAAAAACTTCTCAGTTTTGATTTAGAATAATAATAAAAGAAAACAAATTATTCATATATATATATATATATATATA